>OZ037757.1:12981915-13581915 GCA_964035475.1 Salix caprea
TTGACATGAAAAATAAAAATATTTTTTTGATTGAAGAGCAAAATAGAAAAAAAAATTACAAAAGAATAAAAAAATAGAAATCAAATCAGTGAGGGCCAAATCAAAAAATATAATCTATTCAATTTGGATTGAATGATGAGATTAAAAATTAATAAAGCTTTAACAAAAAGGTCATCAACAATAATTAAAAATCAAAAGAACTATGATTATTTAAAAAAAAAAAACATTATACAACAAATCAAGATGGAGAAATAAAATTGAAAATAAATAAAACTTTTATAAAAGATAAAAAAAAAAAAAAAAAAAGGATGAGAGTTGGAATAGCAACAATAAAGAGGGACATGATGCGATTTTTATAACAGAATCAGTATAATTAAAGAATATAATTTTGTCCCATATACATAAAAAATGATAAATTTGAAGCTTACATGCAGAAATTGGAGAGACAACTGCAGTGTCAAGCAAATTCTACAAGCTGACAAAAATTACCGCAGTGGGGTGGAGATGTTCAATGTATGTACGAAGTGCAGGTGCTTGAGAAATTTCAATGGCATCGCAGACGGTGCATCTACTAGCATGTCTAATTAATAAATATAATAATTAGAATATTTCTTCCAATTATCTTATTAGAGCATCGAAAAATCATGTTCTTGTTGTGGTGGGGCTCTAATTTGTCTATTTTCCTTGCTCATTATTCGGGACTGCCAGCCTTCTACCTTCCCTATATGTTTGCAAAATATTTTAAAAAAATATTAATTTAATTTTTTTTAAAATTAAAAATATTTAATGTTTTTAAATAATTTTAATGTGCTGATGTTCAAAATAATTTTTAAAAAATAAAAAAAATATATTATTTTGATGTATTTCTGAATAAAAAAATACTTTTAAAAGCAACATCAATCATACTCTAAAATAGTCACGCATGTCACACCCAATTAGCAAAAAAAATGAAAAAGAAGAAGAAAAAATAAATAAAGTAGTAAGATTATTAATATTAAATATTCACTAATTTAAATACTCGTAAGATTCATCGAGATATACACTGACTAAACATTTCATATCATTTATTCAAGGTCAGTCACTAGTTAATTCGGATGATGAATTCGTTACTAATAAGTGATTAATATTCATGTCATCTATAAAAAAAAATCTTCAATTCGAATTGTTTAAAAAATAAAGTTTCTGATGTTAAGTAAATAAATAAATTAATTAATAAGATTATTAATATTATTCCATGTATACTTACTTATTAATTTCTTATCTTTCCCAACCGTCTTCGACTCTGACTCTTTGATCATGACATCCTCTATTATAAACTCTTGACGTCGAAGACCCATGGATTGGTAGAAAAAAATCCCACCAAACCAAACCCTAGCTACAATATTAGACTTTTATTTATTTATTCACTTAAATTGGCAACAAACACTTTTGAAATGCAATACCAAACACCCCCAAAATGTTAACTCAAAAACATCATGCTAAAAGATTCTGAATAGAAATAAATTCAATTTTATCATGGATTTCTTTCCGGGCAAGATGATGATTGCCCCAATATAATGTTTGGGGTCTGTTTGGTATTGCGGTTGCTGTTGTGGTTGAGGTTAAAAAAAAGCAGTTTCATAAAAAGTGCTTTTACTGCGGTTCAAAATAAGTAGTGAAATGTTTGGTTAAAACTATGGTTGAGTTTGAGGTTGAAAAAAAGCAGTTTTAAAGTGTTTGGTTACCAAGCTTTTCATATTGCTTTTAACTTGTGAAATTACTTTAAAAGACATATATGTGTATATATACATATGTATATATATAATTTTTTAAATATTATAGATTTAATAATTATAATAATAAAATATAATTAATATTTCAAGTTAATTAGACACTTGTTTTTATTCTTTCATCAAGCTACTTGTAATTTTATCACGAATTAAATTTATCCCGGAACAATAGTAAAATATCATCTAACATAAAATTAGAACCAATTGAGACAAAAATTATATTGTGATATATATATATATATATATATATAGTAATTAATTTTTAGATTATTTTAAGATATATATATATATATATATATTTATTGTAATTAATTTTTAGATTATTTTAAGATATATATATATATATATATATTCACTCCCAGCCCCCACCCCAGGTTTGCAACGCCACGGAAAGCAGGAATTTTCTGCTTTCTCTAAACCATGGTTTGCAACGTGAAAGGAGGTGGGCCCTACAAGCAAAACTTGTTTTTTCACCGTTAACCAAACGATGCTTTGTGTGCTTTTTTCATACCACCAATAGAAACGCAAAACCAAACGAGTACTTAATTGACCACTTTTCTTGTTGGCGCACCATAAATTTACTTTTTGTAAGGTGGTTTTCTTCGTTTTTATATATTTTCAAAAAACACTCTAGTTTTAGAATATATTAAATGATTTTTATGAAAAAACTATTTCAATATATTTTGAAATGAAAAACTATTTTTTTTAAAAAAAAAAGCACATTGAACAACAATACCAAACACCAACCATTATCAATCACAACATGTGTTCTAATTTAAATGGAAGATGGGTAGAGTGATAAATACCGTCCAGGAGGATGGCCGAAGCTCACAAGAGTCTATTAGGTAGGTAAAGTTTTCAGCTTTTGCATGAAAATACGAGTGTATTTATTTGTGCTACAAGCATCTCAAATATATAAACAGTTCCTACCCGCGAAATGATTCTTCTCAGCTCGCTTGACCTTGCATGGCAAATCCCCCGGAGAGAGATACAAGATGAGTCCCCGTCTTCCACTGATCTTTTGCTGTGAAGGGAGCCTGATAGTTGGGTATGAATATACAGAGCAAATTACCATTGTAGCCCCAACACTGATGGAAATACACAAGGGAATTCTTACTCCTGACACAAGCAAGTCTCCGAACCAGACAGATGCAGTGCTTACTTCCTCTTTCCTCTTCCAATAGACAGGAGTTCAAAGCTCCTGAGTGTATCATCGCGACCACCTCTTGCGGCCGGAGCACGAGTAAAGGAAGATGATTTTGACTCAAACCCAGGTTGAATCCTTTGGGTTGTTGACAGGCGACCATTGCTCGAGGCCAGCCGGCTTGACCGATTCTCACTAGGCTCGCCAGAAGAGCTTGGTCGACTGCTTGACATTACAGCCCTCTTTGAAGTGCTGCCATTACGAGAAGATGATTGGGGCCTTTCCGAACCAGGATGCTGTAAAAGGGAGAGGGGAATAGGTAAAAAACAGTAGGTAGGTGAGAAGTTAAGATTTAGAAAAAAGGTCAAGCAACTCAACAAAGTTAAAAGACACAATTTCTCTTGCACTACTCACCACATCCTTTGATGATGGCACATCATCTGATGACCTGTGCCTGGACCGATCGCCGTGCATAGCATGTCCAGAGCTATTCTTTCGAGCAAATGCTTCAACTGCACCAGAGAATCTGTCTCGGATTTCCTGGCCTACTGGACAAAAAAAAATCATGTCAAGTCAAACATGAGAAACTAGCCTGGGAATCTTCTCTTTCTTTTTTTTTTTTTGACAGAGGTGAGGGGGTAACAAAATAGCACCTCAAGTAATGCCCCACTACACATCAAAGCCATACAGGAGAATACCAAACAGAGCAGCAAATTAATGAAAAAAGAACAAAAAAAATAAAAATTGTTTGCAAAATTGTTAATGAAAAATCAGAACAGACCTGAAGGCCATTCTACTCTTTCTGCGGATGGTCCGGGGTTTACAGCTGGTTTTCCACTTGGCTGTTAAAAGAAGAAAGAAATCAAGAATACAAGAAAGACACGTTAAGAAATATTTTTCTACATAAATGAGCCATGACAAATTAAGGGATACTAACTCGTGATCTAGAACTGGAGCCAATCTGCGGGTACTTCAATATAGTCCAGTCAAATACATAATCAAACTGATACCCTGCAACAGTTTAGAAACCTAGATTAGGTTCTAAAATCTGGCAGAACTCCAAACTCACAATTGAATTTAGAATTCCAGCAACATATTTAAAATCATAAATAACAAGTGAACAATAGTTAAAAGCATCAAATATTGAGGGGAATGAGTAAACCTTCTCGAATAAACAAGTCACGGAATAGTCTCTTCAGGTATGAATAATCTGGTTTGTCTTCGAATCGCAGTGAGCGGCAATAATGAAAGTAAGATGTAAATTCTGAAGGATAGTTTTTGCAAAGGACCTGCAAAGTAACCATTAATACTTCATATCCTGCAAGCATGATGACCATTTAATACATTGATGAAGACAAGCTATTTGTTACGTAATTCTTCAATTGTGATTGTATACAGTATGCAACATCACAGTAAACAAGGCCTGGAGCAAGCAGCTTGCAAAAGAAAATGATGGTGTACCTCGACAGGAGTAAGCATCTTCTTTTCACTGATCTTGTCATATTTCTGTTTTTTAGTGCCAGCTTTCAAGCCCTGCCATGGAAGGCTGAAACAAGGAAATCACCAAAGAAAAAGGATCAAACATATATTAAGATTTAAAATAGGAGCGTAAAGCAAGTCAATTAAGTTCTTAACCTTCCCCTCAAAAAATACATAAGTACATAACCAAGAGATTCCAGATCATCTCTTCTGCTTTGCTCTGCAGGTAAGAATGACATAACAATAAGGTCAAATGTAAAGCACAGTTAAATTTGAAAAATGTTCAAGCAACATCCAGCAGCCATCTTATAGTTATAATCAGTTTACTCACCAACTCCAAGATGGGTATTAACACTAGCATAGCGAGCTGTGCCTGTGAGATTCTTGTTTTCCCTGTAACAAAAACTTGAATATGTTCATGAGACAATGGAAAGAGTATTGAAAAGTGGAGGAGAAAATGTCATTATCATGTATGTACATCACAGAAAAGAGGTCAAACTAAATGGACGTTAACATGTGCAGATAAAAACAATGATAAATGGAGACGCTGAATGTTCCCAGGCAAATGGGCTTTAAGGCATAAAAATCATAAGCATGAAAAGGTTGCCTGAGCCAACACTACAAAAGCAAACATCTTTAGCACTAGCATTTTTTAAGAACAAGATACCAAGCAGAAGATTTCCTGTGCAGAGCTTTATAGCGTCAATAATAGAACCCATCTGAATATGCATGGACAACTAGGCTGTTTACCAGCAATAATAATGCTAGATTCAACTTATAACACCCTTTTTTCTGCACATTATTTTTTCCCACACATTTCAAGCTTCCATTCACAGGTGATTGTGATAAAATGTAGCTGGAATTTTATGATCATAATTTTCAATCACAACTGATCAGACAAAGTATGCATAAATGGATTAGAATCACAATAAAACTATTCAAGTATGATTCCACTCTAAAGATGCACCGAATACTCAAAAGTCTGTTCCAAGACCTCCATTTTTCCTCTAAGAAGAAAAACAACAAAATGCTATCTCTTTCCTGACTTTTTTTTTTATTTTTTTGAAATAGACTAAAACATGACAAGGTCCCAGCCTGCAAGGAGATGGATCCTCGCAAATTATTATGAAACTTCATAAATGAATCCTAGATAAGCATGAGCTTTGTAGTCCTGAATACTACATCATAACAGAACCATGGGTATGCATATTGAAACATAAAATACTTCATGTTTGCTGCACCAGGCTATAAGTGAACATTTGAACAAAAAGCACGAGCTAGGAGGGAGAGTAAATTTGCATGATCAAACCAGTGGATCAAAATGGTAAAGATACGGGATGCAAGAACATAAGACCTATAACACTTTTACCTATATGATATATGCTTGTGTGTTTGCAGATCCCTATACTTTTTTCCAAGGCCATAGTCAATGATGTAGACCTGTGTTTCAGAGGAGAATGTAGCAAGGAAACGATCAGCAAAAACTATCAGGGAATCCGAAGATAAATTGCATAACAGATATAAGAACTAAGTTTTCACACGGCTTGGACATTCAGTACCACAGTTCAAGATTGAATACTGCTTTAATAAGTCAACCTCATGTGAGCTTTGTTAGATGACAAGTGCCACTTAAATAGCAAAGACCTCATTTCTCTCCAAGGTTCTCTATGCTTTACCCAACGAATTTCAAATTAAAACCTCAAAAATTACAAAAAAAAGTTTTTCCCTGTTGAAATATTCACTCTGTTCCCACAATTCTGAAAGAGTAAGTTCAAACCCCATCACTATATCCAACTGTATCTAAATTGGTAATAAAAAAAGAGGAAAAAAGACATACCTGATTTGCTTTGCGCCCTAAACCCATCAGAAAGTTGTCGGGCTTGATGTCACGGTGAAGAAAACCCCTCGAGTGCATATATTCAACTCTATTTATCTACATTATAAAATGATGAAAGAACGCTAAGTATACCGCCCAATAGAATGCATGTCTTTCTTAACGATCAGTATATTGTTTAATGAGGCAGAGCTTTCTTGAAAACAGGCATACTTACTAATTGATCTGCAAGCATCAACACTGTTTTCAAAGATAATTTCCGATTGCAATAATTAAACAAGTCTTCAAGGCTTGGTCCAAGAAGGTCAATAACCATGACATTGTATTCACCCTCAACTCCAAACCATTTGAGATGAGGAATACCAGCTTCACAAGGAAAAAAAGGAAAGAAAATAAATCAGTTGACTTTGGCTCAAGAGAAAAATAGACATATCAGCTACCAACAGAAGAAAAGAAAAAAGAAAGAAACCCACTTCCTCCTTGAAGTAGCATGTATAGTTTTGATTCATAATGAAGCTGAGGGTGCTTGGTTTTCACAGATTCCTGGGGAAATCATAAGAATATGCATCAGCTACAAAATCAAAAGTGCATATTGCGCTATATTATATCATAAAAAAAATGTAAACATGAATCTACATGCATTTATATTAACAAAAAAGGCCAAAATTTCATATTAAACATCCACTAAAAAAAATTCCTGAGTAGACTTGACATCACGGCATGCCTTTTCCCTCAATAAGTACAGCATGCCTTTTCCCTCAATAAGTACAACATGCAAAGTCCCAGAGCTCAAAAGCACACCAACTGCAAACTCAAAACTCTTTCCAGTATATTTTGCTCACCATAACCAAGGTTGTCAAAATCGCGATTTTGACACGAAACGGAAGGGGCTTCGAAAAATCGGATCGTAAGATCGGATCGTAAAATCGTAAGATCGTACCCGAATTTGTCCGTACAAAAATCGTAAAATCACAACTAAAATCGTGTAGGTAGAAAAATCGTAAAATCGTAAGTAAAATATTTCCAAATACAATACAACATAATTATGGCCATAAAATTTCATTAGTTAAGGTTCATACATGATTCAAAAAAACTTAAAAATATATTACAAAACAATTATGTCCATAGAATTTCATTAGATAAAAACTAACAAATTTAAAATAAATGTTTTGTTGGTGTGCTATAAAAAATAAAAAAAAAATTATTTTTAAATCAGGACATGAAAATGATATAAAAATATATAAAAAAATTAATTTAATTTAAAGTATCTTAATTTAATATAAATTTAATTTAATTCTTACTCTTTTGTATCTTAATAGTAAACTAGTTTATTAACCAAACCATAATTACTGTCACCCAAGCCACTACAATTAAAGCACCACGGAGAGACAAATCAACAAAAAGCCTCATGGTTTAATAAAAAAGAAGCAAGAGATAATGGAAAAAAACAATTATTAAAATCTTTCTTAATAATACCCACACTTCCTTTCTTACTCTCTATGGGCAGCCCGAACTCACGATCTTTTGAAAATTTACATTGAGAACCGATCTTCCCTAAACCTGGCTGAAAAATTACAGGCAGTTAGTGAATAGTCGTCGTGCCACACCAGTACTCTCTGCTCTCTCTTTCTTTTGGTGAAGATATTTTTTTTTTCTATATCTTCTGGACTCTCTCTTCTGTCTCTATGATCAAGATCCAACAGTCCAAAATGTATGGAGCTCTTGACGCTTGTTTATTCAAGTTTTAGAGCCTAAAATCTCCAGATCTGTTCTCTCTGTGCTTAGATCATCATTCCCGGTAGGCTTCACCTCTCAGATTATCTTCCTTGTGTGCTTGCTTTTTTGCAGTTTTGCTCCTGGGAAATGGCTTTCATTTTGAAATTTTGAAAGATTTGAGAGGATCATGAAATCGGACCGATCCGGTCCGATTTTACGATTCAACCCGATTTTGACCGATTTTGACCGGTTTCGATTTTTCTTTCCGGTTCAACCAGTTTTGCTGAGCCAACTCGCAAACTCGTACGAGTTTGCGAGTTGACTCGCGAGTTTGATTACCCTGACCATAACAGTACATAATCAAATGAAAAGAATAATTCTTCTATGCTTCTGATCATCACACAATAAACCTAAAGCATCACCAATGAGCAGCTTCCAATGTCTAAAATACAGTATTTGATGTTTCCAACTAGTTCAAATAAACCTCAGTCCGATGCTAGTCAGAGCAGGGTAAAAAGAATCACCAACAAAAACAGAAAACTTGACAATTTTTTATTCATGGATCCCTGGGGTTTAAAAATCATAGGATAGAGCAATAATTAGCATGTCACTGGGAGGGTCATTCGGTAACATAAACATAACAAAATAATTGAGGAAAACATTAACTAGCTATTGAGACAACAAGAGAAGCCATCCACTTGAACAACCAAAATCCATAAACTCTCTTAGTTAAAAAACTATCTAAATTTATCAGAACTAAAAGAACATCTAAGAAAAGAGAAATAAAAGCAAACTCCCTATCATCAACTATAAATGACCGCTTCTAACAGATGGAAACAAACATGGTCACCGGCCGTCCAGTATAGCCAAACATGAAAGTCTAACAACTATCCAGCAATACATGAATCAAGAAACAACAATCTATAAAACAAGATAGCATATAATTTCTAAGAAGGTAACACCTACCAACTTAACAGCCACTTCCTCTCCACTCTGTACATTAATACCTGCAAACAAACAAAGAGAAAAATAACAGAAACCCAACTAAAGACACACAGAGGAAAGAGTGGTCAAAACACTTTGAATGCTACTGAATAAACCCTAAACTTGCATACCTAAATAAAGTTCACCAAAGGATCCACTACCGATCTTCCGGCCAAGCTTAAACTTGCCACCAATCACATGATCCATGATCTAACAGTCTCAGACAAATATTATAATCCACCAAACAAATAAAGAAGAAACGAAAAAAGACCGCCCTTTATTTTTTAGTTCACTATCAAAATTTACCAACCAAAGTGACCTAAAACTCTCCCCTTGTTGAAAAACAAAACGACTCCCCGGATCACTAAATGACCACTCTCAATGATTCAATAAATCCCTTAAAATTGAAAAGAAAAAATATTTTTTTTGCAACCCAATCTACTTAGTAACCAAGTAAAGTAAGATGTTACTTAAAAATCTAAGAAGAACCCATTTATCAGTGAAGGGTGTTCACTGAAAAGATATAGTGAACTGAAAAGAGAAAGACAAAAGGAGGTAGTGGATTTTTCTAAAGTTTTCAAAAGATCAGCGGGCAAAAAAGAAATTTTATTTCTTCTTTGGAGTGAGAAAGAAGAATAAGGGGGGGGAGAGGGAGAATATGGAGTGACAACGATATGTGCGGCAAGAATTTGGGGGAGTTTAAAGGTGTGGTTTAAGGACAAAGATTGAGTTTTCTCGGGAAAATTTTGAGATTCTGGGAAGAGAATAATCTACCCCCTATACGACAGAGGGGAGTGAAAAAAGGTGATTGAGAAAGAAAAAAAAATGGACGATGACGGAGGAATGGGACGGAAAAGTTTCAATGTATTTTAGTATTTTCTTTTTATGGTTTTAGTTATTTCAAGTGTTTTTTTTTATTGTTATAACAATTATTCTTTATTCTAAAATATATAATAATATTTTTAAAATTAGAAGATTTAAATAATATAAAAATATTACTTTAAAAAAATATATATTAGTAGTTGCTTTGTTGTTTGGTAGTAACAAAAGGTAATGAGGATCTTTTTGTTTGATTGCCAAGAAATTTAAAGGAAAAATGCATTTATGAATTTTTTTAATAGCTATTTTTTATTCTTTCAAGGCCTACTAGAAATTAGAAAGAAAAGGGAAAAGAAATTACTATTCCTGCCCCTTGCTTTCTTTGCCAGCAAAATAATTGAGTGAATGTTTTGCTTTGTCATTTTCCAAAAAGCTCTGCTACCCCCCTCATCATATTATTATTATTTTTTACTAGCCCTAGATCCCATCTATATTTGGATTTATTTCTTTTACGAGGGTAAAAAAACAATTTCCATTTATTAGGTTAATGATCAAGGTTGTCAATATTGTTCTGGTCGTTGTTCTGATTTTTCTATTGAAACGGAACTTTTCGGTTTCGGAGTGTTTCGGCATGCCGTTTCGGGGTTGTATTGTTCATATATAATTAATTATATATATATATATGAAAAAAAAATATTAATTTAACAAGTATAATTTAAATTCAAGATAAATTAACTTTAAATTATACAATACAAACACAAAGTCAAACAAACATAATCTCAAAATTAGAAACATCTCTAAAATTCCAAAATATTATGATAGTAAAATGTTCTAAAATAAAAGAAATATTATGATTTTGAGTCGGAACGGCACGACCAGAACGGTATCGAGACGTTCCAACCAGAATTTAGCCGGAATTTCCGGAATGGGCCGGAATTAAAACCGAGACGAAAACGACGTCGTTTCGTCTCGGTTTTTTTAATGGCACGGAACGTTACGGTCATTCCAGCCGGAACAGAACGGAATTAACAAGCCTGTTTATGATATTAAGGAATTAAGATGATATTGTAATATTGATTATTTTTAAAAAGATTTTCTATTACAAAAATACATAATTAAAATTTATTTCGAATATTAAAGTATTAATAATAATAAAAAAATAATCGAAAAGGAAAAAATGAAAAGAACAGTGAGGCCACGGTATCAAACTCTCCCAGAGGCTCTCCAATAACATCTGCTCGTGAGAGTGTTTTTAAGCTGGAAATACAAAGGCTCCTCTGTCAATCGGTGTAGCTTTCATCACTTTACAGAGATACCAGTAGTTGGTTCTGAATTGACCTATAAATTAAATGTCGGGAGTGTAGTTGAGGTTGTTTTTAAAAGTTATTTTTATTCAAAATATATTAAAATAATATTTTTTATTTTTTAAAAATTATTTTTGACATTAATATATAAAAATAATCTAAAAACACCAAATATTTTTAATTAAAAATAAAAATATTTTTGAAACACATTACCAAATACTCCGATTGGAACCTGGATGTTGAGTAAAGTATAATCGTTGGTCCAGATTTGGACCCCTTTTTGCCTTCTTTCGACGCACCGTTTCAGTCCAGCGATTCCTTCCAAATTGGGCAGCTCGGCTACTTTATCATTCCAGCCTGACTGCAGATTCCGGGACAGAATAGTTTTGGAACCCTATCTCTATCTCTATCATGATCATTAAATGTTAATGATTTGAGTTTAATTAAAAGTTAATGATAAAATGGAATGGGAATGCTTTTCTCCTTTTCTTTTCTCGACATCCAGTGTGAAGGATGGTTCCTGCGACAGACCCCTCGCACCCTTTTCTTTCCTTAACAGGTTTATTTTTAGCTTCTGGGTATAAAAGCTATTATTTGAGAATGGCCTAGAGTTTTGCATCATCCTCGCTAGCCACCAGAGATTCTTAATATTTTCCATTCCGTTCCGGCCGGAATGTTCTGTGCCGTTAAAAAAATCAAGACGAAACGGCGTTATTTTTGTCTCGATTTTAATTCCGGCCCGTTCCAGAAATTCCAGCCAGAACATCTCGGTACTGTTCCAGGTGTGCCGTTCCGGCCTTAAAATCCTCTTTATCTTGATTAACTTGTGATTTTTTTTCTAATTTTGAGATTATGTTTGTTTGACTTTATATTTATATTGTATAATTTAAAGTTAATTTATCTTGAATTTTAATTATACTTGTTAAATTAATATATATATATATATATATATATATATATATATATGAACAGTACAATCCCGAAACGACACGCCGAAACACTCCGAAACAGGAACGTTCCGTTCCAATAAAAAAACCAGAACGGTATTAACAACCTTATTTGAAATAGCCAATACAAGCCGCCATGTTGCAGAATAGCATTATGATTGCAACAAGTTCCGTGATAAAACCCAGCAAACTCAACAGCAGCAGCGGGAAACCAGACGATCAGGACCCAAATGGAAGTGCATGAACCACAAAATCAGCATTTAAAATCATCCTTGCAAATGAAACTGGGATGTTCAAAAGATGGGATTTACGCGTTATAAAAAGTTGTGTCATTTTCAAAGGGGGCGTAGCAACAGACATCGCTTCTACCATTTTTGTTTCAACAGTTATGAGGATCAATAAAAAACAATAACAATGGTGTTCTAAGAAAAGTGGCCCAAGCACCAAACATGATGAAAACCAACTAGACGTTGAAAAGGGAGGCTTATCATATTAAAAGAAATCACAAATTCAACCACACACTCCAATCTCAAACCATCCTTAAAAACAAAAGATAATTTTTTTAAAAGTCGACTATCACAAATGATAATCGCTTTCATAAAAGGCCACTATTCCTTCAGCCATACACAAGCATGAGCATATGAATCAGTTAGCCACCGCTGACACAGGTTGGGCTGAACAAGTCTCAATCATCTTCTCTTTCTGGGGGCAGACCACAAGGCAGAAGCATTTTCTGCACCACGTTACAAAGAATTATTAGGTGACATCACTAAGACATGTAATTAAGCATGGGGGGGGGGTTCACAAAACTCCATGGCAATATCTTCATACAATCAAGATCTAATATACAAGACAAGGCACATTATCAGTCACCGAGCCATTTTGTGATTGCCAAGATTAGCCCATGAAGCAAATTATAGCTCAGAAACATTTCCAAGAGCAATTGAACTAACAATAAACTTTTTGCATCTCAAACTCCTCCAACTTTATAGATTTATAGAATGGCAGGTGAACCTTATATTTAACATAATCTTCCCAACATTCCCCTGCATTTGCAAAGTGCTCATTCAAATTGTCACAACTTTGGTTACACGCTTTTAACTGCAGATCCTAGGGATCATCATGCATGGATAGCTGAGATATAAAAAACTAATCTGAGACCAAGTGAAATAAAAGCATTAAAAGGGTCAGCTGAGATCATCAAAGCTGAAGTAAAGTTAAGGCATGCAAAAAAAACTTATCTTCAAAAACTGGATGGTTACTATCATGTAAAACTTATATAGCCAACCCAGAAAACAAGGAAAAGGCTTCACAAGTTGAGTTAATGCAGCAGCATATTGAAAGAAAACCCCTAAAGAATGCATTCCTGATAAGAGCACCTGATTCTCGCAAACATAGGGGTTCCCCACTGCAGGGATATTGGCATGTTCCCATGCAATGCCATGGATATAATGCTTCCCTGCGAAGTCACAATAGCACCACCAAGGCAACAACTACACGAAACTTTTCAACCCTTACGTTTCATTAAAAAAAAACGTTTCTTTTTCTTAAAAACCTATTCACCGGAACACTATTGCTAGTGCAGCGATCAATTTCTATCACAAAGAAAAGGGTTCCATTAACAACAAATCTTCTTAAAAACCCATTGCCCGGAACACTCTTGCTAGGGCAATCAATTGTTATCACAAAGAAAAGGAAAGAAAATCTAAACTACATTTAAACTAACACGAAGATCATTCCTAATATCAACTTCCTTTGTCAAACACGGAAATAAAACAAAATAAAGTGGATCAGTGAGCAGAAGAACATATAAAGAAAATGAAGGAGGAGGTTATAAAGAAGAACCTGCATAAAATTGTAGCGTTCCCTTCCAATAGACTCATTCTCAGCTAAAGCAAAGTAAGCAAGCATGGGGTAGTGACCAATATATGATGCATAGCTGTCACGTTGAATATTCACTGCCCATTCGCTGCGTTAATTTACAAATCATAATCAATATATATATATGCCAACAAATTATATATATTAATCAATAAAGAAAAAGAAAAATCTCACAATCTGCAATTCTGTATGTATAAAATACCAACAAATTATATATATTAAAGTGATTAATAAAGAAAAAAAACTCACAATCTGTTTAAATCAGCGTGGCCTGTCCCAACATATTTGGCCTGGAGATGCTCCAGCTGTGAATTGATGTTAAATCTATCGCTGGCCTGCGTAGCAATAATACATCCAGCCGGAAGTGGTAATTAGGGTTTCGAGAAAGCAGGGTATATGATGGAGGGTGGACGAAGGAAAGAAAAATGAAGAAAGATTGACTTTACCTGCATCTTGGTTTACGCGACCACGATATCCTCTAACAGGGAGCTGCTATTCAGTATCAACGGAGAGAAGTTATAGATGGAGGCCCCTGTCTCTACTCTCTTGGAGTGTCTACTAAACTGAGGCTTACAAAAAGATTATTTTTAAAAATTTAAACCTTTTTTTATGTTTTCTTATATCAAAAATATTATTTTAAATAAAAAATGTTTTAAAAAAACTTTGTGAACAGTTCATGATCTCTATATATAAAAATATATTACAGCTTAGTTAGTTTGTTTTTTAAAGTATTTTTTATAAATATATTTAAATAATATATTTTTTATTTTAAAAAAATTATTTTTAATATACAACATTAAAATATATAAAAAAATACTAACAGATTAATATAAAAAAAAAAAAAATTTTAATTTTAAAAATTATATATATATTACCAAACACACACATAATTTGTTATCAAATGTTATTTTTGTATGGTACAGTCAAATATTTTTTTTTATTAATTTGAATGTACGGGTCAACTTATACACCTCTACTAATTTTATAAATACTAAAATTAATAATTATATAAATTTCCAAGAATCATCTATTAATATCATGAATTTAAACTTAAAACCACAAAAAAAAACAAATTTTTTAATCCTAAACACATGTTATCTCTGGGTGTAAAACGTCTCTAATCTTTTTTTCTCTTTTTTTTCAATAAAGAAAACTAAAATATCGCCCTCTTTTTCTTACAGATATTTTGACATTTGTCAAGCTATTAATGAAACTCAACAATTTTATTACTGTCGAATATAGTGCCCTCTCGTTAATTATTAATTATTTAATCGACAACACTGAAGGGTGATACTTGTTTTTTTTGCGGCCAACAATTCGTTTAAAATAATTTTTTTAGTTATTTTAATTTACTAATATAAAAAATAAATTTTAAAATACTATTTTTTTAAATAGTACATAAATCACTATAGTTACATCTACAAAATATAGTTTTTTTGTGCATGTGTTTTTTAATCTCATTGGTCACCAACCCCTTTTGTTTATCTTTTAATAATTTGTTGTTTTAGGAATTATTATTTATTTATTTATTTGGTTATATATCGATCTAATAGATTTCATTTTTTTTTCAAATTCACTTTTAAATGTTAGATTTATTTGAAGTGGGGTTCATATTTTTTTCAATTGCTTTGTATAAATTCATTTTGATCATCTATGTTGTGAGTTTATCAAGTTAACTGAAATTTTTATTCTTTTTTAATTGATTGTCCTTTTCATCTTCACCATCTAGCAACTATCTTCTTATTTAGTTTTTGTTTCATTTCACTTTCATACTTCAATACTAGGTTGTTTAAGAATTTAAATTTTACTATTTTTCTCAATTTGGTTTTTGTGAAGTTATCATAGCTCATGGATTCAGATTTTTTTCCTTGTTTTTAACCTTTAATATTAGATTTGTATAAAATATAGGTTTGTATTTTTTTGTATATGTTTTTTCACGAATTTAACATATTAACTTGAGTTGATTTTAGTTGCTTTTCTTTTTTTTAAATTAAATATTTATCCATCAACATCGAGTTAGTTGGAAATCATAATTTAAAATAAAAGTTTTTTTTAATCTCATGATTTGGGCTGTTAGTTTGACAAGTTGACATTTTTTTTTTCAAATCTATCATTCAACATCAAGGTCATTAAGAATTGATTTTGATTTATTTTCAATATGATTATTAAGATCCAATGATTATGGTTAAATATTTGACAAGTTAATCTAATATATTTACGTCTTAATATTTTAAAATATGTGTTATCTAATATGTTTCCACATCAATATTTTAAAAAAATTATTATCCAATATACTTCATATTTTAAATTCATAAATAATTTTTTTATTGGAAATTATACTAGCAAGACTTAAATATTTGTTTTCACTTTTTATTAAAAAACGACTCACAACACAACACAATGTGCCAATAATCTACTCAATTACAAAACGAATTAATGATTGTACCGTTCATGTAATACAATTAATTAGACTATTTATTAATTTAAGTGTTGATTGAATTCCTTATTAATAATATCAAAGTAATTTTCTTATTTTTTTTAATATGTTTCATGATAGTACGGGATTGACAGACATTATGGCTAATCATAGACACGAGTTTTGACTTCATTGACGTATTCTTTTTCTGATTATTATTTTTAATTTAAAATCAGGTAAGGAAAAAATAAAAAATACCATTCACCAGTAACAATAAAAAATGTAATCTTATTATCAATGAAAAACAAACTAATTGAAAGTGAAAAGGATAAACGAAACCAGTGGAGATAGCTATAGCCCTTTATTATCCGAAATGGATACCATATTTAATTCCATCCTGCCACCATCAAACATCAAAATCATCATCATGTCTCATTCTCCAAAATCAACAACCCCCATCAAATTTATCCTTGGATCCAAACCCCGTCAACTTTCAAGACTTCCCAATGAGAAATCAGCCGTCATGTCTCTAAAATGCGTTACGTAATGATAAAAAAATTATGATTTAAATAGTAATTTTTGAGTTTAAATCAGGACATGTATTTTTTATATAAATATAAAATAATTAAAATTTTACTCGCTTATCTAAATCCATATAAAATATGATTCTCAAGAGGTGAGTTTCCTCGCATCTAAAACAAAAGGAAATCAGTTGTAATGGCAGTAGTGGATGTCATGCCTGCTTCATGGAGGTGGATATGACTATGGTGGAGGTGGTAGTTAGGATGAGTTTGATGATTTAGTTCTTAGAAGGTGATTGGGAGTACATTTAGAAAACACTTTAAAAAAAAAAAAAAAACTTAATTTAAAAAATATATATTTTTAAATCATATTAATATATTGATATTAATTATTTTTTTAAAAAAAAAACATTATTTTAATTGAACTCGATGATTGTGAACCGACCTCTTTCCAGTTTCCAGTGGCTTAAGCAAGCAATGACTAATTGCCAGTTTTTGGGAGTGTAATTATTGTTTAAAATGTTTTTTATTCATAAATACATCCAAAAAAGTTTTTTATTTTATTTTTAATATAAAAAATTATCTAGAAACACAAAAAAAAAAATCAATCTAAAATAAAAAATAAAAATATTTTTTTTTTTCAAAAACATTTTTGAAACGCAGTGTCAAACACCCCTAAATTAACACTTGAATTGGTAGTGGAATCCAATTAATTAATTTCAAAATTGCAAAGCTCAGAATCGTATCCTTAAAGTTCCGTCCTGGAGCGAGGAAGGAGGAAAAATCTTGTGTTCCTTTTCTCCATTTTTCACGGTATAAATGATGCACCATTATCAACGCAGCAATGATCAGTTACAGCTTACAAGAAACCCACAGTGCTGGTATTGTATAGCAAATTTCTCACAGTTTTCACAAAATGGGGGTAAAATAAATACACATCGATTTCAAAATAATATTTACAAGGATTAACAGTCTAATCAAACGAGCCACTCACTAACCTCAAACCACTCAAAGCGCCTTTGCCCCTGAAGCTTAGACTTCACAAGCACAAAATCCAGAAGCTATTCATCGAGAAAATGATCCTTCTTCTGTTTATCTTATTAACCATCTGATGTTATAATGAGATCAGCTCTGCTTACTTGGGTTTACATGATTGCTCCGAAGCGTCTAGTTTGGGAGGCAAGAGGCCTAGGAAGCTGCCTTTAACAGGTTGATAGGGAGCCTCGGCTGAATCATCTTCTGTTATGTTATGAACCATCATAATAAGAAATAATACTAATACAAAAGGGAATGCAGCCCGATCAGGCTACAGCAGTGGTCAATTTTTTTCTGTAGTGAAATATACATCTATTATTCTAAGAACATGATAGCGTCAACTTGCATCATCTACAGGCGGTTTTGAAAGAAATCTCTATAAAAAAAAATAAGTGCCTGTGATACGAATGAAATTCTGAAACTCAAACAAGGATTTTGCACTTAGCTTAATTGAATGAGAGCTAAAAGACATCGCCCAATACCTTCAAGTGATTCTAACCATTACGCGCTAACAAAATTTCAGCACTCATACATAAATAAGTGTGATCTGTGTCAGTTAATGAACCCGAAAGAAATATCACCATAAGCATTAGAAACAATTTTTGGTTTTCAATTGGTATGAGATGAGAAATTTTAAGTAGTATGTTAAAGGGGTTAGGTTTTGAGAGTCGAGTGTCAAGGGCATAAAGAAAGTGTTGAAAGTGAAGTGTTTATGGTGTTTGGTAGTGAATAATATATTAAAAGTGTACATAGATCATAATAGTGGGACCCATGCTTAATCACAGGTTTATAGATAATATTGATGAGACCTACGTTTTAAAGTTGACGGATTTGATTAGAAAGGGCTGAGAAGAGACACGATAGGGTGCGAGAACACCACTTTTGAGGAGTGGAACACTATTTTCCCATGCTTGGAGGGCAGCACTTCACCCCAAAAGTGGGATGAGGTATCACCCTCCATAACTCAACCTCTCAAAAATTGTGCGCAACAGGGTAAAAGGGGCCAGTAGCTTCTCATTCCCTTTCGGGCTTTCCCCTCTTAAGAACAGTATCTTCATAAAAAAAATGGGAGAACTTCAAAATCAGTAAATTTATGGGAACTTTTATATATATATATATATATATATATATATATATATAAACCACCTCCATTAATCAAAGTAAAGAATCAAACAAACTACATAGGTTCAGAAAGAGTAAGATCATGTGAACCTAATCTCACAGCACATTTCAATTGTTTTTAGCTTGACATGGACTTTGTATTAGATTATCCCATCCATTCTAAAAAACTACAGACAATTATTTTTTTTTTCTTTTAAAAAAAAGCAACTTACCAAAAAGCGACTTGATGGAGGGCCTCTTAGATTTTGTGCTCTTCTTCTTTAAATCAGCTGCATAATGGATGATGACAGAGTCACCAACAAGGATCATGTGACAGTGGATGATTGCAAGAAAAAAAAACTTGTGCTCATTACAAATACAATGGTAAAAATATGGGTAAACTTCCATATTGCACCTATAGCTTATATTTTCTCAATGATAACCTTCTATTTCCCAAAAAGTTCTAATGTCACCATTAACCACCAGAAACCCTACCTTTTGATTTTGGTTCTATATGTTTGTTTGTTGTTTTATAGGTTTTTAAGACTCTTCATGACATACTATAACATATATAGTTCCTGTAGTGCATAAAAGTTATGGGTGATGCCTTCCAAACACTTCAATTATTAACCATCTCATTCCCTATCTTAGGTGCGCAATATTATTAAAAAAAAAGATTAAATATCCTGGATAATGTGAACAAAATACTAATTACGATAGTCGAATGGAGAGGATACATTGATACTTATAATTGATGAGGAGAAAAGTTATACCAATTCCAGGTAACTGGTGATCATTTACAATTTCAAAGTTCTTGTATGTATAGCCAACAAAGTTAATATCTTTAGATGAAAGCATCTGCAGAAAAGACAAAAAAAAAAAAAAAAACATTTCATCAAAATATATAGACGCCAGAAGCATTATTTACTACCAATTAATTAAAAAAATAAAATAGAATCAACAGAAAAAATGCATATTCTCTGGTAGAATACTAATCAAAATACCCCCAAAGTAACTCCATCTACTTAAAACACAAACAACATAATTTGTATGCACCAACCTTTCTCCATGGACCAGATTTTGCTGAAGTTTGAATTTGGTCATCAGCCTACTCAAAGAATCACATGAATGATAGAAAAGTTACCGATACAAAAATCTAAACAAGTGATTAAGATTTTTAGACCAATCAATCTACCTCATCAAACTTCTCAAAATTTTGAGTATCCAACTCATCATTGACCTCAGGAATAAATGCAGCTTTCATTTGATATAATTTGTCCCACTCAATACATTTAAACCATGGGTGAGCCTGAAAATAAAAGGTAAACAAGTTAATTTTATCAATCTGCTAATAGAGAAAGTAACCAAGGAATTTAGAACCGAACACCACGCTACACCTTTATTCCATCCACGCCATTTGTGCCAAGCCTCTGGTCAACATTACATAAGAGTTTGCTAATAAGGTCTTTTGCCTCAGGAGATAACTTTGCTTCTTCTGGAAACTTTAAATGATTTCTCCAATTAACTATCTGCATAAAATGAAAACAGTGAAGCAACTAAGGGGTGATGATATTGGAGACAAGGAATGGGATGAAATGCTCCAGCGGTTAACACTGAAAAAGGAAAAGAACTTAGAAGCCAGAGCTGACAATTAAAGGTAGTTAACATTTGGGCAAAAAGTTTGATCAGTTACCAACTACAAAATCACAATTGAACTGAATAGCATGGTTTTGAGTCGGTAAAGAGATTAGAAAAAATAAAGAGTAAACATGTTGGCAAGGCTCATTTCAACATGCATTAATCACAATCAAGAACAGCACAATTTTCTCTTGACAAATAATTACACAACCACAAGATTACCTTCCTACAAGTTGACATGGGCTCATCTGAGTAAAACGGCGGGTACCCCACAAGCATTTCATACATAATAGCACCAATGGACCACCTGGATGTAAACAAAACTAAGTCACACCTGAATGGGTCTCGGAAAAGAAAATTAATAAGAACCATTTTCAGTATACCAACCAATCACATTCCATTCCATATCCTTTCTTCAACAAGACCTCTGGGGCAATGTAGTCAGGAGTTCCAACAGTAGAATAAGCCTGCAACATTACAGTATTGAAGGTTTAAACAATAGAAATCCCAGTGGAATTTCCACAGATACTACAGATACCTCAGTGGGAAGAGAAGTTTGACAGGAAAATGATAGGTTAAAATAATAATTAAAAACAGATTTTTTGTAGTGAAAATAATTATTAAAAACAGAGAGAAGGTTGATAATTATAAAGGAGATGAAAACATCCTCCTAAGAAACAAAAGAAACCAATAAAAAAGAGCCTAAAATAACAGAGCTTTCAAGTCTCTCTACATATCCACTAAGAAAACCCCACCAAACAAATCCAAAGAACAGCACCATGAAGAAGCTAGGAAGAGTAATTTATCACTCTAAATAAATGCTTGCTGCCTGTAAATTATATGTGATATAATGAAACCAAACATTCAGCATAAAGCAGCAGTTGTAGCATCAACTACAACAACGCCTTGATTAATAATGTTAATCCCACAGAATGAAAGGTCATTCCACTACATGACAGCACAGAACTTACAAGCATCCTCCTGTTCCTCTGCCAATGTTGCAATTGCTCCTGTTGTGTACGTTTTGGTGCTGCCGGGCATCCATTACTTTGAAGAGCTCCACTAAGATTGTTTGCCACAGAAAAATCCTTTTCTTGGAGATTACTGCAATCTAATGGTTTACATAATCCAAAATCTGATAATTTCATGTGGCCATTTCTATCAAGTAGCAAGTTGTCAGGCTTGATATCTCTGCAACATGGAAACACTGAAAAGATAAGTTCTCTATTACAGTATCAGAAGCACATGATAAGGAAAGCACATCAACAGTTCAAGACAAAAATATTGATTTACCTATGAATATAATTATGTTTATGGATAGACTCTATAGCCAGGACAGTTTCCCCAACATAAAACCTGGCCTCATCTTCAGTTAGCGTGTCCTTGCGCATCAATAAAGTCATCATATCTCCACCAGGTAGATACTCCATGATTAGATACAAATACTCTTCATCTTGGAAAGAACAATACAGTTTGACAATACAATTGCTATCAACCTCAGCAAGTAGATTCCTTTCTGCTTTCACATGTTCAACCTGAACATTTTAGATCCGAACTGGAAATAAGCATAATGAAAAAGAAATTCAATAAAATTGTCAGGCAGGCTTAACAAAATCACATACCTGTCCTCTGCGAAGCATCTCTGATTTCTTAAGCTTTTTCATAGCATACACATGACCTGTTGACTTTTCTCTACAGATTCTAACCTGCAATCTCAAAAGGAGAAGTGCAAAAAACAAATCACTAAATAATTGATGAATTGGTTAAGAGAACACCACCACTATAAACACCCAAATATAAATTTCAAGAAAGAGATCCTGGCTATCAAATAGAGATGCAACATATAAATGCAGAAACAGTTTAGTAAGAATGTCTGTGTTTCTTCTTGCTATATTCTAGAACGTAGCAGGAAGAAAATACCAACAAGGTCTGTCGAGCTGGAATAGAATATGAAAAGGACATACTTACCTCTCCAAATGCACCCTTGCCTATCATTGTCAATGGCTCAAAATCATCAGCACCCATTTTATGCCTTTGAAGGCGCATGTATTCAGTTTCCTTCTTCTCTAAATACTTAAGTAAGTTATTTTGTTCTTCCTCGGAGACCTCAGCATCAGCTAACTTCTTCTCCAGTACATTACGTCTGCAAGAAATCATAAACACCATCACTATCAATTTACTAAGAGTGAAAAGATCTCATGAGTGAGATGGTCTTTCAGAAAAAAATGGTGAGTTATATTCATTCGATGACCACTCTGAAAAGAAACGGAAAAATTTCCATGCACCCTTGAGCTGAAAGAATAATCAGTGTTAGCATCTAATGGTCATGATGAATGCAATGCTCATGAACTCATACAGTACACATGCAAAAATAAGAATCAGTCATACTGTTGGCATCCATATCGATTTCAAAGAGGGCACCAGAAAGCCATCAGATTCATCATGTATACTTTCACCCCATTAAAATTCTACTCTATCCCCATGAATATTCATCTGTTATTTTACTTCCATGAACACCATAAGCTGTAGTAAAAGGAATTTTAAACAAATAATTGCTTTGCATTTAAAGATCTGTATTTTACAATCAAGCAACAAATAGCCAGAGAGTTAAGACATCCCACCCAAAATAAATTTCAAAACAGAATATAGGAATGAACATTATGGGGCATGTTATCCATCTTCGAAACTTCAGTTTGAGAATTATTCATCATTAAACACTGCTTTCATCAATGGGCAAACTGTTTAGGGAATAAGGAGAAAGTCAAACAAGCGTTTCTGGTGAACAAAGTATCAATATAGCATTTTACGATTTACCAACAGGTAAAATGACTGCACGCTAACCACATCAGATAAGTATATCAACCACCTTCATTGATAAGGTCAGACATTGGAGACTTTGAGGTGGGCCAAAGAATAATTCATAAGGCTGGGCCTTAGCTAGGGTGAGTAATCTTCTAGATAAATTGGGTTTGTCATCACATATGAAGCCACACTAGTCTACCTCCAAAAACTTAATAAACCAGTACCAAGACTCGCCAAACTATCCATGTCAAATTCATTATCTTGTTTTCTTTCTTTCTTTATTTTTTATAAAACAAGAAGACCAGAGTATCCAATCATTGTTTTTCATAATTAAATTAGAAGTCGCCAGAACAATCAGCAAGAACATGCATTTGCTATTATCTAGAAGTTATAAACAAAATAAACCCTTAAGTGGCACCAAAGAAAAAAGAAAGGGTAACGTACTATACTAGGAAAAATTAAAATAGAAACCAGAGGATCCTAATCAGCCAATTTTAAGAGATCTTGGGTGGGTGGGTGGGTGTGTGTGTGTGTGGGGGAGGGGGGGGGGGGGGGGGGGGGGGGACAGTGACTAGTTGAATAATGGAGCATCCTATAAAAAAACATCTTCCAACCACCTGAGAAATTAAAACAGTTAAGCCAGAAGATGAAGTATGAATATAATCAGGAAAATGATTTTACCAGAACATAATTGCTATGATAAGATGCATTAAATCATACCGCTCCTTCCTCTCTTGCAGGTCCTTCATTTGCTTCTTATAATGGTTCTCAATATACTGCTTTGCAGCGGCAACCTTCTGCTTTGTTACATTTGATGGTGCTTCTTCACTGTTTGGGGCTTTTGATCCCTCCTTCACATTGCCTGCAGTATCTTTCTTTTTCGCAGACTTCAGCTTATCCTTTGACTTTAACCTATTGAACCAACACCCTGTAGGCTCCATATGCACTTGACAATTATTTCAAATTTCGTAGGAGACAGGGCCTTATTGTCACAACCCTGAACTCTTAGATATATGCATTTGATTCCATAAGTTACTGAATATGCACCCTTTGGCTTAGGCACTTATTTGACTGATAAAGCAGATTCTTATTCGCCACTCATTACCAAGGAATTCAAAATTTTCCTCTGTAAAAAGACACAAACAACTTGAATTAGCTTAGCATAATCATCATTGCATTCTCCTCAGACTTGTCTCCAAGCAAATGCAAGAAATCAGAACTAAAAACATATATAACCAGCATACATTTAAAAACTTTAGACAAGTAACACAATATCAAATCTCTCAAGAATCATGATTTCAAAAACATAAGATGTCTGTCTCATCAATGAAATATCTGCATTGTTTCTTTTGTTTTTCGAAATCAGTGCAGAATGTTCCTCGATTTCATTAACAAACCAACCCCGGAGTTCTAAACCTTAAAAATCAAAGCAGGAAACTATTGAGCACAAATGTTGCCTCCCTCAACAACTTTGACAACTTGACAAGACTCATCTCGAACACTTAATTACAAGCCAATTCTCAAATTAGCAATCTATCTACATCTCCTAACACTAACAATTATTCGATCAGTCTAATTCGTAAATACCAATCAACTTGAGTTGCTTCACTGATTCAAAATATTTATTGCCAGACTCTTTCTAAAATTTTCTCACCAAACAGAACAGAAAATCATAAAAAAAAAAAAAGACATTGTTATTTACTAATTCAAAAATTGAAAATACAAATAAACAAACACATTTGATTAGACCTAATACTAAATTTACTAATTCTTCCACGTAACAACAAACTCCAGATCCTAATCACGCTAGACCCCCCCTCCCCGCCTACATTTTCCGTAAACAAAAAGAAATTCAGAGCTAAAAAATTCGAAACCAGACAAATCCTAATTTAAAAGAGTTTTTAAAAGATCAATAAAGAAATAAAATCCAAAATCTCAGACAAGAATCGCTGGTGTTTCCGACATTTTCTTACTATCCACGCATAAATTCAAATCCTCAAACTCGTAACAGCAAAATTAACTTCTCAACAAAAATAAAATAATAAATTCCGATTAAAAATACAAGACGGGAACAAATTCGAGAAAGAGTGAGTACCGTAAGGTAAGAATTGAAGGAGTAAGAGTAAAGAAAGATAGGAAGCGGAAATGTCGGAGAATAGAAGAGTGAAGAAGAGAAGTACACTCTCTCTTCATGATTTTGATGACCCATTCGGTTTGTGTTGAAACTTTAAGCGCGCGCTCTCTCTCTCTAGATTTTCTTTCTCTTCTTTTCCTTCGCTTTTCTCTTTCTATCAAACTATCTGTGCATCAATCAAACACACTTCTTTTTCGAGTGTTTTTTTCTTTACTCACAACCAAACTGAGCGTTTTTCTTTCATTTTTTTTCCCCTGTTCTTAACGGTCAATTATTTCCATCATACTTATTACTGTGAGAGTAACCGATGAAAACGTGTTAGTTGCGAGCTGTTTTTTTTATATATATATATATATAACCGGGTTATCTGGATCAGCTTATACACATCTCAATTAATTATTGAATTCATTGAATATCCTGGAAACACAGTGGATAGATAAAGTATCGCAGAGTGACAGACATTCATGGTAGAGTTTGAACCTTGATACAGAAGAAAGGAACAAGTCACCTTCCTCAGGTAGCCCAAGACGCCACTTGCAATAACATGTATGTTATTCAATAGCATGTTTGTTACTATATTTTTAAAAAATATTTTCTATGTTTTATTTGTTTTAAATTAATTTTTTTAATATTTCAACATTATTTTATTGTAGTAATATTTAAAATAACTTTTAAAAAATATATTATTTTAATTATTTTTAAACTAAAAACACTTTTAAGAAACATCTTATACAATATTCTAAAACATCATCCTTACAACAAACGCATGGTCACAATCTAACGATAATTATCATTGGATTATTATTATTATTATATGCAATTATACATGTGACACATTAAAAGCCGAGGACAAAAGAATTTGTTATGGGTTAAATTTCTAAAAATATTATAAGTATAGAGAGACTCTTTAAATATGTATTTTTATTTATTAGTGCCTTCACTTGTAAATCTTGTTCCCTAACTTTTTTTAACCATGGTTGTTATAGAATAAATTAAGGGATCTAATAGAAAACCGAAAAATTCAAAGAAGAATGACTGACATGCAAACTGCATATATATCAATTTGAATGAAAGGACGCAATTGAAAGAATTCGAAACTTCTATTACAGAAATTAAACAAAAGCTAAGGGACTGAAATGCATCCACAATAAACCGGGGGACTGAAGTTGAATCCGGCGCTGAAGAGAGAGAAAAGAGGACATAAACGTTCAACCGACTATATGAGCCTCTACGTCGATCTTTTCAGAGCACGCGCCACTCCATGCGATTCAGGGAAGGGTTGCGAATCGTTTTCACTGGCGACGGAAAAATTTTCACCGCCGTATGAAGCCGCACGCACCGCCTGAATCGATCGCGGGAAAGAAACGCGCCGACGCGCCCGTACGGCTTCCTGACAGCGCTGACGAAAGGGAACAGTAACGTAGGAGTCAATTACTAAACCACCCCTGATTCTAATTCATGGATTTTGTCGTATCGGGGGCTACAGACGTAAAAACACATTTAAAAAATATTAAAAAAGTAAATAGCTGCGGCGGACCGGTCCGTACGCGTGCAATTACAACCGTAGCCCTCAGCTGAAAACGTGTTTTTGTCTTATTAGTGGGGGTCAAAGCGTCAAAACACTGTTCAAACCAGGAAAAAACAAAAAAAAAAGGTGGACGAACTCGCGCGACGCACGGACAAAAAATATCCAGTCCACAGTGCCACTGAGTCTTAATGAACAATAACCGGTCCGAGCTCTTTTAGATATATAGTAATAGGTAAGCAAAATAGCCATCAAGAATTGTTGACAAACCAGAGATTATTGGGCTCCAATGCCCTTTAATTCAGACATGAGCAAAAGATAAAGGTATTTGTCACGTATCAAAACACTTAAATAGACCCTTAAACTATATAATTTCATGTATTCATGCCTTCATTTGTCAAAATACTATCACAACCATTATATATATATATATATATATATATATATATATATATAATAAACTATAATTGTTTTATTGAGTTAGCACATTATAGTCATGTCCATGATTTGAATTGTACATTTAATATTTACCCCTATTGATTGTGTGTCTATAATATGTTATATTTTTAATATTAAAGCAAAAAAATAATGGCGCTGCTGATAGGAAAAGCCTACGATGAATGATCGATTTCTTGCTAATAATGCTTAACGGGCACACACTTTCCATGCTTATTATTACTTTATGCTCATTACTCTGTGATGGTGGAGCCGAGAAAGTTGACTTCTGTCGCATTTAGTGCAGGTGTAGAGTATGATTCAGTTGTTTTGTTTTTTAAAGTGGTTTTTATTTAAAACAAAATATTAAAATAATATTTTTATTTTTAAAATTATTTTTATATCAATACATAAAAAAAATAGTTTAAACATACTAATTGTTTTTTAATTTAAAATAATTTTAATAATTTTGAATCGCGAATTAATTTTAAATCCGCCATCGCAGAATCTAAACTTACCAAACATGTCCATTCTTCTTTATTAAGCTAATATGGCTTCTTAAGAGACTCAGATTTTGCAAGTGTCGCAGCAGTGTGTGGGTTGATAAGGGCTGTTTAGGAGGGCGGTTGCGGTTGTTTTAAGTGCTTTTCATTTAGAAATAGATCAAAATAATATTTTTTTTATTTTTTAAAAATCATTTTTGACATCAGCACATCAAAATGATTTAAAAACATCAAAAAAATTCATTTAAAATAAAAAATATATATATTTTTTTTAAAACGGTGGTTGAAACGCCGTCCTAAACGGGCACTAAGCGCTCGTTTGGTTATGTGGTAAAAACTGCGTTTTGTTAAAAACTCAGTTTGTACCCCTTTTGTAGTGTTTGGCAACTTTAAAATTGATGGTGGGACCCATCAATTTTAAAGTTGCAAACCGCGGTTTGCGGAAAGCAGGAAATTGCTGCTTTCCGCAAACCGTTTTGACCTGAGGGGGCGCTAAGCTCCCAGCTATGCGCCCCCTCAGGTCTATATATATATATATTTATAAAAAATATAATTTTTGTCTCGCAATTCTAATTTTATTTTAAATAATATTTTATGATTGTTTTGGGATCGAAGAGCCATTCACGTATAGATTTAGTTTGGATGAAATTACAAGTAGTTTGATGAAAAAATAAAAACAAATGTCTAATTTACTTGAATTATTAATTATATATTATTATTATAATTATTAAATATTTAAAAAACAAATTTTAGATGATATTTTACCATTGTTCCGGGATCGCAGAGACCTTCACGTATAGATTTAGTTCGTGATGAAATTACAAGTAGCTTGATGGAAGAATAAAAACAAGTGTCTAATTTACTTGAATTATTAATTATATTTTATTATTATAATTATTAAATATTTAAAAAACAATATATATATATATATATATATATATATATATATATATATATATATATATATATATATGTGTGTGTGTGTGTGTGTGTGTGTGTGTGTGTGTGTGTGTGTGTGTGTGTGTGTGTGTTCTTTAAAGTAATTTTACAAGTTGATAGCAATATGAAAAGCATGATAACCAAACATACGAAACTATTTTTTATCAACCTCAAACTCAACTACAGTTTTAACCAAACACTTCACTGCTTATTTTGAACCGCAGTAAAAGTGTTTTTTATGAAACTGTTTTTTTTCAACCTCAACCACAACAGCAACCGCAATACCAAACAGACCCTAAGTTTCCCTGCGAGCAGGGATTGGACGGGGGGGCATTTCAATTTTCAATTCAAAATAAAGAGGAAAAGGTTATATGAAAGCTGTAGACATGAAACGTTGCTGGATCTGATTCATCAAACTTGTGCACTAAAACATCATTATCAGACCTCATAAAGACGCTATTGGGTGCCAGCTTGTGGGGTAAAAAAACTTTTTTGCTCGTTAAAATGAGCACTTCCTGGACAGCTATGCTTTAACCTGGCTTATTTATGGACAAATAAGATTAAACATTATAAATTTGATTGACGGATACTTAGCTTAATCTGATAAATTGCTTGGCATATGTAATAGAGCTTTGTTCATCAGAAAATCAAACGAAAAGCAAGAAAAAGCAGCAAGTGGCAAGGATTCTAGGCACAAAACACCCATCGAAGCCGAATATATATACTCGCGCTTTTCTAAGCAATGTCCGACGTTATATTTTAAAAATATTTTTGAAATTAAATTTTTTGAGAGGTTTGATATCATTTCATGTGTTGTAATTAAAAATAATTTTAAAAAATAAAAAAAATATTATTTTATATATTTCTGAATAAAAAAAATATATTAAAAAACAACAGCAAGAATACTCCCAACCATTCACTGTATTGGCAGCAATTCTCTTGAAACCACCTTTTCCAGGACGAGATGGCAAGATTTCCTGGAATAGTTTAGGGATTTCGAATTTTTTTAGCCATAAAAAACCCAAATCGATGAAGGTACAATATGATTGATGGTATTTTTGAGACATAAAATTATATCCACTTGAATGCGATGTTTGACTGAATTAAGGCATTTGTCTTTGCTTTATAACACAAGACAGTTACGAAGCCACCATGTTCTCGTTCCAGGAAACAAGAGAAGGGGCTGGATAAACATTCGGGGGTTTCGATTCGGGGAAACACCGAGTACCGAGAAGGAAACTTCGTGTCGTAAAAATGATAGATGTTGGCAATAACTTGGCATAGACTTGGTGTGTTTGCTTATAGGTAAGAAGCCGTGGCCATTGGGAACCGCCAAAGTGATTTTATTGTAAGTATAAGAATTAACAGTGATGTGCGTATATTAAATATTATTTTTAAAAATAAAAAATATATATTATTTTAAAATATTCTCGAGCAAAAATCACTATAAAAAATAATTATTATCACACTTTTAAATACACTCAAAAATAAATTAAAATAATATTTTTATTTTTAAAAAATATATATTTAATATCAACGCATTTGAACAATTCAAAACATAAAAATATTATTTAAAAAAAATAAAATTGATCAGCCTTTATTTGAACGGCAATCTAAAACAAAGGCAAGTAACTATTTTGCCACCTTAGTATTTTGCTAAAAAAATATTTATTTTATCTAAAATTATTTTCTATATATTTTTATTTTTTTAATATATAAGTGTCAAAAATATTTTTTTTTAAATATATTATTTTTATATAAAAAAAATATTTTAAAAAATAATTATCACCGTCACATGAACGAACGCTATTACTTCTCTTCAATTAAATATATGTTTGACTAATATCACAAAATTTAACACTACAAATAATTTCTATTTTGAACTAGTCAGGGTTTTATATAACAGGAAACATTGAGATAAAATATATATATGAAAGTATAGTTGAAGTTGTTTTAATTGTTTTTCATTCATAAATATATTAAGATGATATTTTTTATTTTTTTAATATTATTTTTGATATTAACATATTAAGATAATTTAAAATAAAAAACATATATTTTTTCAAAAATATATGTGTTTTGGTTCCCCCGAAGAAGAAAAGCACCAGTCTACGTATAGGATACCGATTTGTGCTGTGAAGCTAATGCATCTATAATTTGCTTAGATTTTACTGTACACTTGGTAGTGTTGATTCTATGAGAGTTGATGTGATGATTGACGAGATGGGAATTTCAATAGTAATTATTATATAGAGAATAAAAAACTATTTCACGGTGCTTAATGAGGGTTTTGAGCTCTTTCGAGTGAGCGTTGGAAGATTCAGCTCATGCTGCCTTTTCTTTTAATGTATTTGTCGACTCTTTCGAGAGAACAGGATCTAGGACTAGCACAGGGAACAGGGAATAATTAATTTATAAAAATCTATTTGATTTTATACAAGACCTTGCTAGGTGAAATTAAGCACGAGGCTTGATGGAAATTTATTATTAATAAATATATTCTTGGCAGAAAATTAAATCTAATGGGATGTGTTATTTTCGTATAAAGAATCATTTTTCTACAGGGTGGGTGGGGGGATAAAAAAATGTGGCCTGAAAGCCTAAAATTCATCGGACAAGTTTTTTCAGGCTGCCATGTTGTGCTTTAGGTTCATAAGCTTTCCTTGCGAAAAACTAGAAAGAAAATGGACTCAGTTTCCGAGAAATCCCAGCGACCCATTTAGGATGGTTTCAATGATTGTTCCATGCTTCGAAATTCAAATGCCCGGAAGGCCGGAACCTTCGACAAGATTAAGAAACTGTTCGGTAACGTTTTTGTTATTGTGGTTGAGATTAAAAAAAAAATTATAGTTAAAATTGAAATGTTTGGTTAAAATTATGGTTGAATTTAATATTTAATATTTAATGAAAAATAGTTTTTTGTATTTGATTATCATGCTTTTCATATTCGTGTCAATTTATGAAATTATTTTATGTATATGTATACATACATATACATATACATATACATATATATATATATTGTTTTTTAAATTTAATAATCAATATTACCCGGCAGGAGGGTTTGCTAGTTGACTATGTGTGTGATGTATGATCTATAATTTAATGATGTTTTATGGTTTTTTATTTTCCTGTCTTGTCTTTGGTACTGGATTTTACTTTCTTTATTTCTTGTTCTTGTTCATCGCAAAAATATTATTTTGTCTAATTAATTAACATCAACAGTATCATAAGCAACTTTCCAACATTTATAGCAGTGTTTTGGGCCAAAAACATCTTTTGTAAATTAAGATTTAACCTCAGTTTTGATAGGTCCCACAATTATAAATTTTGTGGGATGAAGTTTATCAAATAGTTTGGTTTTACGAGTAGCCTCAATTATATAAATTACCGCAAAGCCAAACACCCATTTAAAATTATCTCGGTTTGAGAACCATCAGAATGAGATCAAAACAACAAGTGTAAGATTAAAAGTGCATTTGAAAGTGTGTTTATTGTTGTTTGTAAAAAAATATTTTTCATTCATAAATATATTAAAATAATATATTTTATTTTTTAAAAAATAATTTTTGACATATGCATACGAAAATGATCTAAGAATACCAAAAAAAATTAAAGTAAAAAATAAAAATAAAAATATTTTTTTTTCAAAAATATATAAATAATTACTTAAAAACGTATTTTTACCAAAGCCCCTTCTTTTTCGGACTGTTTTTACTCGTAGGTTTAATATTGTTTTTTATATTAAATAATACGCGTATTTTTATTTATAAATTATACTTTTAATTTTAAAAATGATATAATTTCAAAAATCCATTAAAAAAACAATTTCATTTTAAGAAACAAACATTATATAAAAGGGACTGGTATGGTACGAGAAACTAATAAAACCCACTGCTCTCCAGAGTCCAGTTCAAGTTTACACAGAGTGGAGGACACTGCGACCCACACTTTGCACGTGCTCACCAGTCATGTCACAATGCCCTCTAAGACTAGCTGGCAGGGACGGGACCCATGGTTCCCCTCTTCATCCGGTCAATCACATGATCCTATGCTGATCCATGGCCATGTGGTTTCATAATTAACTTTTTGTTAGAAATTAGTTTTTTTTTTTTACTACTAGAAATTATTTTTTATTTAAAATTATATTAAATAATATATATTTATATATATATTTTTTAAAATAAAAATAAAAAATATTCAAATTGTAGCGTCAAACAAAGCATTACTGGAAGAACCAGAAATCCAGCACCCCATTTGTAATTCTCAGCAAGTGATCAGCTCAAATGGTTCTTTAACGAAACTCTTTTAAGTTTTAACAATAATCTCGTGGCTAGATCTGTTAAGAAATTATCTCACTTAAAAGCTTAAGCTGATAGATGAAGTTTTAGAATATGATTATATTATTCTCTAACACTCCCTTCAAGTCAAAGCTCTTTGGACTTAAAACTTGTATAGACTCACATTATTTTGTGTTTGATTTTTTTATCAAATAAAATGGAGTGGTGAGATTCGAACTCGTGACCGCTAGATCAACAAGGCTCTGATACCATGTTAAAGAACCATCTCACCTAAAAGTTTAAGCTGATAAATGAGACCCAGAATATAATTATATTATTTTCTAATAAGATCTCAGCACATAAAGGATTCATTTTCCCAATCTTTTTATGTTATTTACTAGCTTTACAAGCTCCCACCACGATCCCAAAAAAAAATAACAAAAGAAAAAAACAGTTCATGAGAAATCATATGTAATTGTTCTTAAACTTGATTTATTACGTCAATTTAAAAATCTTGAAAGTAACCTAAGTGACTAATAAAAAAAATAAGATGGTGAGATTGAGAAAAAATAATGAAATTATAGAAAAAACTTATCAACCCAACTTGTTGCCTAGCCTAGATTAAAAATTAAAGCTCGTCGGAGCTGCTTTGACGTGAACTCGTTGATGTGATTGATCCAAAAACAATTTAATCTACTAATAAAAAAAATATGATGATGAAACAAGAAAGAAAAAAAAAGATGAATTTGACAAAAAAAGTCATAGGCTAATTTCTTGCCTAGCTTTGATTAAAATTACATAGTGTATAAATTATCCCGTCATGATTCAGTCAACTAATCTAAAATGTTTGTTAAAAAAAATTAGAAATGAAATTGAAAAGAAAAAAAAAAAGCAATTGAGACCGTAAAAAAAAGGAAAAAAAGAGGGGTTGAGCTGAATAAATAAATAAATAAAAGATAAACAGAAAAAGTTGCATGATATTTTTCAATTCTTTTAGTTGTATTAAGCAATTGTTTTCATGAGATTTGGACTTTGATGTTTTCATGGTTTCTGTTTTTTCCTTTTCTTTTTCAAGTTGAAATAATCTTTTAGATCGATTTTTTTTACCTGTTTGAACTCCAAGTAAGTTTTAAGTCACAAATAGTATAAACTAGACTTGGTTATCTGTGCATATTAGACCATTTTTTAAAATAAAAAATATGTGTTGATAACTTATTTTTTAAAAATTAATTATTAATTAAAATAGAATACAGCACTTTTTTAAATATTAAACAAAAAAATACACAATATGACATTCTTTATCTTCATACACGATGACAAATCAAATTTACTATATTCAATCTTAGTTAACCTGAAAAATCTTTGATTTAAGTCAGTAGATTGCGATAAAAATAATAATAACAATTATAGAATTCAATCCTAAACAATCAAATAATAAATGACAAAGTTTTTATAAAAATCTAGATATAAAAAAAAATAGATTCAGTCAATTGTGGCAAACCTTTTGAACATGCAACATGGATCATCATAATAAGATAATCACGTAGAAAATAAATTGAAAGAAATTACAGGGTTTAATTGATAACTAACCTAAGATAGAAGGACAAAACTGTGAGAAAACAAAGAATAAAAAACAAGACAACATGAGTTATAAAACCATGGTAACTCTATATATAACAAATAAAAAATAACAAGCTTTAATTCCAAAACAATCTAATAGTGAAAGATATATATATATATATTTTTAAAAAAACTCAAGTAAATTAGAGTGAACCTTTCAAACCCATAACTCAACTCGTAAAAGTAAGATTATGTAATATAAAACAAATAAAAAAATACAAAGATCAATTCTTAACTAATTAAATACTCGGGGATTGGATAAATAAAATAATTATTTAAAAATAAATAAATAAACCAGGTCAATATGAAAAACATTTAACCCAATTTATGAGACCAATATCACCCCCATGAAAGGAAAAAGATAAAAATATAAAAAAAACAAACTCAATCTTCAATAAATAAAATATTAAAGAATAAAAATAATAAAAACAATAGTTAAAATAACGAGAATTGTTCATATATATAATTGAAATGATCAAGGTGAGAGGAAAGGAATGCATCACCCATGGTGGTAGAGTATGGCGAGTGCCCTCCAAGTGCAGCTGCCTCTTCTACACACTAACCATTTATTTCCATCCAAGCAAACTATAAATTGCAGTTCAAATCAACTAATTACATAAATAACAAAAGAAAAAAGAAAAAAAATCACGCCACCACATAGTTTAAATTTTGAGTGGTAAGCACCCTTCCGTTTAATAATTTTTTAAAACAATTCTTAAGAGTTAAATTTTAATTTATATTTTACGAGGAATCGAGTGAATAAAATAAAAAAGTATTTACCACTAATTTAACAATCATTTTTTCTATTTAATTGGTCACAATCTATCCTATTCGTCTACTGAAGGACGAATATTTGAGTTTAAATACAGAGGTAACCCCTTGAAGATACAATCCACAAAAGGAATAAGACAAGGTACCCAGGGCCCAGGTAAGGCCCAGAATATAAACAGCCCAATTCCATAAATCAAGGGAGGAGGAGGAGAGGGAGGCCCCCACCAAGCTGCTATTCACCCACCGCCGTCGTCCATGGTCACCTGATTCACTCTTACACATGGAAGTAAAAACCGTGAAGTCTCCGTAATGGGGCGCAACCGCCACGACGGAGGGCTTATAAGGAGAGCAGACCCCTTTTCTCCGGCACAGGTATCTATCTACACCATGAAAAACACCAACATATCCCAGAACATAAAATACAAGCTTCAGCATCTCCCAACTTTAATTTACTCTAAAAATGCCGATTATCCACATTTTTCTAGACTCATCGATCGGAAAACCCCGTAAGCGGAGGTCAGTTACTTTCTCCCTTGACGATCAAGAACCTTCATGAGAGGTAGACCTAGATATCATTTCATCTCCCCGTAATTAATAGGACAATAAGAGAACAGGGAGGGACTTGGCACCGGAGGGGAGAGAGATGGAAACCTTCTAAAAAAACACCTGACCACTTGAACGATGACGAGTTAGAGTACAGTGATTTTTCAAACGAAAGAGTGTTAATTCAGTCTTGTTCAACTAAATTTTTAATACCTAAGGGGTCCTGGCATGAGTGGTGAGGGCGCTCTCGTCCTTTAAGAGAGGTCAGGGGTTCAAACCCTCCTCTTGTATGGAACCGGCCATTTGAGGAGCACTTTCACCCCTTCGGGGCCCACCCGGTGCGAACGTGGATTAGTCTGGGCCAGCACCTAGGACACCGCGTGGTTTATACCAAAAAAAACTAAATTTTTAATGCTTTCAAATAAAAATACTTTTAAATTTTCTATTTTAATATTTTTTTTTTATAAAACAACACATTCTAAACCGGCCACTAAGAAATCTCTCGAGAATACTGCTGCAACAACGTGTGTATAGTTCGTGCCTCTCACTCCTACACTGTTTATGAAGTCACCATCTCCGCCTAGCTGAGCTTGGCTAGCTAGCTTAGGTCAGATTCACGGCGAGTTAAGGTCAGATGTGATGCATCCATGCCTAACTTTGATAAATGCTTTATGGACAGAGAGTGAGTTGGCTTGTCTTGTCAATTTCTGCAACTTCAGATCGGCATAACTTGCAGTAAAGCCAGCCAACTGGTCAGCATATGCATTAGAAACACTCTGATGGTTAAGGAACAGCAGACTGAATGCAGATCATCCGACTTTTCTTAGCCCCCTGAATTACAAGTGCGTGTGTGTGGTGTAATTTGGTAAGAAAATAATAATAATAATAATAATAAAACATATTCATGTCAGAGGGTAATCTCAGATTACGAAAATAGAGCCAAATTTCTAGCATGTACGAGCTTATTTTACGAAAAACTTGACCATTAAATGTTTATGATTGTGGATTGAACCGAACGGGATTCATCATGAACCAACCCTCTAAAAATGGAGTCTTTTCCTTTTTCTTTCTCCGGGACATGAAAACCCTACACGATTCTGATCATTACTTGAAGCAAAGGGACTTCGATATCTTATGTTGCGATCTAATTAACCCCAGCTGGTAACAGAAGCAATCTACTAACTACTAATCTACCCAGGGGGATGATGTTTGAAACACAATATGATGAGATAATTCTATTAAACTAGAATTTGTGAAATGAATAAAATTAACAATATCTGACAAAAGTAAGTCCTCACTGCATTCCAAAGCAACTGCTACTCTATCCCAGCAAAAGTAAGGGACACTGTTCTTGTGAAATTGTTGCCTAAATACTTGAAGACTATCTTTACATTATAATGTGGTTTTTAAAATCCTCCGGCCAGTCTAGTCCCCGGATGCGAACATGCAAACTAAGGCCCGTTCCCCAAAACTTGGATTTTTCTTTTTTATATAAAACTATTTTTTAAATGTTTTTTAAATATTATCTTGGTCAGAAAAAAACCACTCTGAAGAAGAAGAAGATAAAAACCTATGTACATGGCACAGACGTGAAATCGTTAGTTTATACCTGAGGTCAAGATAAAAAAAAGAAAACACGAATGATGCATATAATCGTTAGTTTATAAATCTAAAATTATAATAACCCTAAAAGCACATTCATGTTTCAAACATTTTCCTGTCCATCAACATTACATGCATCATTCTTTATCAAAGATAGCTAATTATTTAACGTGCAATTTCACCTAAGATTATCAATAACGCCAATGTCTGGCTCAAATAATAATGCACCTCCTATGTATATTACTAAGTTTGATTTGACATAATAGACTCCTGTAATCATATAACACTATATAATAGGCACACAGCATAATTAACCATGCTTTTTCAACATCGGATATACATTTTCATGGCATCTTACCCGTATTAATTTAATCAACTGCTTGAGCATCTTATCCTTTAACTTGTCCCTTGATTGGATAAGAGAAAACCTCCATGCAAACCTAGATCCAGGGACTAGAAACCTACCTGCATCAATTTAAGTTCCAATCCTCGTGCAGATTTACATATCAGTTTTTAGCGAAAACATTTTGAAGGGTTTTGCGGACACATCTAGGGCATTTCAGAGAGTAGATTCTATCAGTGCTAGTCTTAAAACTCTAACCAGAAAATCAAAAGAATCGAATATTTCCTAGCACCTGACCTGCTCCTTGAAGTTCTACATGGAAAACATCATGAATAGAGGTCCTGTTAGAATCTAGAAATCTAGCTACCACATCTACTGAAAAATCTCAGGGATAGATTTGAGAGATCCACTGAATGGATTTGTGATTGTTACAACTAAATATAACCCATGCTCATGGGTCTGGTGTTCATCATGTGATAATGGGTTTTCTCACTTTTATTTATAATGATATTCCCTCTTCGGGGAACAGCCAGGATTGATATGGCATGATTGAGAAATTGTTAGAGAACTCACTTTGAACTTCTTAAAATTTTAAGTGAGATGGTTCATTGATATAATATCATAACTTTGTTGACTTAACGGTCATGAATTTGAATTTCATTATCCCTATTCTATTTGATAAAAATCAAGCATAAAATAGTGTGAGACTGTGTAAGTTTCAAGCTCAAAGAGCTTTCACTTGATGAAATGTATTAGAAAATAATATAAATCATATTCTGGATCCTTTTCGATGAGATCATTACTTGAAAGAAATGATATATGGATTTGTGTAAGAAACGAGGCAACAGACCATTCAAATACAAAGACCCCACCCCACAGCATAACACAAATTAAAGCAGATTGTGAATAACATTTGTTCAATCACAGTTGGATCCTATTTCCTATACCATGTATGCTAAGAGTCTCTTTCCTTCCTCTCCATCAGTAATGTAAATTTAAATGCAGAAATTTCATTTTAAGCTTGAAATACCACTCTGACATCGATGTTTGCAGGGTTGTTTATGTATGATCTTCTAACCCATATTCATACAAGCTTTGCAATCATGCCAAGGTGTGAGCAAAAGCAATGGCAGGAAGCAGGAGGGAAAGCAAAAAACAAACAGAGTCACAGAATATTATGCCATATGAACATAAATAAGCATATCACAAAGACAGTGCTTGACAAACTGACACACAAAAGCTTTTCAATGCCAGAATGATTTGCCAAAACAAGCATTCAAACATATTACTTGACAAATGATATGACACAAATCTTTTTTATTGCCTGAATGATTTGCCAATACCTCAGTAATATTATATAAAACCATAAATAAGAGACATGGAAACAAAGAAAGGAAAAGGAAAATATATATTTTACTGGCTACTACTATGCCTATTACCGGGAACCAAAATCCTTATATTATCCAACAACGCAATCTCACCACTTTATAAAAGCTCCTTAAACCCAGCATCCAAGATTACACATATGACGCAAGAACAATGATGACAGAAAAGAAAATGCCCTTAGCTAGTTGGAACATCCATTACTTAAATTTATTGCAAACATATTTTAGGAGATCATCAGTTGCTGTAACGAGTTATATAATATACTCATTGATATTTTTCTTTAAGACCCAAATTTAATGCAAATAGCTAGATTACTACTATAGCTTAATTTCTTACTGATCATGACTACTTGCACTGGCAGTACTCTCTGGTAATGCTTGAGGTGGCATCAGGGAAGCAGGATTATGCTGCTGTGGTGGTCTCTTTCTCTTCTTCTTCTCGTAGCTAATCCCCCGAGCTTTTGCCTGTGAGTCCCTAACTTCACGTAGATAAAGCCTAACAGCACGAGCCCCGAAAGGGTTGTTCTCAGGCTTGCCACCGTGCTCTTCAAAGGCAGCACGGAGGCGGCCAATGAGTGCATCGAGGCTTCCCCAGGCCTGGCGGAGAGGGCACGGGCACGGTGCAGGCGGATTCGGGTGGCCAAAGAAGGGACAGAGCTGGGTGTGGACTTTGGTTTTTCCAAACTGATCGAGGTAACGCAAGAACTCCAGGACGTGGGCCCCACTGCACCGGGAGAGGGAGAGCGGGGGGCGGTGGTTCCGGAGGTATTGGCCAAAGGTGTTCCAGTCTCGACGCTTCTGGTTCTCATAGCGGCTGAGAGTGGAAGGGGAGGTGGTGGTGGTGGTGGCGGGGAAGGAAGAGGAGGGGGAGGTTGTGGTGATGGTGGTGGTGGTGTTGAGGGGGATTGTGATTGTTGGGTGCGTCGTGGTACTGCCGAAGTCTTGAACAGAGTCCATGTTTGGTGGCTTGATTTATCGGAAGGATTAATTAAGGAAGATGGTGTTTGTAGGCTGGAAGACTTCACCTGAAATCCGATGATCCCATAAGAAAAGTTACACAGAGACTAATTAAGATATCACAGTTCTACTGTTATTAGGTCTAAGAATGCGAGATGTGGATGGAGGGAGCTTCAACAAGTGTTGCTGAAACACGAAGCAAAAAGGTAAGGGCTTGATTATATGTCAAAGATGTTTAGACTTCATCTAGGGTTCGAGAATGCCATTAACATGAACAGTACTCTCCATGAGAGAGCTGAGATGAAAATAGTATCAGTGAGATGCTGGAGATGAAAGGAGGTATGGGGAGGATGATATATAGGGGGAAAAGAACAGTACCTACAGATCTTTTATTGGATTGAGGATTCTTTTTTATTTTTTTTGTCAATCCTAGAAACCTTATGAAAGGGTTATGATGTTGGTGGAGGGCCTTTCCTAACTTTGTAGTCTGAAGACATTTGTAAGTTCGGCAGATACTTTTTCTTCAAAAAAAGAGGAAGCAACTCAGCTACTGGTAACCTAGCTAGCTACTAGCTAGCCCTGCAAGGGATGGTAAAAGAAAATGGGTAAGTGGAATGTGCTCGTTTAGGGCTTTTGTGGAAATGTAAAGAGGTTGACAGTGAAAGACAGGAGGAGAGAGAGAGAGGGGGGCAAGAAAAAAGCTACTGGTAAAAAATATACTAAGGGAATACCATGATTTTGTTTCTTCAACCTTTTGTGTTGATTGACAACACCTTTTATCCAATGACCATATTGCCCTTCATTCATTTCTTTTTCAGGAAAATACTTTTCTTCCTCGATGGCATCATGGGTCCTGTATATTTCCACTACAGTTGCTTGGCACAGTGCATGTACACTGTAGCCATAAGCTCAAACCTTTCATCTTCTTCTCCTCCTTACAGGATGAAAGGATACTTATAATTATTTTTGAAAATATTTTTTATTTATAAATATATAAAAATAATATATATTTTTTTATTTTTTAAAAATTATTTTTAATATCAAAATAATTTAAAACTATAATATCATACACCCCATTCTTCTTCTTCTCCTCCTCCTTGAACTCCTCCTCCATGAACAACCAGGAAGATAAATCAATTCACTAAATCAATTCTCTCACCAAAAAAATATAATAAAAGAAAGAGAGTGTTCATATAATGTAGATGCGTGATTTCATTACATTTTTTATTTTATTCAAATCCAAGCAAAACTAGAAAGGTTTAAAATTATCATTTGGAGTTAATTCACGTCTCAATTTAAAACAGTCAAAATTAGTTTTACTTTTCTATAAAAAAAATTCTTTAGAACATCGTTGTTCTAACCTTTTTTTTCTAAAAAATAATTAAATAAATAAATCGGGCATCTCCTTTTTTTACAGGGACGGACGTAGAGATCTCAATTTTGGCTGTTAATTATATTTTAGAATTGCTAATTTTTGCTGCCTAGCTTTCTGATCTTGCTAGCTAGGCTGAGCATAGTTCGGTAAATCTTTTGGCCATGTGTCGGTGCTGCCCCATTTTTATTACGCAGGCTGAGAAACAGAGAGGCACTAACTTCTACAGTTCCTCGTCCAGGAAGGTAGATCGATGGATAAACAAGTGTTAAGATTATTGATTAATATGCTTCACTTTCCATTTAATAAATGATAGGCTTGCATTCGATACTTTCTATATAAAAAAAACACCCCAATATTACTTAAGCTAAGATATTTTGACACTAAATAAACAAAGATAATATAAATATTGATTTGTATGTTTTCTATAAATTAAAACCCTCTTTGACACTGTGTTTCAAAAATAATTGAATTTGTTTTATTTTTTATTTTAAATTAAAGTGTTTTGGTGTTTTTAGATCATTTTTATGTACTGATATTAATTTTTTTTATAAAAAAATATTATTTTAATATATTTTTAAACAAAAATTATTTTAAAAAATAATTGTAATCATATTCCTAAACATGCATTAAATAAGTACATTGTTGTATGTATTGCTTCTTTTAAAAGAAAATGTTGAGTGTAAATTAACAATATTTTCCTCAAAAAAATAATGTATTTTGATATAAAACTCCGTAAAAACAGGAATTTTTCTTCTACTTGGAAAAAACAAATCACTTCCATGACTTGATTATTATTTTATTTTTATCGAGGAAGACCAAAAGAAAAGGAAAACTAAAAATATCATATAATATTGTATTATAAGAAATTTTAATAATATTTAAGAGGAAATATGTACTAAGATATGATTTTTTTTATAATATCGTTTCCTTTCTCCCATGTACTTTTTATCTCTAGTTATTGAACTTTCATTATTATGCTGCCTTTTTCGAGTAGCTTCGTGCTTTATTAATTAAAATTTTATTTAAAATAATTATTGGTAATTATTGCCGGAGTATCCTAAAAGCTTTTATATTGATACATGAACACGTATTGTATCCATTTATTTATCATTTTCTTTATTTTTACAAGAGAAACTCAATAGAATAAAAAAAATGTCGCTCGGGACTCAGCCTATCTTTTGCAGAATAAAAAATATGTTGGGGTTCTCCACCTTCATCACAAATATTCCACCTGTTTTTTTATTCTGTCCCAAGGGATATACTCTACATATACTTCCGTGTATGAATCTATTGAATGCGAAAGAATCATTTTATCTAAAAATTTAAGTTATTAGATGAAACTTTTCTCTCAAATGAAAGTTATTTAGGCTTGAAACTTGCATACATGCCCACACTATCTCGTGCTTAATTTTTATCAAAGAGAATGAGTGTGGTGAGATTCGAACTCTGATACTATATTAAATAATCATTTCATCTAAAAACTTAAACTGTTAATTGAGATCTAAAATATGATTTATATTATTTTATAAGACATCCTCTAATAGTAATAATCATAGTCATGTAATCAAATAAATTAAGAGCTTAATCACCAAGACCTAATAATAATAATAATCATAATCCATGCAATCAAGAGTTGAATCACGAAGACCTAATAATAGCTTAGATGATGGAAGAAGAAGAGAAATAAAAATATAGCGACAATTGTTGGCCCGAGAAGAGTAGAGATGCAGCGGCCATGTTTCACGGCCACTTGGATTTGGCCTCCGAGGTAAACTGTACCAATCCTCGGAATCTATCAAAGGCCACTTATAGAATCTGTACTATTTTTAGATAATTAAAACTCAACACATGCCCTAGAATTCCAACCCTATATCTGGTTTTGCTTCACGTTGGGACTTGCTTCGACCAAAAAGTGTTGTTGTGTTTCTCGAGAAATTAACAATCTAAAAAAGGCTTAGTGACTGGTTCGGAATGACTGGTTCGGGTGCTCTATTTATTCATAAATTCCCCTGTCCACCCATCTATCTATTTTTGGTAAGCAATTCGTTGAACCATCGTGTTCTACCAGATCTAAATCTAATGCTAGAACCCTACATGCTAGCATGCATCTTGTAGGTTACCAATATAGAAATTCATGTAAATAAATCATAAATAATATAAAAAAAACAGTAAAATCCTGTTTATATTTTGTTCGACTTCCCCGTTCGAAATTTCTTGTTCACTGTGGATTGCTTGTTTAACGAGGAACAGACCCGGTGTTATTTTGAATACAAAGAGGCTATGTATTTTCCTTCTTTTATCTCCGGTTATAGTTTTGATCATCACATATCCGAACCTAACATAAATATTGTTTAATAAAATACTATTTACCAAGAAAATAAGTATATAATTCAACTATATACACACACACAGCAATAGTACTTAATGGGTGTGCTGTAATAACAAATGATTTGAGTTCAGTATTACAGGTCTCGAATTCATATTAGAGCACGTATATTTTATAAAAACCTGAAACAATCAGGATTTTACTAGCTTTTCTAGACCCATAAAACATATTTAAGGAATGATGTTTCTTCACATCCAAAAAACTTAGCAGAATGGAAGCATGCAAATATCTTCTCATCAGATTTATTGACCATATACAGTCATAGATTGGTCAACATTTTCTATATATATACGAGCGGTTTACCCGCGCGATGCGGCGAGTTTTTTTTTATCTATGTAGAAAATTGATTGTTTTTTATGTATTGTATTTTATTATTTTAATATTTAGTTAGTATAATTATATTTAAGAATACTGATATGAATTTTTGTCTTTCAAAAAATCCAAAGTCATTTTTCCTCTCTCTCAATATATTTTTAGGCGATAATATTCAATAAATATCAGACATATTAGAAATAAAAATATTGTAATTTGTTTTTAAAACATAAACTTAATTTTTTTTTGTGCTATAATTATTTATTTGCCGTCTAAAAAAAACAGTCTAATGGAAACGGGAAGTGACTTGTATATTTTTTAATTTGACTTGCAGATAATGCAGGTAAATTTGTCAATATTTTTTTTTTAAGATGTTTTTTTTCCAGTAATATTAGATCTAAAATATTAAAAATGAAAACATTGGAAATTCTTGTAAAGAAATAAACTTAAATAAAAGAGCACAAAATTAAATTTTGAAGCCAATCTTTTTTTTTATATAAGATTTATTGATCATATTATTATATTAAATATATTTAAGAAAACATGATATGAATTTCTGTCCTTCAAAAAATCTTAGGTCATTTTTCCTCTCTCTCAATATATTTTTAGGCGATAATATTCAATAAATATTCAAACATATAATTAGTCTTACATATTTTAATTTGACATAAATATACAAATATATAATTAATTTGACATAATTTCAATAATATATTTAATTTAAAGGATAATCTTAGGCTATTTTGTTCTCTCTCTATATATTCTTAGGCGATAACATCCAATAAATATTAGAACATATAATTGGCTTCACATATTTTAATTTGACATAAATACAAAAATATATAATTAAAAAGTCAAAACACTACAAATTTATTTAAAGAAATAAACTTAAACAAAAGAGCACAAAATTTAATTTTGAAGCCAATATTTTTTTTTATAAGATTTATTCATCGTATTATTATATTAAATGTATTTAAGAATACTGACATGAATTTCTATTCTTAAAAAAATTCTAGGTTATTTTTCCTCTCCCTCTATATATTTTTAGGCGATAATATTCAATAAATATTTGAACATAATATTAGTTTTACATACTTTAATTTGACATCAATATACAAATATATAATTAATTTGATATACTTTCAATAATATCTTAAATTTAAAAGACAAAATTGAAGTAAACCCAAACATTGAAATCAAATAATTCAAAACAAAACCGAAAATTAAAAGAACTGGGACTGAAATGACACTGAAATCCATAATTAACTTGCATAGAAGGATAGAATTGAAAGAAATCAAACTTTTGATACCTAAAATATTAAGGATTTATAATAAATTTGCATGGAAGGATGAAATTGAAATTAATCAAAACTTTAATACCAAAAATGTTTAGAATTCCAGCCCAACCCGCAAAATTAAAAGCATGAGGACCGAACTAGAACTTCAACACATAACCAATTTCAATTGAAGGACGAAATTGAAACAAATCAAAACTTATATAATTGCAATAAGAGCCAGAAAAACAAATTATAACGTTCAGGGACTGAAATGAACTTTGCCAAAAACATTGATTCGCTGACGTCAGCTTGCGCAAGAGGAGAGAGAAATGAGGGGGGGAAATTCAAACGCCCATTGACACGTACCTGGGAACCACATGTATACATGCGCCGCCCCATGTGGAAGAGAGCATGACGAAACATCGTTCTAGACGCCGGTTGATCATTTTTGGACGCCGTATGACGTAGCACGCGCCGCCCGAAACACGCGTGCGCGCGGAAATGGACGGCGCGTGATGGGACGCGCCAACAATAATCCGGAGCGAAAAAGAATAAAAAATTGGCTAATTACAGTTTCACCTCTCCTATCCTGTGTGTTATTTTGTCGTCTTTGAGAGCTAAAACGGTGACTGCACTGTTTGAAGAAATATTAAAAAAAAAACCTCCAGGCCGGACCGGACCGGAATGGCCAATTACCTCGGAGCCCCTGAAACTGGCGGCGTTTTTTGTCTTTTTCGGGGGCTAATTTCGTTAATACACTGTTCAAAACCGGAAAAAAAAAGAGAGAAGGACATACACCCGCGAAGCACCAGGTCAAACTGCACATGAATAGTGACAATGAGTCACGGTGAACAGTGTTGCAACTGTTGAAAATCCCGTTATCTTTTAGGTTATTTGATAATAAAGTAATAGATTAACATGGAGAAACAAATGTTAAGGTCACATAAGTAATTAAATAGATGTGGACAACATTTAGGTGAAGACAGAAAACATCCTACGTGCTTTGTGGAGTTGGATTGCGGAATCAATTTCAGTAACTTGCAATTGAATAAAACAAAAATCCGTATCCTTCGTTTCTTTCTCTTTTTCTAAAGAAACCAATGGAATATCTTGGATTATATGCTAACCAATCTCCTAATCATCGGCATTATTCCATGTTTTTGTACTAAGATGGTCGAGTTACTACTTTAACTGTAAGATTTGCTTTTAATTTTGCCACAAGACATTGAAATGGAGGATTGGTTAGGGGGCAAAGTTACTTGCCTCATGAACACTAAAACATTCATATCAAATTTATGAAATTTCTACTCCAAGTATTTTTTTATTTCCCTTTTATTGAGAAAAGCAAATCACCATCTATAGACATGCATGGGATTTGGTTCGATTTTCTTGAATAGTTTCTATCATAACCCATTTTTTGGGTTATTCCCCAAAATCTATCCATAATAAAATAAAAATAAAAAAATAAAAAAAGGGCTAGCATTTGTAATTTCATATTATTTTGGTGTGTTGATGTTAAAATAATTTTAATAAAATAAAAAATAATAATGTTTTGATACATTTCTATATATATAAAAAAACACTTACTAAACAATCACTATCATTATTTCAAACACCTAGTACTAGTTATAAATTATTAGCCTCTATGGTAAATGGGATGAGAGGATGGATATGATAACTCGTGTCATGGAATGGCGACTGTTAACAAGCCCTGGAGAGCCCAAAAAGTCTTCCGAGGAAACCTATCAGATTTCTTGTTTTTTTTATTTTTTTATATAAACCACTCGGTGTCCCAGACGCTGGCCTAGACTAATCCACGTTCATACCCGGTGGGACCCGAAGGGGTGAAAGTGCTCCCCAAATGGCCGGCTCCATACAAGAGGAGGGTTTGAACCTCTGACCTCTCTTAAGGGACAAGAACGCCCTCACCACTCACGGCAGGACCCCTTGAATATCAGATTTATTGTTAACAGCTGCCTCCTTGTGAACGCTAAGGTAGGAAAGTGACGGAGCATAGTGTGGACGTGCAAAATGTATCAGATTTCTCGTTGATAAATTTCCACATTGATCCATGCACGTCTCTCTCTCCCCCTGGAAAAAAGAAGCCCGTCCACTTCTCGCCCCACCATCTTGTTATCCAAAGAGATCGAATTGCTGATTGGTGTTTTACATTCTTTTTTTAAAATATTTTTTTATAAATTGAATTTTTTTTAATTTTTGTTTTAAATTAATGTTTTTTTGGTATTTTTAGATTATTTTCATGTGATGATATCAAAAATAATTTTTTAAAAATAAAACAACATTATTTTGATGCATTTTTAAACGAAAAATGATTTCAAAAGCAATCCCAACCACACTCCTAAACATGCACCTAAGTTTTTTTTGAAAATATTTTCATTCAGAAATACATCAAAATGATATATTTTTATTTTTAAAAAAATATTTTGACATTAGCACATGAAAATGATATAAACAACTATTTTTTTTTAATTTCAAGTATAAAATAAAAATAAAAAAATTTTTTTTTTAAATATTTTTAAAACACAATATAAAATACCTCTAAAAAGGTCATGATCATTACATGGTCCCTCACGTTTCGTGATACAAGCTATTTGGTTTTTTATTTTATTATTAAGATTACTGTTTTTGATATTTTTAAATTGTATTGATGTCTTGAAATCAAAAATAAGATTTTAAATGCAAAATAAATAAAATTTTATGTATATAGTTAAAAATACAAAAGTATTAATTAATCTAAAGAAACCAAAATTTGAAACCAAGGAAACTAAGTTTTATATCGCTAAGAACACAAAAGTATTAATTAATTTTCACTCAAAAGGAAAAACTTGAAAGAGCAAAGAATCTATTTATTATTCCAGAGTGGTCATGTTATCCAAAAATAAATAAATATTTTTTGTATTTTAAAATAATTTTAATACAATAATATTTAAAATAAGTTTTAAAAAATAAAAAATATTATTGAATACATTATTAAATAAAATATTTTCAAAAGTAATAACTGATATTTTAATCTAAATTTGCAACCATCAAATCATAACATCACATCATCCAGTAAGATAAATAGCATAGACCTATCACAAATTGACATGCAAGTTAAGGCACGAAAACTTACAGGCTATGTTGGATGGTGCATGAACAAACAACACGCGAGCCGCTAATTCCCATTCCTGTGCACACTATCCTGTTTGTATTCATCTATATTTTTATTTTATTTTTAAAATATTTCTGAATCATTTTAATTAATCATGTCGAAAATAAATTTTAAAAAATAAAATTATTTTTAATATATTTTTAAACAAAAGAATAATTAAAAAAACAACTTCTATTACTTACAACCAGTTATTTTTTAAAATATTGTCTTTAAAACTATATAAAATATTTTTTTTTAACATTACCACATCAAAACAATCCAAAAAAAAAAAACAATTTCATTTTTTATAAAAAATAATCAAATTTTAACAAAAATTAAATCAAGCCGTACAACCAGAAAACTATGAACACCAATCCCGGAATAAAAGATAAAAGAAAAGGAGATGCCTTTGATGGAGAGTATAACGTGCGTAATATTTCAATTGGGAAAGATCTTCCACAGAACCCAGTCAAAGCCTTGTAAAAAAACTTTAAAGGGGAAACGTAATTAAAGATAAAGATTTTGCAAGCTCAATTACGGAGGAAGTTTCTGAGTATAGAATCAGTACGAACGAGTTATTTTCAGAAATGATTACCTTGAAAAATACAAAAGCTTTGAATCCCTTTTATATACAAGCACAGTGGAATCTCATGTATACAAAGAAACTATTATACGCCCATAAGGTGTACCCTTAAAAAACGAATACATGGTCTTTATAATCACAAGTATAGGAGTTTAAGTGTTCCAAGAAGTTGCCTAACTTGTAAACAAGGTGATACGCCGCCGCCGCCGCCGCCGCCGCAACTCAAGTTGTCGATTCTCTTTGCGCTGCCAAGCTTACCTGCAGAAACGGTTGCCAACAATTTAGCATTTTTGATTCTCGTAAATTTTACTCTAATCAGGATCCTACATTCAAATTTTTGCGGAGATCAATAGACTCCCATTTAGTTTCACAGAAATCACTAGACTCCCAAAAAACTAGCATCAAGCTATTCCCAATGAAAATGCTACCACTTTCCAACAGTTGCATTTACTTGTGTGATTTAGATACTGAGAGAATAATTCCAATTCCCAAAATGTACCAAGTTTAAGATCTACATCAGCGGGAGGAGGATGATTAGCTTCAAACTGTAGGGGATTTCAGTGATGTTACTGAAAGCAAAAACACTAAGGTATACTTGTTCAATAATTCAGGAAAAAAAAACTTAAGGTCATATATAGGAAAGAGAACATCATTCTCCAAGGTGCCCAGAAAATAGTTACCATTTATAACTTCATTCTTCAGCAAGAATCAAACAGCATAGAGCCTCACAACCTGGTTAATTGTGGCACGACACACGGGGCAACCCCATTTTTTGTCTTTAATTTCCTTCAAACAAGACATGCATCCAACCATGTGGCCACATGGAATGCAAGCTCCCTCAACCGGTGCATCTAAACATATTACACATGATGATGGACCTCCATCTTCTTTCTTTTCACCTTTGTTTCCCAGTAAGTTTTCAGTGGGCAGGGAAGAATTATCAATTAGGCTGGAATCAATTGATGGGTAGTGAATGGGACCGTCTTCTACAAGCTCATCTACAATGGGTGGAGCTGATGGGACTGAATCTTGGGAATCAGTTGCTGTCTGGACATCAGCAACGCTGCTATTCCGGATCTTGGTTTGCTGAGTTGAGCTGCCACTCGCTACAGCTTCATTCAGTGCCCATCTGCTGCTAGTTGCTATTGGAGGAGGTGCTGCTGGCGCATCCATAGCCCCTTTACCGCCAGCATTAGCAGAGCAACAACTGCTAGTGGATGAACTTGCTCCAGTGCTAGAGTGGTTATCAAAAATAGGTTGCTCTGCCATGGAAGACTGGATGGAGGCATTTAGTGCCATTGCTATCTCTTCATCTTCAGCAGATGGTGGAGCAGTTGCTTGAGCAACCAGATTCTGAGATTTGGACAGAAATTCTGGAGGATGCATTGCCTGTAACATTATAAGCATTCATGTCACAAGTCCTCTTGTAATGAACAAAGTCTTTGACTAAATGATATATAGCTCTTGTTGAGCATGCGAGTTTTTACATTAAAATTTCCTACACTATACATAGATACGTCAACAACAAGGGAATCTCAATTGGAGGGTATGCAACAAGCTTGAAATGCTAATCAGAATTTAGACCGTAACAGATCACAACCAGACAGAGACACTTGTGACATCATAAGCCTTTTCTACATTTTCTAAAGGAAGCAAATCAACTGTTAGAATTTTAAATCTGAAATAATTAATCAGTACCAGAGGAACCTCAATCAGCAGTCCGTATGCATTATGATTAGAGTATTTCTGCCCATTAAAGCAGTGTAGCACCAATCAGAAATAAATGCATTTCATCAGCAATAACCGTAGTGTAGTGACTAGTGTGCATTTCAGGTGAGTTTGAGCATGAGCCACCACTTACACAGTAGCAAGCGGTCCATAACTGGCTAAAGGAAAGCATAATGAATAGTGTTAATTTCAAAGGAGTTTAGTGTGGGATCATAAACTCGTGAAGGGAGACAATGAGCCTCAAGGGAGGTAGTCCAGTACATAATATATGGCAACAAGAGAGCAGTTATAATTTATTATAGACATTTAAGCTTTGGTTTCTCCCAACCTGAAACAAATGTATTGTTCTTCAATATGAGTTTTCAATTTGACCCAAGTTGACATGGAAACCAATAATAACCCAAAAATAACTGAGCCAACATAATTCCCAGCAACAGCATCACATTTCTACCGTTTTAGAAGGCTCAGAATTGTCTGTACGGGAGTTTTCATGTCCTCTTCAAAATGGATCTACTGGACTCCAGAAAAACCCTATTCTCAAGGAGTCTTCTTGTTTGGCCATAGCATCTAAAATTAGTTATGCTGGAGTCTAGATAGTATTGGAAATTATAGAATTATAAAAAAAATTCTTCAAAAGTTATCATGGTTTCAATAAAAGGAAAGGAAAAATGCACATTCAAACACTTCAGCTGAAAAATTATCTCATCTACTTGTAGCATACAAGTTGTCAATTGCTCTATGACCAAAGAAGAACTGTATACAAGTGTGAATCAAACCTGTGGTATTCCTTTGCATGCATCACAAAACCACTGAAGCTGCTGCTTGTCTCTTTCATTTTCAGGTGCGAGTTTAATGCGTGTTTCTGAAAACAAAACATATCAGGTTTAAGTTTAAAATAATCAATACAAATTAAAAAAAAATCATTATTTAAATCTTGATCAAAAGCAAGTTACTTTTGATGTGGTGAATTATCAAAAAACATAAAAATTGCTAGCTATCTGGTATGTCTAATTAGCGTTGGAGGCAGGAGCATGGTGAGGTACACTATATCCAGAGTAGTTTGGAAGATACCTAATTCCTTATGTTGTCAGGAATATTTACCATACTTACGCCTAACAGTTTGAGGCCTACACCTCACTCATCTCCGCTTCCTGCCTCTTGAGAGTATGCATGGACATAAAAAACCCAACGTAAATGTAGGGACTAGGCAATCAACATGATGTCAACTTCAACAAAGGTCAATAGTTATCATCATTGAGAAATTACTGGTGGAGTTGTCAACAATCATCACGGTAGGATCGGAGCGGTGAAACTTTGGTTCTTCCAGATTCACTTTCCATAATGCGATTATCGTGCGGGGTTGAGCATCCTAGCCATCCATTAATATGTAAGAAAATTAACAAAAACCATAAAGTCATAAGCTTTAAAGAGAAGAAAATATAGCACATTAAAACATAGGAATACAGCATCTTACATTTGCAAACACTACTTGGAATACAAATTAAAACTAGGAAAATGGAAAACGAAACCAAGATAAAAAACCCTGATAACATACTACTATCGTCAAAGGAAGAGCCTGTTGACAGTGAGTTGCCAGTCCCATTTCATGCAACTTCATGAACAAAGTTTACATTGTTTTAACATGCAGTACACAGTGAGTGGTTCCAAAACGCAACCTATTCTGCAAAATTCTAACACCAGGATGTTCCAAGCGGTAATTAATGCAAAGCATGCTTGGATGTGGAAGCAGTAGGTAAGACATCACCACCTCTCATGCTGAGATATTCTCATTTCTGAATGCCGTGAAGTGTTGACATCTTTGAGGACTATTTCAACAGCATGAAAACAGCCAAGAAGGAACAAACTAGCAGCATTTTTAACCACCAAAGCTTGGGACCTTAATAAAATATCTTTGATTCAAGTCACTGTGCTAGGTGGGATGAGGTAGACTTCAACCTAGGAACGATAACCTTGTGTCTCACTCACATGAAGTGGCACTCACACAGGGATTTTAGAGGGATATATTCCATTAGTTTGAGTCTCAGCCTGAGCTTCTATTTCTACCTGTGGAATGAGCTAGCCAAACAACATTTATTGTTTCTCACCACATTCTATCAATTAAACACATGGAAGGGTTAACAGGTATAGCTATAGCCATTACGAATTCAAAACCAGATAAATTTGCTAAAAAAAGTGTGCGTGTTTTTTTGGTAAAACCAATAAAACCACCAGAAAGCCAGCCAATGTGTATAGACAGGAATAAAGATAAACCACCGATGCAAACCATGAATGTACCAAACAAGAAACCCAAACGCTTAAAGACAAAAACAAGTATCATTAAAGCAGAGCCTAGAACCAAAAAATAATTCTCAACTGCAGCACAAACACAAAGGCCTACATCATAATAAACTTTTAACAATGAATGTGAATCTGGTATCCAATTTCTTGCAAATTAAAAAATTCTACTTGTCATACCTGCAAACTAAAATACATGGCAAGCTCCAACTTGTAAGGCATTCTAGGGTTACGGGAACCAGTAGGTAAAACAGCCACCCATCTGCAAATGCCATGACACTATCAGGCATAACAAATCTAGTGCTTTTTGAGAACAGTTAGCTGTATAGCAAATCTTACATGAAACCAGCCATTTCAGACTGCAATGACATATTCCGTAACTTAAAATGGAGTAGCAAAAAACAACCAATAAAACTCCATCAATGCGAGAGCACATGGAATTGATACCTACATTTTTCTTGAAACCAACTGAGGGACCAACATTTCTAGGAATCCAGGCCCATTAAACTCCCGCAACCAACCAGAGAATAGGCAAATGTGACTCTGCAAGGAATTGGAGGGGAACAGAATCTTTTTTACATGTAAATAACAGAAATTATTTTCTCACATTGTCCAGTTACAAAGTAGTTACAGCATCACACAATGAACTGTTAAGCATACCTCAATTGCCCGGACAACATTGCTGTACCCTTTTGCCCTAGCAACTTCTAGAGGAGTTTGACAATCATCATTCATCACTAATGCATTTGCTGAAAATTAAAAATTAAACACTTACTAAACTACCGCAGACACTAAAAAAAACAAAAAAAAACTAGACAGCTGCAAGCACATAAAGTTTCCACATTGACGGCAATAAACGACAGTGCACCTCACCTCCATGTGAAAGAAGTAACTTGACAGTATTTTCAAGACCTTTTTTTGCCGCATGGTGCAAGGGAGTCCCCCCAGTACGACCTACAGCTCAATAAAATAATAATAATTATACTGATCAACAGAATTAATCAAGCATCCATGGGCAGAGGCAATTCGAAAAAAACAATCCTTTACTGAAATATATTAAAAAATGAACCTGTTTTGTTATATATTGGAGTACTAAACTAATTAAGAAGGAATTAATTTCTCTTAATTGAAAAATTAAGAAGCAAATGAATATTTAAATTAGTAAAGAAAGGCATACCCGGGCGATAGGCATTAACATTAGCACCGAGCTCAATCAAAGTTTTAGCCACATCAGAAGATTGAGGATTCAAACACGCCACTATCAGTGGTGTTTTTCCTTCTTTATCAATCCACTGCACAACATAACCAATTATATTTTATTTTGTTTTTTTTTACTTAAAAAATAATAAAAGGCGAAAGATAAAAAAGGTTGGAATAATCGGAACCTCGAGGCCAGCGCCTTCTCTGCGAAGAGTTTTGATGCCTTCTATGTTGCTGTATTTCACTTGCTGATACAGTAACTCGTCCTTTGATTGATGTTGCCCCATTATTTTTATATCACAACCAAACAAAATGGACTCCTTCCTTCCCGGATTGCCTTTCTCTTCTTGTATAATTTAGCGGTAAATCGGAGCGGTGCTTTCCAGGAAAGCTAAGACTATAATTTTCCGGGAAAGTGGAATATCGATTTTTTTTTTTGCTTAAGAAAGAAGAAATTGGAGAGTCAATTGATGGAAAATTAAAAATATCGGTGCAGTGAGGAACCAAACGGTCAGAGCTGAGCTGACGTGTCCTCTAACTTTATGATATGGGCTAGAAGAGCGCGTAAATTGATGGTGGACCCGAAACCACCTTTAATTTCAGTATTAAGGAAATTACTTCCTCCTCCTCCTTTTTCTCTCCTAAATTTTTCAATTTCCAAGAAAAAAAATACAAAGCGGGCTCAAGGCCCAAAGACACAAAAACCTAGATGTAACTAGACAAGCCCTAAAATCACTTCTACAATACGTATTGGTTTGGTCTAACTTTTAATTTATTTTTTTAATAAATTGATGTGCGGAGGATAATAGTTAGAAGCCTTTTAATGTGCGAAGAAATGGATTAAAGATTTCACATTTGTGCTTTTGTGGATGACATGCTTCTATTTACAGAGGCAAGCATAGAGCAGATAGAGAGAGTTATTCAATGTATGAATATGTTTTGTTCAGCTTCGGGCCAAAGAGTTAGTGCTGCTAAGACAAGAATATTTTTCCAAGAATGTGTCAGCCTCATTAGCAAATGCTATTTGTAGGAGGAGTGGGTTTGTTGTTATTGTTATATGATATGGTATCAAACTATAACAAATGCTATTATTGGGCTTATCTAATAAGATTCTTCTCTATAACCACAATTTTACGTCTTCATTGGGTGATCAACAATCGAGATCGGACCGTTGATGGACCAAAAAAAACCTCGTCCTAGCCGTCGAGGGGATAGGTGATTCCTAGAGGTTTAATCTTTTAAATCTAGGTGGTGCAACCAGCTCAACTGAGAGCTAGCAATTGTTAAAAAGATAATTTGAATTTGTGATAATAGTTGTTTTTTAAAATGTTTTTTATTTAAAAATATATTAAAATAATATATATTTTATTTTATAAAAAAATATCTTAACATTAAAATAATAAAAAAAAAATTAAGGTAAAATAAGATAAATATATATTTTTTTAAAATATTACTTTTAAAATACAAAAACAAACTAGTTCTAAATTAGCATATCCTTTCAGGGTTATTTGGAAGTATATTAGCAGTTATTTTTTACAGTATTTCTTTAATAATATATTAAAAAATATATTTTTTAATATTATCATATCAAAACAATTGACCACTCCCCAACAATAGTCTAAACTAGCTCCCTGAAACACTCTCACATTATCTTGTACCCATGCCAAAGTAGTTTCAGGACTTGGCCATTTCTGTTACTTTATCAGGTTATATGGAAATGTGTGACTAGTAAGGAACTGCATCGGGTCATTTCATGGAAACACAGAACAGAAGTGTTAATTTGCCAGCACCACCCTCCCACACTTCATGGGCCATACAACATTGCTACACGTATCAGTTCTCATGTGGAAGTCATGTTTGACTGATCATGGTATCAAATATCATCACTATAAATTTCATGATGACTAATTACAGCACACTATGTAGTCAGAAAAACCACTAGCTACTACCAAAGAGGGCCCGATGATAATTTTAATCTGTAAATGCTTCGTGGTAAAATCTATGTTCGTCCAATCAAATTGTGCTTCATAATACACGCAGTGTTCTCATCTTCGTCTGGTGTTGAGTTTTCTTTTGCTGATACTACTGGATGGAGAGTTTTTATTGTTAATCTCTTAAAAATTCGATTGCTACTTTTCCACAGGAATGCTATTCTTCTCTTATTTGGTAGAAGACAAGGTTCCAGCCGGCGCTCTCTCCTACGTAGAGTTTCTAGTGCATGTCCATCGGCAAATTCAAGTAAAAATGTCTTCATAATTCTGGCAACAACAGTTGATTTCACGAAGTTTTGATAGGCGCCTGCAAGTACAGAAGCAGATTCAAAGCAAGGAAAGTCGGTGTCTTGCTTGATACGTGCTTCTGGGATCAGCAACTCACTCTTATTTATTTACTGAAAGCAAGCTGGGTATGAATTTTGCCATTGGAAGTTTTGTTGAGTGTGCTTCTATATTTTCTAACAGTGATTGACAATAATAAAAAGCTTTCATCTATTTTGCAATGTTCTTCTAGTCATTGTGTAATGTTAGAATCCCTATGCCTGCCCCAGTCCGCACCGCCCTGCCCCATGGTGGTTGGATATCCAATGTTTGAGGGTCTCTCTGAGAAAGTAGTGCAAGAATCCTGTGGTGGAAGAAGATGTAAAACAGACTTTTGTTGTGATTTCACACAACTTTGTTAGATGTGTACATTTATACGACAATTTTAATGAGAATGTTAACAGAACCGTCTTGACATTTGGTTTTTACTGATTCCATTATCACAGCTGAAACTCTTTTATGAACTGTCAGAAGCTCCCTGATCAGGGAAACCTATGACATGGTTCTCTGTGACCTTGAGGGAAAATGAGCAAAACAAATCAACAAAAATAATGATTGAAGAAAAATGAAACAAAAAGGCTAAAAAAAGAACAGCCCTAACAAATGACATGTTGTCTATCACGACAAGCGACACATTGCCATGTTAGCTTGAGTTTTAAGATAGTGGTGGAAAGTAGTTATGGTTTGCGCGCTGTCGTAAGAAATTTTTCAGTAATGTTGTTAAACTCATTTGCTAGACCTCTAGGTCACGATGAGTTTTAAAGTAAACGAGCTGATTTGCCCGCGCGTTGCGCTGAGCTTTTTTATATGTAGAAAAATAATTGATTTTTAATGTGTTGTAATTTTTTTTAATTTTTTAAAAATTATTTTTGACATTAGCACATCAAAATCATGTAGAAACACTATTTTTAATTTAAAATTGAAAAAAGTTAAAATTTGTTCAAAAGCGATTTTCAAACGCATTACCAAACACTCTTGTCATATCTTACCAGAATCATAGTTCAATCAATTTTTTTAAATAGTAATGAAAAACGAAAACCACATTTCAAATCACTGTTTATTACTGTTTGAAATTGTGATCTCCTTTGGCTATGTACAAAATAATAGTCATGGTGCACGTAAGCTTGCTTGGACATTCTAGTTATAAAAAAAAATTTATAAGTTGAAAAAAAATAAAAAACAATGTCAAAGGATTATTCGTGACACGTGTAACCTACCCCGGTTATAAAAAATATATATATGTGAGGAAAAAATCGTGGTGCGTGTAAACTGACCCGGACACCGCGAGTATAAAAAAAACAAAAAAAAAGAAGCCTGAAAAAAAGAAGAGGAAAAAACATTTTAAAATATTAATAAACAGTGAAAACTGTAAAAAAAAAATTAAGTTAAGAGATTTATTGTGATGCGCATAAGCTGACCCGGACACCCCAGTTATCGAAAAAATGACTGAAAAAAAAACATGTCAAACACTTGTGAACAATAGAAAACACTGTTCTTTACTCAAAAATCATTTTCGGTGGCAGGGGGACTCGAACTCCAGCAACCTGAGAAAAAATATTTACTCCTATTATCTATAATTAACTAAATAATTGGCGATGCGGCGGGTTTTTCCTTGTGTTTATTCAAGAGCTAGTAGAAATGCTCCAAGTATATAAAAAAGAAAGATTGCTCCCATGTAATGGATTCCTTGTGTTTCTCATTTCTCAATTTTGCTTTTATAGAGACGATTCTCCTTTGGAATTTCATAATAAATATGTTTCTATAATAATTTTATAGTGGAATTTTTATTATTTTAAAACATAAAATATAAGGGTACATGTTTATACGGGCTTGATTATCTCGATCTCTTCTTGCTCAAGACAATAATAAGATCAAACTATGAATTACTATTATAATCCATAATGATAATAGATATAGAAAAATAATGTTTTCACCTTACTTTTAGTTTTACATTTAATAATTATGTTACGGTACTTCAAAAGTCACTTCCCTTCTAAAATTATTTGACAATATTTGAATATACTCCAAGAAACGGTCCATTGAATTAGTTACTATAAAACAATCATCTTACCATTAAAATTTAAGATTTTAAATAAAATTCTATGATATCATTTATATTATTATATCTTAACATTCCTTCTTTAATGAAATTTTATCCGTTTAGAATTGAAATTTACACATACACATATTACATTTAGTTCAATTTTCATTAATTAGAATGGGGTTTTTAGATGAGAATCCATAATATAATTTATATTATTATATAGTTGTTCCAAATATCATAAATCTTTGGGTGTAAAGCAACGTTGAAGTGTAGATTTTTGAGGAAAAAAATATATATTAATTAATTAACAGATATTTCATCCCAAAAAAAACTGTCCTTTAACACTATTATTTTTCATATTATACCTCATTATAAAAACACACTATAGTAGCTAATATTTATAACATGAGGGTTCATCAATTAATTTGATTTAATTACATTTACAATCCATTAATGAATGAGCCTGTACGTAGTTCAATTCCAGCTCGCTTGATTCATGTGATATTTATTAATAAGAAATTAATTTGCTTTCCAAGTCCACTAAAAAGGTAATACGCAAGAGTGGAGATCTCATTTTCATGATATTACTTGCCTTGCTAGTCACCGGTCACAAAATCCCCCCCTCTACTTTATGTTGGATGCTGTTTACGTCACAAATAAATAGTATAAACATTCCTATTAAACTTAAAGAGTTTTTTCCTCGATTTATCTTGTTAATTTATAATTTGATTATAATTTATTAATTTGTATTTCAAAAAATAAAATAATATCATGGATGGGTTAATAACTATAAAAATTGGTCCTTTTATTATGATTTCCCTGAAACTAATCATTTTAAAAGGGGTAATTAATTGACACACATTCAAATCAAGCAGATAACATGAGTATATCTATTATTAAATAATCATTCAATCTGAATTTTAAAAAATTCGAAAATAGTCTTTCATCAGGTCTCCAAAATATTAGGATTCAATCTCTCGATAAGTTTATTAAATGAAGTTTTGAAATTAAATTAAAAAATCATTTAACGTAAGAGTTTAAACCAATATGTGAAATTCAAACAAAGAGACACATTTGAATGATTAACTATAAAAATGTTGAGATTAACTATATATAAATAATTTTATCTATATATTAATATATAGTTAGGAAACGTAATGGGGAAATATAAATATTGAGATTCTCTTCGGAACATTCTTGTAATGACATGTGACATAACATTTTTTCTGTTCTTTTCTTTTAAAGCAAATGGATCATGGTTATATATTTAATCAACACTTTATTAATATAAAAAATCGGAGTGTTGTGTGTTGGGATTTTTTGGAGTATGTGGATAGCCGGAACAAACTCTTATTTGAGGAGCTAGTTATGATTACGATTGTTTGATTTAGAAATGTATAGTTGTGAACCCACGCGCCGCCGCTGGTGGATAAGGAAACAGAGAGGGGTCGAATAGATCTTCCTCTTTCCTCCTTTTCCACGCCGACGGTGATACCTACAAAACAAAAAATAGCACAAACAAATGTTTTCGGGTCTCTATCTTCTTAGATCTGGTGCTTCTTTCTTCTTGGTGGATGTCGTTGTTGTCGGCCGGAGCTACTGGTGTTGATGGGTTGTCTGCTGCTCGTGAACTGGAGCTGCTGACAGTGAGAAATATTGTGGTTGTTCAAACAATAGGTTGAGAGAGAGGTGTGAAGATGCGGTTAGCGGTGATGGGGAGGTGGTTGTCTCTCCTCCATCGCCACTGTGGTAAGGGATGTGTTGTGACGGAGAGTCTGACAGTTTTGGGGGTTGGCTGGAACGGGAGGCTGGGCTGAGAGGAGAGGGGAAAAGGTTGGGTCTCGTGATGACAAAAAGGTGTGGTCTGTGGTGTATGATTAAATTGTGATTTAGTCCCTTATCTCCCAGCATTGCTGCTTCACGCTGTAAGGGAAACTCCTTGGTTCATCAAACAGCTCAGACCCTGAAGTGAATGGGTCCTGCTTTTCACTCGCCACCACTTCAAGGTTATCGACAGCAGAGGCGGAGGAGCTGAGCGTGGATTTTCGTGACCTGGTTGGAGACGGGTCGGATCTGGAGGGTCTGGATGGGGAGGAGGGTCTGCTTTGCCTTTTGCCAACCTCTTTGCTCCGCCTCATCCTTCCTAAATTTGATTTCTACCCATTTCTAGCTATATATTAAAAAAACCTTGGTTAAACCTCTTCGATTTGAATCGAGGGGTAGATGGGGAGAGGATGTTTGGTGAGTTGTTGGTTAATTCCTCCTTTTTTGCGCCTTCACTCGTTTGGAAGCTTGGACTGCATTTGTTGGCTGAGAAAGCAGAGAAGATGAAAGCCAAAGGCAAAGAATTAAATGCAATCACTATTCAAATCCACAGTAAAAGCAGTATGGATGAACAGTATTATTTGAACAGTATTTGTGCGATCTCATTTAGCTTATAAGATAATAAAAAAAGTCAACAAAACGACGCCGGTCTTCCTAAACCAGTCACCTTGTGCATATTCTAGTATTCCCTGGCACCATCCATTTCCACTCACACAAAGATCCCCTTCTCTCGCTCAAGAAAAGCCTCTTTCCACTCCCACTGTCTCTCTCTTCCTTATCGACGAGCGATCTTAAACGAATCGTTTCTGCTCTCTCTTTCTCTCTAGATCTTCACCAATGGCAAAGGAACCCGTTCGCGTTCTCGTTACTGGAGCTGCAGGTACTATAACAAAATAAAAAACAAAAACTTAACTCACACTAAGATTATTACAGATCTGTCACTTATGGTTGTTATTGACAATATACTTGGAAAATTATTGATCTTGATTTTGTAGATATTGATCTAGTGTAACATGTTCATGACTAGATTGAGTTTTGAAGGTAAAGTTAGTTGAATCGATTATTATTATTATCTCGTGCTTCATGTAATTAAGAGCTTACTGTTTGATCTATTTTAGAGTCTGTTTTAATTTAATTGTGCGCTTCGTTTAAATGATCGCGGCTTGATACGTGTAGATCTGCGATTCATTTAAAATTATTGATTGTGATCGCTCAAGTATTATTTGCGATAGTGCATAAAAAATCAAATTATGTATGCTTTTTTTTTTTGTTAGTTCTCATTTTGTTGATATCAATTCTTGAATGTACGCGTATAGCTATTTGATTCATAAACTGCATTGTAACAAAGTGAATGTGTAATTGAATTTGCAGGACAAATCGGATATGCTCTTGTCCCCATGATTGCTAGGGGAGTGATGCTTGGTCCTGACCAGCCTGTGATCCTCCACATGCTTGATATCCCACCTGCAGCCGAGGCATTGAATGGTGTGAAGATGGAGTTAGTAGATGCCGCATTTCCTCTTCTTAAAGGTATCTGCCCTTCATGCTCCTTTTCAAAATGACTAGACAAGTTGTTGAATTATTATTTTTGTTGTTGTGACACGTGGGATTGTGAGGAATCAGCTGAATGATCACGAGATCTGACCCGAAATATTGGCAACAGGTGTTGTTGCTACAACTGATGTTGTGGAGGCATGCACTGGGGTCAACATTGCAGTAATGGTTGGTGGCTTCCCAAGGAAGGAAGGGATGGAAAGAAAAGATGTGATGTCTAAAAATGTGTCAATTTACAAGTCACAGGCTTCTGCTCTTGAAAAGCATGCAGCTGCAAACTGCAAGGTACTGCGTTTCAAAATATTAACAAAAAAAATCAGTGTTTGGGTACTTTGTTTTAATGATAATTGGGTTGTATATTGTTAGATAGAAACGCATGTTTTTAGACTGAGAGACATCCATGGGATCTGATTTATTATATTTGAAATACATGTCCTATATATTATTTTTAGTTTGAGAAATCCTGTGAAATTCGAGCTACTGTTACATTTATGAAACTGAACGCATTTAGAGCTGCATCACTTGAACAATTCAGACTTAAATTTCATTTTAATTATTGTTTCTTTTTGTTATCTTCAGGTTTTGGTTGTTGCTAACCCAGCAAACACCAATGCATTGATTTTAAAGGAGTTTGCTCCATCTATTCCTGAGAAAAACATTACTTGTTTGACAAGACTGGACCATAACAGGGCACTTGGTCAAATTTCAGAGAGGTTGAATGTCCAAGTCTCTGATGTTAAAAATGCGATTATTTGGGGGAATCACTCATCTTCTCAGTACCCTGATGTCAACCATGCTACTGTTAAGACTCCAGCTGGGGTGAAACCTGTGCGGGAGCTTGTTAAGGATGATGCATGGTATTAATGATTGTATTTCTGTTTAGACTCTATTTAAGTTAATTCTGAAAGTTGTGGATCACAATGGTAATTGTATTTCTTTGTTTAAGGTTGAATGCAGAGTTCATCACTACTGTTCAACAACGTGGTGCTGCAATCATTAAAGCACGAAAGCTTTCAAGTGCGTTATCTGCTGCTAGCTCTGCTTGTGACCACATTCGTGATTGGGTTCTTGGAACTCCTGAGGTTTGACAGTCGTCTACCTGCTTTCTGATGTTAAATAAATCTCGTCTTGTGTTTTGTGGTTTGATTTTTTTTTTCTTTATTGTAGGGTACCTGGGTTTCCATGGGGGTGTACTCTGATGGCTCATACAATGTACCAGCTGGTCTAATTTATTCCTTCCCTGTTACTTGTCAGAATGGAGAGTGGAAAATTGTTCAAGGTAAGGGTGTACCAAATAAAATATTGCCACATACCACTCATTCTTCATAATTTTATGCCAATAAATGGGATTATAATAGAGTCAGATATTATCTATTTTAAGGGCATTTTGGTAATGTGCTTATGGTGTTTGCTGGTGCTTGCATATATTTTTATGATGCACTACTCTTGGATCTCTACAGGCTCTTGTATCCCATGTAGTGCACTTCTCTTTCTCTTTCCTGATCAAATTTGTTATTTTTCATATCCTTTGGCGGGTTTTGTGGTAGGCTTGTTAAAGTAAATTTTTAGTGTTGAAAAATGTAGTAATAACCTCATTTATTCTATTTTATGCTCTGCCACTACATTTAATAATAGGTCTTAATATACTTGAGGTATGTCAGCTGCAGTGCATGTAAATTCTATAAGATAAAGTTTTTAGGGAATTAATGATAGTAGTGTTTCGATTCTCTTTCTTTGGTTCTTAATGCAACCATATTGTGGTTATAAGTATAGAAAACCATGTTAGAAACTTTTATTTCAAGGATATTTTCATCTTGATTTTTGAACGAGTAAGCAAATTACATGTTTTTCTTTTAAGTTTGCCTCTGTATGAAAAGTTTGTGGTAATTCAGTTCATATCTATCTTGAAAGTCAGCTTCATGGATGATTACAACTGTTTTATGTCCTCATTCTGTGACTCAGGGCTTAGCATTGATGAATTCTCAAGGAAAAAGTTGGATTTGACAGCAGATGAGCTTTCTGAGGAGAAGGCTCTTGCTTACTCATGTCTCACTTAGATGCTCTGTTCCTGTCACCAGCATGTAGTAAGTGGGCCTCTCATCTTCCAAACCAGCGGGCATTGCTAATTTTTTTTAATAAAGCTACTGTTGTTCCTAGATGAGAGCTGCCTCTTTGCATCTTACTTTGTTAAAGACCATCATAAGACATGAGGATGTTTGAATTATTGTGGTGTCTCATCGATTGAAATTTCAATAGTTGCATATACACTGAGTTTTCAGGGTAATTATATGACAGCTGTTTGTGATTTTGAGTTTTGACGTTATATCTCCTTTGAAATGTGATACTCTGGGTACCTGGGATTCTCCAGGCCACTGGCTGATCCGGGGTGTGACCTGGAGTTGCTGGGAGAGCTGACAGTTGTGTTGGATAGTTCAAGCCCTAGAATATTTGTGCCTATCCTCGTTTTTGGGAAACTCGAAATAATGGACAGTGGTATAACTTTTTGAGCTTGATGCAAATTTTACTAGAATTCAATTTTACCTATTTCACTTCGTCCTATTTTTGTCGTTTTGGAACCTTGCAATACTTGATGGACCCAAGCAAGCACACTGCAATTTGATGGCAGGTTCAGGTATATACAGTTGGTAAACTTAAGACTCAAAAGTGTAAAAACCAATAATTATTTGTTTATTTTTCAAAACCGTAAATGATTTCAGGCATTATGTGAATTATTATCATGAACATGAATATTATGCATGATCTATTCTTACGCATATGCATTGGATGAACTATTTGCGTCTTTAGGAATAATGTTTGATGGAAGATGTTAAATTTCCAGATTTTTATGGTTTTCTATGGTGCTATGTGGGTTATTTACACATTCTAGCAGGGAATTCTCATCATACCATCTTTTTTCTTTTTTATCAAGAAAGACCTTTACTGCACTTACGTTAGTAATTCCGATCATATATGGAGCTGTAGATATACATGATTGTATGGATAATTACGTAATGACTAATATAGTTATTGTACGTCTATAATAAACAAATTGGTTATATATATCTATATACGGTGTCGTCTCAGTAATGGATGTTGCCTCTCAAGTTAGAAAGAAGTGGTTGCAAATATACAGAATTTGCACCATAACCTGACCCTGGAGGAAGTATTGAGAACACTATAACCAGCCAGCTGGTATAATATGTGGAGGTTTTTTCCACTCTAATGTGTGTGATATGTTCTCCTGTTATATCGTGAGGCTGGTGTTCTTAGTTATAAACCGTCTACTTGACGTGTGGTTCCTTGGTACATTCCTTTCCGATCAAACGAATAAGTAGATTTTTTTACCTGTTATGCCAAAGGCCATCGTAGTTTTTTTAATGTGAAAACATATTTTTAGATGATAATAATCTGAGTAAATCCATATTAAATCAACTAACACATGTAACTAGCTCATGATTTGGTATATGATGTTCTATACTTTTATAGAAAGCAACGCTAAAAAATAATCATAAAACTCTAATAATCTAATAGATAAAATTAAAAAAAATCAATAAAAAACTTGAATCAAACCAAGTTCCAAGTTCCAAGTTCACTTAACTAACTTGCCATCAAGATTTGAGATTAGGATAAAAAATCAAAAAATTTAAAAATAACCTAGAAAAAAGATGAAAATTAAATAAAAAAAACACTGAAAAAACAATTTTAAGTAAACTGAGTTAACTTAATTAAATGAGCTGCTACTCAAGATAACTTTGTAGAAAGAAAAACAAAAAAAAACTAGAAAGTTTAAAGTTCGATAGTCTAATGTCAAATAATAAATAAAAAAGTTGAAATTGAAGTTGAATTAGGTTAATCTTCAATACTAGTTATTTGGTTCATGAGAGTGAAATGACTCTATAGAAGGTAAAAACAACAAAAAAATGACCAACAAAATTTTCAATCATCAAAAATTAAAAAATAGCAATCAAAACAACAAATACCAAATCTAAGTATAAAAACCAATGAAAGAAAACAGTAAGGATTAAATTGAATATAAGAATAAATTAAGAAAAGGATAAAAAAAAATAGAACTAAAAAAATGAGACCTAAAATTGGATAAAAAATTTAAGTAAGATAAAATATTGATAAGAAAAATTGAATAAATAAATAAATAAATAAAGAAAATGATAAAAAGAAAATGCAGTAAAAAGAATAAAAAATATTTGATATAAAAATAAAACCAAATCAAATGCTAAAGATGAAATTAAAAAAAATAATCAAAACAATTAAAGAGCAATAAAAAATAAAGACCGCAAATAAAAATAAAAATAAAAATAAATTAAAAGACAACTCTAAATTTTGGTCGAGTAAACATGAGGGCTAAGGAGAGAAGGGGGGGTCACCATTGTTGAACTACATTGAATATCACTACACGTGTCATCCCAATCCCATCAGCTGGGTTGTCACTAGATATTTTGAATGATATAATATAATGGTTGAGCATTTTGGATCATAATAATCATTCGCAGTTGCCAATTTTAAGATGCTCACAACGTTTTGTGTTGCACACGATAAATATTTTTTTATTAATATTTTTATTTTTTAAGGCTGAATAGCTCCTAATTCAAATAGATTTTAATGAAATAACTATTGTGAAAATATCAAAACACCCCTATATATATATTTTTTAATTTTAAAGACAATGAAATAATTTTACTATTTTTTTAAAAAAGAAAATGACGTAAAATCCCCTCTTAAACAGTTATTTTTTAAAATTCTTGCTGTTAAAAGCCATTATGTCAGAAAAACGTTGATAAACCTGAGCAATTTTATAATAATAAATAAATTCCGTGAAAAAGACTATATTGTTCACAAAATAGGCCTTTTGGTTTTTTGTTACAAAGGACAAAGACTTGTTTACCCTGCAGCAATCTACGTCAAGCCCTACAGTACTGATGGAATTTTGTGTGTTTTTAATTTAATGTGCTGTCAACATTTGCAAGGGTTTGATTTGATTAGGGTTTTGAATTTAGGCCCGCCCCTCAATTTTATATATCAAAGGGAGCACAGTTTCTCAGCGATTTGTTCCATGACCATCCAGTCTAGATTCATGTCATTTTGACAATTCTACTACAAAGTTTCAGTCTGAACACTTCCTCTAGGAGTTGTTTTCAAAAAATATAATTATTGTAATAAACAAGAGTTTGTTTTTTAATTGATTGTTCGGTCAGCTTGTATAGTCAATTTGTATGTGCCTTAACTAAATTTTCAGGATTTTTTTGTTCTCGTAGAAATTAATCACTCAAAAACAAGATATATCATTAGTTACATCAGGGGACATGATTCCAAAAAAATATAATTCAAACCTTGATCAAGCATGCATCCTAGAACCAAGACTTTTACAATTAGACTGACCTGTTGAGGTTAGAAACAAGAGTTTTGTTTGTTTCGTCTAATTCTTTATATATATATATATATATATATATATATATATATAATACAATTTCATGAAAACTAATTTTCAAATCTAGAATTTTGTAGTTGCGAACTCATAAAAGGGATACGTGAAATTAGAAAAATAGGATGAGGTGCTAAAAAAATATAACGATAAACACTTGATAAATCGCCTTGAATTGGAAAAACTATGTATACAATGAATGTTGCCCATGATGGGTCTAAGAAATCAAAGACAGCAACCCATCTTGAAGAATAGTGGAAATATTATTAGAAGGGTCAGTCAATCAATTCATTTAAAGATTTGAATGATTACAAGGAGGACCAAACCAATATATATATATATATATATATATATATATATATATATAAATATAAAAAAATAGTAAATTAGATGACAACGAGTGCATCAATCACTTTCTCTCTTTTTACCGAAATCAAGCGACCTTTTTCTTTCTTTCTATAACATAAAAAGGATTGAAAAATAAGGAAAAGAAACTTTAGTATCACAGTGTCTGCTGAAGGGAATGGAAAGAACACTGAAGAATTCCCTCTTATCTGAAAAGTTTGCGAGGCCTTCGTGGATATTTATACACCAAGTTTTAACAATATGCACGTACTTGAAAAGTCCAAAGATTGGAAAAAATAAAAGCATCTCTAATACTAAAAAGCATTAATCAATTTAAATTATATATTATCCATTGAGTCTAAAAAAATCATATCCTTTTAAGTTAGGTTGAGTTGATATCCGTAGATTTAAATTAAGCTCTTAACCCTAATAGTATTATATGGACTCTTCCACCATGTCCAGAAAATAATAACATAATTACACGGATGTTATTGAGAATTTTGGAATAAGAGTATATATGAAACATTATGAATCATACTACCAGTGGTAATGCTTTTGATAAATATCTTAGAAATAACAAGGAAAATGAAGGTAATGAGACTAATTTTAGTTTATATAGCACGCTAGCAGAGTATTTGTTTTAAATTTGTTAGTTTTTATCTAATGAAATTCTATGGACATAATTGTTTTTTATTTTGTTTTTAAGTTATTTTAAATTATGTATGAACCTTAACTAATGAAGTTTTATGGCCATAATTGTGTTATATTGTATTCGAAAATATTTTACTTATGATTTTATGATTTTTCTACCAAAACAATTTTACTTGTAATTTTATGATTTTTATATAAAAATATTTTACATCAATTTTACAATTCAAGTTTAAATATCAATTCTGTATCGTATCAAAATCACAATTTTAACAACCTTGTTCTCACTCGAGAAGATTAGAGTAACGATGGGAGTGGGATATTCTCTTCGTAAAAATATACGAGGAGAGGAACTCCTCTCGCTATAAGATAAATTCTTCCACTAACTTGTTATAATTAAGAAGAAGAAGAAGAAGAATTAATCACTGTGTAGTGACCGATTAACGTGAGCTAATTACGCTACAAGTTACGCTGCTTTCAAAATACATCATCATTTTATTTAATGGGAAAATCCTATTTGTTTTAAAAGATTTCATATATGTGAAGGGTTCCAGCATGGAAAAGGGTCACAATGTTTTTTTCTAGGTCATTGGTACCAAAAACAAAATGACACATTTAAACACCACAACCCCCTATAATACATAGGTTGCATCATTCTATTAGTATATTATTTATGTAGCTGGGCGCTATACTATGGTCAGTCTAATTTTTTTTCCAGCATAAAAAATATTAACGTGATGTGACTGTTTCTAAAAAAATTCAGGATACTAACTTGATTATGTTTAGTGATCTCAACTAAAAATACTAATAAAAGATAAATAACAAAAAATTATATGACAAAAAAAAACCGACTTTAGCTCATCTTGAATAGAAAGTCAAGTTTGTGATTTAGTTATGATAGTAGGGTAATCTTATCAAGAATAAACTGAATAAAATTATAAAACTAAATTATTAAATAATCCAAAGTTGAAGGGCGAAACTAGAATAAAATAATAATTAAAAAAAAACTTGAATCAACCCAGGTTAACTCATTAACCTTGTGACTATGGACATAGGAGTGAGATAACCCCGCAGTAAGGAAAGTGAAAACAAAATAAAGCATGTAAAATAATTCAAAATAAATCAAATGTTGAATGCTTAAATTGAAGAAAAAAAGTAGGTTTATAAACGAAAAAAAACTAAGAAAAATCCTAAATTAACCTATGAAACTCATGACCCTCATCATGAGTCTCAAACTAAACCTACACATAGAAGGAAAACCCTAATAAGTAACAAAACAAAAATCTTAATTAACAAAATGCTGATGGATGAAATTTAAAAAATGCATAAAAAATAGAAATAAAAGAATAGGGACAAAACTTGACATAATACTAAATTGAAATCAAATGTTGAGGGATGAAATTAAAAATGAAATTCAACTAAAAAAATAATATAAAAACAATAATCAAAAGAATGAGATTAGATTTGATATAAAAATAAAACAAAATCCAATGACGAGGAACAAAATTAAAGAAAAAATAAATAAAAAGGATAAAACAAAACAAATAGTAATAAAAAAGAAATAAAAACTAAATTGGATCAAAACCAATGATATGAAACCTATATATTTTAGCATGTTAGCACTAAAATCAAGGATAAAAGAGAAAAAATAAGGAGAATGAGAAAACAAGTCCATTAGCATCCAATCATTGTAATGCTATGTACATGCATTTGACCACTAGAAAAGATGCATTTGACCACTTGAAAAGATATGTTGTGACTCTTCTAATGTTTCATGAAAGTCAATGTTTTTCTATTTAATGATGATTCATGTATAGTTCAAAATTGATGAAATGACACATCAACCACTTTTATTTTTTGAATTATAAGTTATGTTTATTAAATTCTCTCTCATCCAACTTGTTTATTATTAAAAATCTAGGATTAAAATACAAAAAATCCCTTGATTTTAGTTTAAATTCCTTTGCTTTCAAGAATAATTTAATCATTGCATTGTGTTTTGAAATTATTAAAAGAATAATTTTTCACGAGCAATATTATAATGATTAATGGATGTTTATGAAAAGATTATAATATCTAATATAATTTTGAGAAGAAAAAAACTAATCATCACATTTGTTTCAATTCATAAAGAGTTGAGTACGAAAATCAAAGGTTTTAAGTTTTTCTTAATGGTTTGCACATACTGGACAACAAGGGAAATTATATATTAATTCAACGTCCATATATACTCCCCAACAACATTAAATCATAACTTATTTTCATCTTTTTGTTCACCATTTTAAAAAAGTATTGAAAAAATAACACAAAAAGAATTAATCTGATAACACAGTTGATACATCTCATGATTGAAAAACATGACATATAAAGTTGTCGTCGACGGAATCGCAGTATCTTAAAAAAATATTAAAAGGGATGTACAATTACACTAAGAAGAGTTGAGAGCAGGAAACAAAAACACCTTTGGGCAAGTATACTTCTGGATTAAAACCCTAAATTTATAGATAAAAATACCTTGATCTTCAAGGAGCAGCGCCTCCGTAAACGACAACTTCACGGAAGGACTCATAAACCCTAAATTTAAAAATAAAAAAAAAATACCTTGATCGGTAAGGAACAGCGCCTCCGTAAAACAAACCGCCTCTTCTGTTCGAACTAGCCTCCATGCACCAAAAACTTTTTACTTGAAGCAAATCTCAGAGGTGATTAAAAAGGGCGCAGATTTGCGTGAAATTTTAAATTGGATGATAAGGAACTATCTCATTTAAAAACTTAAGTTTGTACGTGAGGCCACAGAATATGATTTATATTATTCTCTAATACCCCTTCAAGTGAAAAAAATTTGGACTTGAAACTTGCATAGATTCATATTATCTTTTGCTTAGTTTTTATCAAATAGAATGAGAGTGGTGAGATTCGAACTCGTGACTGCTAGGTCAACAAAGCTCTGATACCATTTAAGGAACCATCTCACCTAAAAACTTAAGCTTATAAATAAGATCTCAGAATATAATTTATATTATTCTCTGACATTGGAAGAGTTGGTGGGTGGTTTTTTTCGAGCGAGAAACACACCGTTGGCTTTGAAAATGCAATTTCTTTTCACTGTTGAAGTGACCGGTGATTACTTGAAAATGGGTTGCTATCTGGCGTTATCTTTTCAAGGCCCCCATCTGCGTTAATTAGGGTTTATCTCTGTTGCATCATGGGAGTGCTTTTGGCGTGAAAGCTAAACCAAAATGTGAATCTTATAAAGGAAAAGAGAGAATTAGAGTGCGTGATCCTCTAACTTTTGACAATGAGAGTATATAGGGTATGATACAAATTTTGATAAATAAAATCAAGCTTTTGTTTTTAATATAAGTTTAATCAACTTAATACTCATTTTTTTTATTTAATTTATACAATAAATAAAAAACAAATTAAATATATATTCATTAACTTTTATTAATACAGCTTCAAGTTTTAGGAATTCTGCTTACAATTAACGATAACTGCTTGAGATATAAGCATATACAAAATGCTTATAATTCTAAACCTTCAATGAAAATAACGTCCAGCTAACAATGCTTATATAGTAAGGGTTTTATATATTGCGTCCACCAATTAAAAGCAAGAAAAACTACAGTTTTCTGTTTTATATTTGCATGTGATGGGCTTGGTATATACTAAATTTTTTTTCCCTCGAGTCATATCAAAACTTTTTAAATATAAAACAAATATTCATAACTTAGAGTTAATCTGGGTTAACTTGATCAATATATATAATATGAGATTGGGATACCTTGTCTAATAGAAAGCAGGATCTCCACACAAAGCTCAAGTCATTAATCTAATATTAAATAATAAAACAACAATTTTTTTTTAAAAAAATACATTAAATAAAAACCCCTGAGTCAACATGAATTATATTATTAACCTGCCACTTATGACATGAGATCAATTAAAAACAATTATTTTGTTTTTAAATAATAACCTAGAAAAAAATTGAAGTTAAATAAATAGAAAATAAAAATTAAAAATAAACTTGAGTCATCTTGAGTTAGCTTGACTAACATGTGACTTAGGATAACCCCATAAAAAAAACCCTTAAGACCCAATACTCTAATATCACAGGATGAAATTAATTTAAAAAAAACATTAAAAACAGTCATGAGTCAACTCGGGTTAACTTGATTAACTGATGACTCAAGATAATCTCATAGAAAAAAACAAAAAAAATCATAAAATACAAGATCTAATATCAAATGATGAAATAAAAAAAAAAACACTTGAATTTAATCAGGCTAATCTTCAAAATCAGAGACTTGAGTAATGAGACCGATATAACCCGGTCTTGTATAAAAATTCTCAATCATTAAAAAAAAAAACAAGTAGCAATAAAAGAAAAGATCAAATCTTGTATAAAAATTAATGAAAGAACTAAATGAAGGGCTAAACTAAAAGTAAATTAAACTAAGAGAAGAATAAAAAAAGCAATTAAATGAATGAATACCAAAATTAGATAAAAAGACAAATGAAATAAAATGTTGTGGGACAAAATAGAAAATTAATAATTAAAAAGGCATAAATAAGAGCAATTAAAAGAATGATGATAAAACTAAATAAAATATTTAGGGACAAGATTGAAAAAACACAATAAAAAAAAATTATCTATTTGATATAAAAATCAAATCCAATGGAAAGAGATCATATTGGGAAAAAATAAATAAAACAAAATCCAAAACAAGGAGGGCTACAGTTGAATAAATAATAAATTATATTTATTAATGTTTTGTTTTGTTTTTTTTACTCGAAGGGCAATAAATTAACTTAAATGTTTTTTGAAGAAAGAAAGGAATTTACACAAAATCCTCTTAACCCTTTTTTTTTTGTTGCCTTTAAAGATATTCATGTCATCTAATTGTGAGAAAAAAATGAAGAGCTTTTATAATCCCGATTGATTTTATAAATATAAATATCTTTGAAAAGATCTAACTTATCTTGAAAGACAGGCAATTTGGAGGATAAAAATATCGTTATGCTGTAGCAATCTATATTCTATAGGACAATAAATAGCGCCAGATCTTGTCAAAGTCAATTTCGGGGGCTAAGTTTTTGTTTGCCAAATTCGCGCCGTGCACTCTAAAAAACAAAATGCTTTCAATCACTATCCTCAATTGTGGGTGCTTGATCCTCTTTCCATTTTATGGGTGGAAGATACCCTGTTGTCTGGGCTATAAATTAACTCATTTTTCTATTTATTATATTATTAAAAAAATATGGTTATTATTATCGATAATTCCCTCTTATTTAATAGGATTCTTGGTAAATTCTCAAGTCGCCTGTTGGTTTTATTAAAGAGTTAATGATATTTTAGATGTGCCTACCTTCAATTGATATGGTAAAAAAAGAAGCTCGGAAATCAAAATTATTATTAACTCATATCAGAAGCTCTCTTTCAAAACAACTAATTTCATTATTATTAATTATTAACAATAAACTGAAAAAAAAATGTGTTTTTAATGCGCATCATTTCATACCATACTATTTATTTCAAAGATATATATTTTTTTTATTTTTTTTATTCTAAATCTATGTTTTTTCTTTAATTTATAATGTTTTGTGAGTGGTGCATAATAAAAATATCATCATTTTTAGCTTATTGTTAATACTCAAGTTATTGAATATTGAGTTTCATAATTTATCGTGGTTTATTTTATCCATGGTTAGCTTAGTTTCACAACCCATGTTAGGGGTCTTACGGGTTAACTTAGTTAATTCTAGTTATTTTTATTCATTTTTATCCTTTAACATTGTATTGATTAGAAATTAAATTTCATGATTTGTTTTGATTTATTTTTATGAGATTATCTCAATCTCATGACTTAGATCGTAGGTTTGGAGGATCAACCAAGTTTACTTGAGTTTTTTTGTCTTTCTTAATTGATTTTTTTTCTTCAATTTCATCATTCAACATTAAGTTGATTAGGAATCAAGTTTCATGATTTGTTTTGGTTTGCTTTCGTTAATGTTATCCTGGTCTTATCGGGTCATTTGTTTTACTAGTTAACCCGGATAGACTTAAATTGTTTTATCGTGTTCTTGACTTAATTTTTTTTATTTACATCTACCAATGATGAGTTTATTAAAAATCATATTACATAATTTGTTTTCTATAGAGTTATCACAATATCATGATCATAGTTGCAGAATGGATAGATTAACTTGGATTGACGCAGGTTATTTTTTCCTTATACTTTTTATAAAATTATCATGATCTCAAGTTAATAGATCCATTTCATAAATTTACCAAGTTAAATCAAGGTTAATAGATCACAAGTCTAGCAAATTAGTTTGTGCTGTTTTTGTACTCATCTAATTGATTAAATCATATTGGATTAATCTCTGTACTATTAAGTCATAGTGGATTTTTTTTAATATTTTTTTTAAATAATTTAACTACAAAGTAATTAAAGATAATAATCTAGCTGTGACTATAGTGTAAAATGTTAACATGTATTACAAGGGCATGTGGATGTCCCGCTCAAATCTTTCTCCTTCCTTGTTCTAGCTAACCTAATATTAAGTTGTGTGTAGTTGAGGCCTAATGATATAAATTTGAGATTAAAGAGTTTGTTCTTTTTATAGTTTCGGGTTCGAGTCTTGTAATTGCTAATATAATAATCATTGAAAATTAAAATGGTCATTCAGTTTAAAAATTTAATAGTTTCGAGTTCGAATCTTGTAATTGCTAATATAATAATCATTGAAAATTTAAATGATCATTCAACTTAAAAATTTAATCAAAATGCATATAAATTAACTTAAACACTCGCCTTGATAAAAAAAAAAATTGTACATCGGTGATATCTTGTACATGGTGGGCCTGTCATTTGAAAGATAGCCATTTTATGATCCTAGACAAACTGTACGGCAGGGGACAAGTCCAATTCATACATGAAAGAGGTCGTTTTTGATATTTCGGTGTAATTATATTTTTGAAGATTTTGATTTTTTTTTAGTTTTAAAGCAATTTTTTTTTTATATTTTCATAGTTAATATTAATAATAGATTTATAAAATAAAAAAATTATTTTAATACATTTTTAAATAAAAAGATATTTTTAAAAATAACATTTAGTACATTTATAAACACAAACAAGAAATATGGTTTCTATTATGCTTGGTTAAACCTCCATTCGCGGGGCACTTGAAATCATATGGTGGGGGCGTGCAGGGAGATCGATTTGATGGAATGAATACTCACGTCAACCATCACTCCAATGAATGATTTTTATAATTCTTAATATTAAATATCTGATTCATTTCCATTGCAATTGACAAGGTCTAGTTTAAAAATGCAATAAAAATTATGTTTCAAAGTATTTCTAGTATAATAATACATCAAAATAATTTTACTTTACCTTTAAAAATTATTTTTAACATCAAAACAATTCAAAAACATAAAAAAAATAACAAAACAATAGCTTACAAACAAGTTTTAAACAATAGGGATTCATTACTTAATTTTTTTTATTAATATGGATGTCCGGGTCAACTTGTGTGTAATTTGACTAATTTTACAGGCTCTAAATTTAACATCATGTAAAACTCTAATGAACATAAGGTTTGTGAGGCTTGAAGATTCTCTTTAGAATTGCATTTTAAAAGTATTTTTTTAAAAAATAAAATTAATTTTTTTTATTTTAAATTAAAAATTCTAGTGTTTTTAAATTATTTTTATGTACTAATATAAAAAATAATATTAAAAAATATTATTTTAATAAAAAAATATTTTCAAAATCAATTGTAACATTATCAAAGCCAACACAAAATGTTGAATTCTAAATAAAAAACATCGAACATGAATAGTAGATCTACACCACTAAAGGTTTGTAGGGTTCAGAACTCAAAAAGGGTCACTTTGAAAAATGGTAAAAAGAAGAACAAGTTTGACCAAGCAGCCAGATTAAAATTAAAGGACTCAGAAGCGTAAGTGCCAGAGCTGTCTGTCGAGGACACGGGTTGCTAAATCACTGTATCAACTTCAAAACAATTATATTGGACATAATAATAATAATAATAGTAATAATAATAATAATAATTATTATTATTATTATATTGGACATAATAATAATAATAATAATAATAATAATAATATTTCTGTGACTGGTCAACTCTCCAGAGTATAAACGGTTTGATTGCTATGAGTGGAAGTGCATTGCGGCGTAATATATTATTATCTTGTCTGCTTTAAAAACACGATATTTAATAATAAAATATAATTTTCTTATTTCTGATTCCAACACCTCAATAAATTTAATCGAAACCAGTTTTGGTAATTTTGTTCCGTTCTAGTTAGAATGGCCGAAACATTCTGTGTTATTAAAAAAACTAAGATGAAATGGAGTTGTTTTCGTCTCGGTTTTAATTCCGGCTCGTTCCGGAAATTATACTTGTTAAATTAATATTTTAATTTATTTTTCATATATATATTTATATGTAATTAATTATATATGAACAGTACAATCCCAAAACGGCACACCGAAACACTCCAAAACCGAAACGTTCCGTTCCAATAAAAAAATCGAAAAAGCGACCGGAACGGTATGAACAACTTTAATCGAAACTATCCTCTTTTTACTTTTTATTTATCTTTGGTTTGTTTTCATGAGCTTCAAAATGTCCCTTTTTCAGGACAACTTTCTCCTGTGTTTTTCAATTCTACAGTCTCCTCTGGGCTAGCAATAGACTTGATCATAAGAATATGAATTAAACTAATTTTGATAGATTATATTGAGTGAAAATTTTAGTGGAACTCTCTTTGATAAATAAAATCAATTGACACTAAAATCAGCCTTTTTCATATCAAAATGAGGGCATCAATAACCTTTTCTTTTCTTCATAATTTTTCAGCGTCTTTCTCTCTTATCTCTTTAACTTAGAGGCTGGAATGTAAAAAAAAAAAATGAAGTTTTGAACTAAATTATGTACTTCAAACTAAAGAAATTAAAACCCCGACAAAATGATCACCAACATAAATTAAATTTCAGAATTGAATCAAATAAAAATAAAATCTGAACAAAAAATAAAACAAAAACTAAAAGCATAAATACATAAATATAGGTAAAAAAAATAAAAATTGTCCACGAAGGAATGAAAAAACCAAAAGAATTGATACTAAATAAAAAATTAAAAGAATAAAGGCTAAAATGAAAAATAAAATATATAATTAATTTCAATCGAAGGACAAAATGCAACAAATCAAAATTTTGAGACCGAAAAAATTAGAGGGATTTAAAAAAAAAATAGCAGCATAATTTTTTATAAAAAAATCAAAAGATTAAGGACCAAAATGAAAATTAGTATATATAATTAATTTTAATTTCAGGACAAAAATAAAACTAATTAAAGCTTGGAAACCAAAAAATTAAAGGCACAAAAAATCAACAGAATAAGGGCTGAAATGAAAAACAAGTTATTTGATCAATTTCAATTGAAGAGTACAATTGAATAAAATCAAAACTTCTATTGAAGAAAAAACAAATCAAAAGACTAGAGATTGAAATAAAACAATCATAAACATAGAGGACCAACATGCATTTTACCGTTATAGAAGACAGTAAAGGGGTCAAAAAAGAAAAATTGTCCATCGGCGGTCCTCCAACCGCCTTACAGTAACACGCGCCCTATTAAGAGAAAGAAGACATGGCGGTGCCCTGAGAGACATGGCAACTAGATATTTTAAACCACCAATAGACACGGTAGGCACTGCATGAATGACGCGTACATGCAAAAACTAATGGCGTGTCCGAATGACGCGCCTGCAGGAACTTCGAAAAAAAATAATAAGGAATTACTAGAACACCATTGAACCCAACGATAACTACAAAAAAAATAAACGTGAAAGTACCACCATGCCCCCAACTTCAGACCTTTATTTTTGTCGTTTCTAAGGATATTTAAGTAGTTTTACTGTGCACAAAATATGAAAAACCTAAATTACCCTCGCTTTTAGCCCCTGCCTGTGTTCCATCTGTGGGCAAAGATGATGTTACACTTTGCAATATCAGGCAAAAAACCAAAAATACCCCTAACTAGTTCTCGTCTTTTTGTTAGCTTCCGTGGATAAATAGGTAGTTTCACTTTCACCTTCACCATACAAATAAAAATGGAAAATACCACAACATTCTAAACAATCTGTAAATATCAAACATATCCCCTAAAAATATCTAAAATATCCTTGATTCCAGGAGGTAAATTTTGTGGTTAAAGAGTAAAAAAAATATTTTTACTGTTGAAATCACATTAACATGTGTGCGGGGACAATGGACATCGCTCTTTTATAGTATTTGTAATATAGAAATATAACATAACATAATATAATTTATGTAATGATAGTAATAATGATTAGCTAAGACTTAGAAAAGACAGAATATAGGAAAATAATATCGGGGACTTGGATAAGGAGGAACAGCATTTAAAAATAATACACTTCCAATTATTTTGTATTTACAAATTACAACAGCCCGTCGACAAAAGCAAACAAGACAACCCGTGACCTTTGCCGACCCACTACGATCTAATTCACATCACGATCGTTGAAAAAGGCCACGTGATCTTGATCAATACAAAGAACTCACTCAATTACTGCATCATAAAGACGACAGCAATGCCCAATTCTTCAAACCCACTCTCACTTTACAAATGCTCTGACACGAGCTTGGCCATTAAATTTTATAGGATACTAGAAGCCGGTAATTTACTGGGTTCTTCTAGTGCTATATCATCTTTCCATTCATCTTTCTATCTGTTCCTAACAATCTCAACACCAACTGGGTATGATAAGAAAATTTTATTTTTAATCGTTTCTTTTTGTTTTTATGATTAGTTATTCATTTTTATCTATATATTAAGTGTTGTTGGATAACTTTCTCTTTAATGTAAATTATTAGGGAATAATTTAAGTTTGTGTCCCAGATCTCTATTCTCCACTCACATGACATCTCATCTTCTTGCTGTACTTAGAGTTACAAGAATTAGCTGAAGAATATTAGCTTGATCAGGAGGTGCTTGAAATGATTTGTCTTTGAAGGTTCTAGAGGAGTGCTCTTCTACTATACAGAAGGTGGGGTGTCTATGATGCAAAGGAGTAGTGTTAGAGTTGGTGTACCTGTAGTATGTGGTGAGCTGGAATTTACCTGTTCCCAACTCTTACTTCTCATATATATCTTGAACAACAACCAGGAGCTTGTTTATATTTATATATTTTCTGGTGTAAAAGGGGTTATGATTCTTGAATCAAAATATTGGAATTTTTTTTATTGATTATTCTGAGCGGTGCGAACTTTGCAGGTATTTCCAGTTCTGAATCAAAGCTGAGTCTGAGATGGGTGGAGCATTAAGAGTTTTGAGAATCTGATTTGATCCTAATGGGTAGCAGTAAGACCATTGTTTGGTTTAGGAGGGACCTTCGAATTGAGGATAACCCTGCATTAGCTGCTGCTGCAAGGGATGGTTGTGTTTTCCCTGTATTTATATGGTGTCCTAAAGAAGAAGAACAATTCTACCCAGGTCGAGTGTCCAGGTGGTGGCTGAAGGAGTCCCTTGTTCACTTGGGACAATCCTTGAAATCTCTTGGTGCTGAACTTGTTCTCATCAAAACCCATAGTACAGTTGCTGCTCTTCTGGATTGCATCGAAACCATTGGGGCGACTAGAGTGGTATTTAACCGTCTCTATGGTATGCTTTCTTTCTTTGTTCCCTTAAACATGACTTATCCCCTCTGCTGTTGAACACCCAGATTCACTTGAATCAACTTGATATGCCAGCTTGTGATTCTTTCTATTTGTTATCTGGTGAACTGTATCTAATTTATGTCATAAGGTTCTTCTTCTTGGTGGGGTGGGGTGGGTGGGGATTGGGGGGACGTCATAAAAACTTGTACAATTGCTGTGAGTGGATTATATATGCTGTTAGCGATTCTATTTTTCAGTTGAAGTTATAGCATATCAAACAAGGGAAACAAGCTTGTGTTTTTTTAAGAAAAATAATAAAAGGAGCATGACTTATAAAATTGAAATCTAAGTATTGTAAGGAAATCTTAGTGCAGCTGTTCAGTGATCCTTAAAGAGGTGGAAGCTTGTCTTCCTTTATCACTGACCCAATAGCAAGTAAAAAGAAATGTTTGTGTAGTTTTCCTAAAGTAGATAATAAGGTTTCCTCTAGTCAATCAGAGTTGGGAATTAACTGGCAATACATTTTCCTTCGTGGAAGATGCTATTGTTATTTTCTCGGGCTCTTTGAGTATGCAAGATGTCTATTGCTCCAAGATTTTCACTGAATCAATCATTTTACTTCTTAAATAATCTATTAAGAGACGCACAACAAATGTGGGTAGCATATACTGTCAGAGCATAAACCATGTACTTCTTAAATAATCTATTAATATAACTGGTAGATGATCAGCTCTGTATTGGTCTAATTACCATGTTTTCCTTTCCATTTTCTCGTTCTCCCAGATCCTATCTCTCTTGTTCGTGATCACAACATCAAAGAAGAATTGGCGGAGCTTGGCATTTCTGTACAAAGTTATAATGGAGATTTGTTGTATGAACCGTGGGAAATATATGATGAAAGAGGGCATGCTTTCACGACATTTGAAGCATACTGGGACAAGTGTTTGCACATGCAGATGGAACCTGTTTCACATCTTCCTCCATGGAGATTGGTACCTGCTGCAGGTAGATTTCAATGCTAGGCGGTCTTTCAATCTGGTTCTCTGATTACTAACAAAAATAAATTTAGAATTGAAACTGTTGGTTTTGGTTCAACTTCTCTTGCAACTGGAGATTAAATCCCCACGTTTGTGTGCTTTTCAGTGAGGAAAATGAATAATCGATAATTTTCTCTTTCATGACAGGAACAGTTATGAAAAGTTCAGTTGATGAATTAGGTCTTGAAGATGAAGCTGAAAAACCCAGTAATTCCTTGTTAGGAAGAGGGTGGTCCCCGGGTTGGAGCAATGCTGACAAGGCTCTAACTGAATTTGTTGAACATCATCTAATTGACTATGTGAATTGCAGGCTAAAAGTTGGGACCTCCACCTCACTTTTGTCCCCGTATCTTCATTTTGGAGAGCTGAGTGTGAGGAAAGTTTTCCAGTGTGTGCAATTGAAGCAATTATTGTGGGCAAAAGAAGAGAACAACTTAAAGGGGAAAGAAAGTGTAACTCTGTTTCTTAAATCCATCGGGCTCAGGGAATACTCCCGTTATCTTTGTTTTAACTTTCCATTCACTCATGAGAGATCATTGTTGAGCAACTTAAAGTATTTCCCATGGAATGACAACCAGGTCCGTTTTAAGGCTTGGAGACAGGGGCGGACTGGTTACCCGTTAGTTGATGCAGGAATGCGTGAGCTCTGGGCAACTGGTTGGATACATAACAGAATAAGAGTGATTGTTTCAAGCTTCGCTGTAAAAGTTCTTCTTCTTCCATGGAGATGGGGAATGAAATATTTCTGGGACACTCTTTTGGATGCTGATTTGGAAAGTGACATCCTTGGTTGGCAGTATATTTCGGGGAGCTTACCAGATGGTCATGAACTTGAACGCTTGGATAGCCCAGAGGTATGATGATATATTATGTGTATTGTAACATTTGGAATTGAATCGTATGTATTTCTTTTTTTTTTTTTTTTTTTGAACCAAATCAAAAAGGATGGATTAAAAAATGGGGGGGGGGGGGGGGACTTCCCCAAATGAAACATGCAAAATTTTGCATAAACTTCTCCAGCTTCGCACTTCAAGCATGCAGCACAACCAATTTAAAGTCTCTTGCATGTGATTTGTGCTGTATAAAGTAATGTCTGGAACATATTTTCTCAAGCGTCCCTTGTTTTTACAAGATGGCTCGATTGTGGCTTAACCACACTGGAACGGAAACTTCACTTTCTTTTCATCGTCTTTTTTGTACTGCATTAGAACATCCATACTTGAATGTTGTGGAAATATGGTTTATTCTTGAGCTTTTGATAGCATGTTAGATTTATAAATCCTTTTAAACACCTGTCAGAAGTTGGGGCATTTTGGAATTTGCATGCTCATTTCTGTTTTATTTTGGTTGATATAGATATCTTTGTAAGATACCACTGGAAACTGGTTTGGATGCATCTGAAACCCATCCCACGTTTTGAAAAGGACCGGTATCTAATACTTTGTAATAAAAACTTTTAGGCCCTCATGGTGCTGGGTTTCCCTGATTGTTTATAAGAATGTAGCAATTTAGCAGTAGATGGTGGGTGTATTAATTAAGAGTACAGTTTTAAGGGCCCTATTTTCATGCCTTATTTTTCTGAATCATGTGAGTCAGATTCAAGGCTCCAGATTTGATCCAGAGGGTGAATACGTGCGGCAATGGCTGCCTGAGCTAGCAAGAATGCCAACTGAATGGATCCACCATCCTTGGGATGCATCCATCTCTGTGCTTAAAGCTGCTGGAGTTGAATTGGGAATCAATTATCCAAAACCTATAATTGATCTAGATTTGGCTAGAGAGCGACTAATGGAAGCTATATTCAAGATGTGGGAACTGGAAGCAGCTGCACGGACTTCAAATACAAATGGAACTAATGAAGTTGTTGTTGATAACACTGATGATAGTGAGAATTTGACCATTCCGAAGGTTGTCTTAAAAGAAAAGGTTACCTGTCCTACTAATTCATCAAATGATCAGAGGGTACCAACAAATCAGTATTCCCAGAATAATCCAGCTTATAGGAAGAGGTCAAAGTACATGGAAGACGAAAGACCGCAACCAGATAAATTGCATAACGATGATAATGTAGTGGGCACCTCAAGAAAGGATGAAGACTTGTCCTCTACTGCTGAATCTTCATCTGCTAAGAAGCAGGCCACCAGCCGATGTTCCTTTTCTGTTCCCCAGTATTGTTCCTCCTCAGAAGCCAAGCCTATGCAGGAGTGTGAATCTTCTGACCTCAGGCAGCCATGGCAAGCAGAAATTGAAATGGAACAGAGTTCGACCAAAGATGGTAAGCAATCGCACTTTATTGTCTAGATGATCGAAGTGGATACAATTTCTAGCTCTCTTATCACTTCCCGGTCATCTGTCAAAATCATCACTGAAAATCAATTTGCATTGCTTTTCCCCTACTTTTTTTCCTTTGGGCTACCAATGCATTTCGTAGGGTTTTTTCTACTCAATTTGCGTTTGCCAAGGGGAACTTAATATCTATATCTATCATAAATCCACGCGCTTCACCACTTTCAATCAAGAAAGATAGCTTATTTGATAAATAAGCTCCATAGATGTTCAGGGCCATGTTTTGACGTTACAGGCTTGTAAATTTGTTTCTTATTGTTTTTGCTTCTTGTTGATTTTATTTCCATCGGTAGACAAAATCATAGAAACAATGTAACAAAGTTTTGGATTATGGCTGTTCCTTCTTACAAGGATGCTTTTATGGTATATATGTGCACTTTAGATCACATATAAACAAACACTAAATAACCTTTGTGTAGTCAATATGTTATTTCTTGTTGGTGGATGACTGTGGATGACTGTCTTATGTTAGGATTCATCATGGTATATTAAACTTTTTTTCCCACGATGTATCAGATTACCTGGTGTTTGTTCCTCGACTCGACAAAACCAGCTAATGTGTTTGTGTGTTGCTGGTAAATAAGATGCCCACAAACTAGATTTTGTTCAGGTTCATTGCACTACCTAAACAATTATAACAACCAGGGACGCTGCCCCAATGAATTTTTTAAGTTTCAGAAAGCAAGTTTAATTATAAATAAAATCATAATTTTTTAAATTTCAGAAAGCAAGTTTAATTTTAACCAAGCTATAAATGTTAGGAAATGATTAACATTCTTTTCAATTTTTAAGGCAATAATTCACATCAATTATCATAATTTCAAAGTAATTACTAATTAGTAGTTAATTAGTAACCGAACCATGAAATGCTTTCAGCATAATCCTAACTATATTTAGAGATTTGTTGGTATTGTGGTAATTTCCATTTTTTACCTAATCACATGAAAAAACATATTAAATTAGTTATATAGTTTTTGTTTTTTACGTTGAATATCCTGTTTGATATTGCGTTTTAAAAATATTTAAAAAAATAAAAAAATATTTTTATTTTTTACTTTAAATTAAAAAAATTGGTATTTATAGATCATTTTCATATGCTGATATAAAAAATAATTTAAAAAATAAAAAATATCATTTTAATGCATTTATGAACAAAAAAAAACTTTCAAAAATAACTTCAACAACACTTTCAAACATGCACGAAGTCTATATATAATTGCGTTCCGAATATCAATTTTATAAAATTTGAAATAACTTATTTCATTTATTAGGACACGTATTTCATTTATTTTGTATTAAAATTTGTATTTTACAGCAGTTTAATAAAAAAAATTATTTTTTAAATTATAGCACTAAAAACTAACAAAATATCTAATACACACTTATTATTGGTCTAAAAATGGAATGCTCTGTAACTATAATGCCATCAAATAACCCTGGAAAATTTCCTCCTAATCTTCACGTAGGGGTATATTACTCCTAGAATTTGTTAAACCAAGGCCTGATTTTCTTCCACGGACGCCATTAATACCTTGAAACCTAGCGTGAAGAAGAAGAAGAAGTATTAGAGATGATCTAGAGTGAAATACTTGCAGAAGATAAACATTATTTGCAGGCTGCCAGTGAAATCCTGCGATAAGAGAGCCCAAGGTTTTGTAAATTTATTGTAAGTTCCGAGGTTAATGATTACAGGATAATGGGATTCACTGGTGACTGCAATTCCACTCGGATCATGTAGTAGGGCCCGTTATTCTCGTAAATTAAAGGAAGATTGATTGGTTTTTGGAATATTGACTACATTCTTAGGGATTTAATAAAATCATTATTGAAATTCCAAGATATATACAAAATCCCACAAAAAATGATAATACTAAAACATGTATTTTTATTTTTGAGATATTTGGTCGTAATGCAAATAAAATATTTTTTTTCTTTTAATGAAAAACTTTTACATTTTTATTAGCTATTTGAAGCAAAATAAAAGGAAAAATAAAAACAATAAGCTCGCACTCTCTTTTTTAACAAATAATTTGGGATTCCAAAATGCATTTTGACAATCCATAATTTCTTCAAGAATACACCTTAATCATGTTAGCGAAACCTTTTTAAGAAATAATTATATAATTTCATATTCTCTTTAACAATTAATCATGAACCCTATCAAAACCACACGAATCTGGGAAAGAAATTATTAATGATGCATAATTTTCATACAAAAGAACTCATTGGATCAACTCTCCTTGACACTCCCTACTCTCCACTTGTGCTCTATCCACTTCCATGAATGCATCAGTATGTTCATCGTTTAAGTGTCTTTGGTCCTTCAATCCAGTTAATTGTTACAGTAATTTAATTTCATATGTTTAACTATTTTCAGTACATCCATGGATAGCAAATGTGGCTGATTTGAGCCCATAAAAAAACACCAAGGGTTTAGTGTTGTTTGTTTGGGAGTGTGGTTATGGTTGAAGTTATTTTTGAAAGTGTTTTTTTTATTAAAAAGTATATTAAAATGATATTTTTTTTATAAAAAAATTATTTTTAATATCATCACATAAAAATAATCTAAAAGTACTTAAAATAAATTAATTTAAAATAATAAAAATCATATTTAAAAAAAAAATGATTTTGAAATGCAATGATTGATTGTGTTATCCAGTGCACGTACGGCATCGAGATTTGCAGTAGCGCCAGCGAGAATCCGTCCTCCTGGGTTGGTTTTCACTTATGAAGAAGATCCCTTTTCTTTTCTTTTTCATTTTTTATGAGGTAAAGTATTGCCACCACCATCTTTACTACTCACAAGCTACCGAGATGACTCAATGTAAATGATTGTTATATATATATATATATATATGTATATATTTACATCATCATGAGATATAGACATGTTAAGTTTTAAGGGCATAGTAGTATTTTATAGGGAAAAAGAAGAAGAAAAAGGGACCTAAGCAAACCTTTGGGACAAAAAAGAAAATTGAAACAATTTCAAAGGCAGAAAAAAGTTTAAAAGACGTGATTTGAATAGTCACAAAAAAAGGGGAAAAACCCACCTCTTCTGCCTTCTTCGTCAATTTTGATTACCTCATTCTCATTTTCTCACAAACAATCAATTCAATTTTTTTTTTCAAGATTAAGCAACCCAAAATGGAGGTAGATATTTAAATTATCAAATTAAATTATCATTAAAAATAGTCCTATTAATAACTTTATCAAAAAAATTGGATAAAAAATAATTATCTTTTTAAAAGAATTAAATTATCAAATCTAATCTTTAACAAATACAACATGCAAGAATAAAAAAAAAAATTATCTTCCAAAAAACAAGCCAAAAAAAGGATAAACCCACCTTTTTTACCTCATTGTCAATCTTGATGCCCATATTTTCAATTTCACATAAACAATATAAAATCATGCATCAATCCATTTTTTTAATACCAAGATGACCTTAACAAAGATAAATTTAAATAAATTTCTAAACTCAATTATTGATTAATACAATGTATAAAAATAAAATTGAAAAAAAAAGAAAGTTATTGATCAGTTATAAATTTCTATAGTTTTTGCATAGCACAATCAAATATTCTAAGAAAATACGTTATTGGGGCTTAGCTTGTGATTGTAGCAGAAGTGAGCTTTTGACAGCAAGTGGCACGACTCATTGTGGATTAGAACATACGAATCACCAAAAAAAAAAACAACAACTAGCAACCTACGACAAAACATTGGTCAAGTCGCCAATTATACTATATAAACTCTAGATCACCCATTATTCTTGGAGGATAGCGTCACTGCACGAGATTTGCTAACAAAAGTTTTTTTCAAAACGAAAAAATGAAAAACCATCGTGATTTCGCTCTACAAATTCTACGCACCTTTTTTTGACCTATAAGATGGCCAGTAACATCTGAGATTTGTTGTCATGTCGACTACAAATTGTTCATCACGCTGGTCATGGACAGCTGCTCCGGTAAAGGGTCTAATCAAGGGGTCCCTTCAATTTGAAAAAAACAAATTTGCCAACCCTAAACTTTCCCGAACATGAACAGACCATACAGCAGTGGAAACGAGGGGGGGAAATGGCATGCTTTCCATTGGTTGCTAAAAAGGCTGTGGAAGGAAGAATCGATGCAAGTTTGGATTCTTTTGTGTTCATTCAGAATCCAAAGTCGTATATAAGAAAAATCACAGAATTTACAGAAAAGGAGTGTGGAAATTGTAGCTATGTGCTCATAAAGTAACGGCTCTGCTAAAGTCTGATCAAATCGTCAAAAGATTATGAGAAAATGAAGTGCACTGACGAGCTATGAAAATTTCTTTTAGACTTTTACTTCTTGATACAGATGGCATCAACGTGCAGCTAGCAGGGACAGAAGGAACAATCCAAGGTTAGAGCCGATTCAAAGATGCCTGTCCTCTCTGGGTGATGACAGTGTGGTTTCAATTGTTTTATAAAATATATTTTGTTCAGAAATATATTAAAATGATATTTATTTTTAAAAAAATATTTTTGATATCAGCACATGAAAATAATCTAAAAGCACTTCAATTTTTTTCAAATATATTTTTAAAACACAGTGTCAAGCACACTCGAAGCACACTCTTAAGCAATTATTGTTTCGATTAATCATCAAAAGATTTGATCAAGTTGGGACTGTTCTAGGCTCATGCCCCGCTTGCTGCCGCCGAGTACCCACCATCTGGGAAGTCTTGTACACATACAGGGTTGACAAAGGGTCCCTAATTTTCAATCTAATTTCACTTCTCAACCAAAGGTTATGGAGACCCATGAATTTTACCAGTAAATGCCCAGAAAAGAACAACAAATCACATGAATTCCTGTTGGTTCCAAGAAGAGACGATGGAAAAACAAGCAAGAAGTAATGGGTTTTCACTAAAATACGTTTGTTTGAAAGTTAAGTAAACGGTGAAATAGAGATTCAATCTATTAGAACCGTACAGGAAAGTGAGGATCAATCCACTAGAGATGCTAATTTTTTCTTATTTTTCCTACAACCAAGACCACGAAATTCACTGCTAGAAAAGAAAGCAGAACCCTGAGCATGCTTATCCATGCATCTTCCGATTATTTCCTGAGATTATACATAGATACCACGTAGTATGAAAACCTAACTAAACTGGAACGGTTTGCCTAGACTCAGCCGGGGATCCATTTTCTTGCTCACCTTCACCAGATATTTCCTCGAGTGATTTTCCTTTCGACTCAGGTACTAGGAAAGTAAAAATCATTCCCAGGAAATTTATCACACCCAGAATTAGAAGAGTCTTCCTCACTCCGATGCCATCTGCAGCATACAAGAACCCGAATGCACCCACAATTGCCCCTGCTTTGCCGGCTGCAGCTGATATACCATGGCAAGTAGACCTCAATCTCGCTGGGAATATCTCTGCAGGAACAACAAATGTGGTGGCATTGGGACCAAAATTGGCAAAGAAGAAAGTGAGTGAATACATCACAACGAAGCCAATTCGGTGGTCCGGCAGAGTCCAGTGATGGTAAGGGATGGCCAAGGCAAACATGAATACTGTCATGAAGAAGAATCCCATCAGTTGAATTGCAAACCTGCCAATCTTGTCAATAAGTGCAACAGTAAACCAATAACCCGGAACCGTGCTGCAAAGAGCAATTAGAGTCTGTGCTCTAGCAATTTTAAAGACCTCTTCAAGGGCATTCATGGTTTTGGCCTTAGGAATCCACCCGATAGCACTGAAAATGTCCTTTTGAAACAGATTCTGGCTGTAGAATGCAATGTCTAACAAGAACCAGGTGGTGGTGGTTCCAAGCAAGTGGAGTCCATGTCGACGAGCAAATTGTGTAGAGAAAAGACCAAAATCATTCCCTTTTTCCTTTGACATCTTCTCAATCTTCTCTGGTTCTGACTCCAACTCAACCTCGAGCACTTTTGCCATGTCAGACGCAGCCTGTTTAGCATTCTTTGCAACCAGGGCAGTGTAACGTGCAGTTTCAGGCATCTTCATTCGCCAGTAATAAGTGAGAGCAGCTGGAATTGCACCAAACATCACAATAATCCGCCAAGCATAATCAGCTTGAGGCACAGTTGATCCCGCTGGATCAACTTCATAAGCTGGGGCAGGAAACTGGGCCCTAAAAGTCGCAGAAATTGTAATAGCAACCATCCCCCCAGCCAAGATTCCAAAACCTTGCATGGCAAAAACAGCAGCAATGAAAGCACCGCGAGTCTTTTTATTAGCATACTCAGACATGATTGTAGCAGAAAGTGGGTAGTCACCACCAATGCCAAATCCAAGCCAGAAGCGAAAGAAGCAAAGAGTAGACATAACAGCGGTGGGATTTTTGCCAAAAGAGAGGCCACAAGCAATGGAGCAAATTACCATCGTCATCAAAGTCATACCATAGACACGTTTTCTGCCCATTTTGTCACCGAGCCAGCCGAAGAAGAGCTGGCCAGAAAGGGTGCCACAGAAAGCAACGCCATTAACAGCTGATGAAACATTTGAAGGTAAAGCTCCCGGAGTATCAGAACCTGGCTGGTAGTAATATATCCGACCCAGCAATTTGGTCACAAGGGAGATGCAAAAAAGATCGTATGCATCAGTGAAAAATCCCATGCCAGCAATCACTATTGCTGTGAAATGATACCATTGTGTTTTGGCCACATCAAGTGCATTAAGCACCTGCAATTGTTCCCTTGCCATGATTTTCCCTGGATTTATCAGAGCAAATATCTATCAATCAATCGGCATACAAAGAAACCATACACAATATATACTTCAGGAAAAAAAATTTCTGGAACTTGTTTGTAGCGAACCAATGACCAACTCAACGTGTTGGGACTGTTAGATTTAGACATGCGAGTGTCCACGAAGATGGCTTGAGAAAAAGACATGAATTATGTTCCAAAAGGTAATGTCCACCGCCACACGTCTAAGAATACACATTCATGCCATCTTAATTGAGGCAGGAAAATTATAAACGACAATAAAAACAGCAAATATTCAATTAACAAAACGAAAAAGAACCAAATCTTTAAAAAGAAATTAAACGAGGAAAAAAGAAGAAAAACTTGTATAGTAGCATTAAATTTTTAGTTGAAAGTGGGATCAAAATTGCTTTTTAAAAGTAATTTTTGTTTATCAGCTAATAAAAACACATTAAAAATATAAAAAATAATTTAAAATAAAGAAAAAACATGTGCGTATACGAGCACTGAATTGACAGAAAACGCTTTTACTATTTCGTGCGCGGTTAAGATTAAAAAAAAAACAAATTTTTTTTATGCTGAAGATTGTCTGTTAGCTTCCAACGCTAAGAATCGCCATTGTTACATAGTACTTGAAGGTGTTTCTCCCTCTTCCTTGTCTACCATAAAAAAATCAATTAGGCTAGAAATGAAAGGGCATGTTTCTAATTTCAAGAACGAGGGGGGGGGGGGGGGGGGGGGGGGGGGGGGGGGTTGAATTAAGAAAACAAAATTGAATTAAAAATCATCCATGCTCTTAATTAACAAACAGGAAAGAAAAAAGTACTCAACGAAGCGAAGTAGAAAACAGAGTGCTGCTGTATATACCTCAAGTGCAGCAGAGAGAGAACCGCACAAGAACCGATTATGAGCTCTCTCGATGTCAGCGAGAGGTGCTTTTTATTGCGAGGAACGAAAGAGAATCACGGAAGAGCAAACGTTACGTAGAGTAGTAGTAGTAAGAGAGAGATGGGGAATGAGAGAGAGAGAGATTTAAGTAATCGCAAGGAATCACAGAGGAATGTACTATCTCTTCTATGTATAGTTAATGACCCTGCGAGAGAGAAGAGAGTATTGGATGGAGGGGAAGAAGCGAGAGGTGGTTGCGTATTTAACTGCAACGACCTCCTCTCTGCTTTCGGAATTTCTTACAATTATATATATATATATATATATATATTTGTAATTCTACAAAATATAGTTGGAGGCAGCGTGTGGATAGAAAGATTTGATTGAGAATTCTGGAAACTCTTAAAATTCAAATTGAGATACAAATAGTAAATAAAAAATGTTTGGAGGCTATTTATTTCCGAGGTCTTACTGCAGGATATATTTTTTTTCTTCTAAATCTTACATGATTCTTTGAACGACGATCATCTTTTAGCTAACCTTGATCATCTTTGGACGTCCACTTTGTTTAAGCCAAGCTTGATCTTGGTCCCAGATAGATCACCCAAGTTCATAAGCAGTGACAATTGCCTCACTTTCAGTACCATAATAATAATAATAATAATAATAATAATAATAATAATAATAATAATATCATTCTGGCTCTTCAATGTTTGCTTTGCATGCTTCAACAGAGTGCTACATAAAATATCAAAATGCATTTTCTCTCCTAAATGTTGTTCTTACATATCTCCCAGGAAAAAAAAGCCCCAAGAAAATGGGGTCAGTAAAAAAAAAAAAACCAATTAAATACAACCATTTCTAGAACAAATGACATCAATCTTCTGGAAGAAAATAAAGCATTTATTTTTTCTACCCTAATATAACTGACCTTTCAAATAACCATTTTTAAATTGGAGTATACATAGTTATAATAGCCATATTTATAGTATTCTAAATGTTATTTTATGAATTTGATTCTTTAAAATAGAATCTCTCTTCACAATTCATCTTGCTTTACTTTCTTTAATGTTATTTTGGTCTCATTCATAGAGAAGTGAGTTTGCCAGGTTAATCTAGTTGAATTAAGGGTTTATATATATATATATATATATATATATATATATATATATATATATATATATATATATATATATATTTTAAAATTTTATTATTGAATATTAAGTTGATTATAAATTAAATTTCATGATTTGTTTTCTATAAAGTTATCCTAATTTTATAACTCATGTCAAGTGTTTTTTGAGTTAACCTCGATAAACTTCAGTTGTTTTATCATGTCTTGTTTTTAGATTTAATTTCTTTTGTTTTCAACCTTTTAACAATGATTTTTTTTAAACTGAATTTCATAATTTATTTTAATTTGTTTTTTTATAAATTCATCATAATCTTATGATATTGGTTGTGGATTTGAGAAATTAATCTAAGTTGACCTAGGCCATTCTTTTGTTTACTTTCTATGGAATTATCTCGATCGTTATAACTCAGATTATAAGTTTGACAGGTTAATTCAAGTAATTTTTTTTTTTCAAATTTTAATATTCAATATTGAGTTGATTAAGAATTAAGTTTTATAAAAAAAATTTTATTTGCTTTATATGAGATTATCAAGGTCTTATGATCCAGATTATAGATTTTAAAGATTAATTTAGATTGACCAAAATCGATTTAACATGTTATCATTTTAATATTTTATTTTAAAAAAGATGATGTTTTGAATTTTATTAATGAAACTATATCTTTACTAATTGTTTTTAAACCTATTAATAATCCGGTCATATTAAATGAATTTTCAAATTATTTAAAAATATTTTTTTACAAGAAAATATTAATAATGCTTAAATTATTATTTTTTTTCTATGTAATTTTTTTTTTCATCCCGTGCATTAACCATATTGATTTGTATGTAAAAAATATGGTTGAGTAGTTTTTTAAAGTGTTTTTTTTCAAAAATATATTAAAATGATATTTTTTTTTATTTTTTAAAAATTATTATTGACATGGTAAATAAAAATAATAATTTTTTTTAATTTAAAATAAAAATATATATTTTTTAATTTTTTTCTAAAATATTTTAAAAAAACAGTTACAAATAGCACCTAAGTGGAAATGAATATAACATCCGTTTTGTAAGGCCATAAATGGAGTACGATCAGCCTTGGGAGTGGAGAATTATCTTTACACATTTCCCATCATGGTGCAATAGTGCCCTATACGGCTACCTTCTTTTATAATTTCGACGTGCACAGACAATTAGTGACCAGTTCCATTCCTCACATTCATTCATTTTATTAATTATTATAGTAGCAACTAAGAAACATGATACTTCAAGTGAAAATTACACTTTTATTTGAGAAGTATAAAGAGGACACATTGCCGTAAGAAAATGTCCAATAGTATCTGCCACACACTCCACGCGGCGGGTGGAGAACAGCGCAAATGGCAGAAGTGCCTAACTTCACTGTAACTAGTTAGTGCTACAATCTGGTTTCTGCATACTCAAACTATTTTTGTCTTCCACTTTCGTTATTTGGCATCAGTGATAAAATTTCATCACCAATTCATCCATACACCTGTCCCCATTTTAACCGGTATTATTGGTGTCGTATGATGTTTTAGTTATTTTAATTTCTAAACGACGGGTAGCCATTGACTTTCGAGAAGTAGCTATAACATTCTACCGAGAGCGCAAGTTGATTTCTAGTTGACTGGCCAACTTCCGACTAGAAAAATAAAGTAATTATGAAACAATATTGCATTGTTATGGTAGAAGAAGAAGAAGATTAGGACTTTTTATTAAACTAACCTGGATAGTACCTTAATTAGGTCACCCAGCCACCAGGTCGACTTGCTAGCATTGTTCTTGTAACATCGAGGAAAAGTGAGTGATTCCTCTAGGATTTCATTGACGACAGAGCAATGTTTTGTGCCAAATATCATCTTCTAGAAAAAGTTCATCTTTTGCGAGTGAAAATTTGGTCCCATTTTAAAACTTTGAAAATTAATGTAGGTTACGTATTATACAGGGAGTCAGGAGCTCAGCATCTTTAAGCAATTACAGGCATCCTTTTAGTCTAAAAGTTTGAAAAGATTCTACTGATTTACGCAAAAAAGAGCATCGCTGAAGCAGCGGAGAAGTGCACAGTTTTTGGCCATATTAGTAGACTTGCAAGTGAAAGTGGAGGGGAGGTGATAAAAGTCTAAGGATATGATGGGATGAGTCTAGCTAGGTTTTGGACCAGCAACCAAAACAGCGCCGGGATAAGCATGGCTGCTCGCTTACTGTAACTTGGAGATACGCATCTCCTTTCGCTGACTTTGAGAGGTGGTGGGTGGTTAGCCATTTCAGGATATGGAAGTATGAATACCGGATCCCCTACACCATGGAAATGGTGAACAAAGTTGGGCACTAAAACATGCTTTTAAGATGTTGACCCAACAATGCATTAGTTATGACCATTTTTGTCATATCCATTTTAAGGTTTCTCCTGAAAAAGAACCTAAATTTTTGAGCTAACTCTGTCCCTGGCAATCCACCTCTCTCTCTCTTGTTAAAGAATAATATAACATATTCTAGGACCTCACCTACAAGCTTAAGCTTTTAGGTGAGATGGTTCCTTAATATGGTATCAGAGCCTTGTTGACCCAGCGATCACGAGTTCAAATCTCACCACCCCCATTCTATTTGATAAAAATCAAGCACAAGGTAGAGTGGGCCTGTGTGCAAGTTTCAAGCCCAAAGGGCTTTCACTTGAGGAGGTGTGTTAAAGAATAATATAACATATTCTAGGACCTCACCTACAAGCTTAAGCTTTTAGGTGAGATGGTTCCTTAATATCTCTCTCTCTTCACCATGGCTATGGTTGTGGTTTTGCGAGTGGTGATGGTTAATTTGGCTAGTATATAGCTAGCTCAATTGTGACTGGCGATGAGCATCCTGGGTTTTATTATTTCTGGTACTAGTTAAGGTTCGATCTTTTGATGACTAGAGTCTTGATATATACCAAGTGCTACAAATTGGGCAGGCTGAGATAGTGGTTGTGTGAGTTTTCCTATGGAAGGACATGAGAGATTTAGTTCATGCGTTTTAAAAGTTTTTTTTTTTTAAATATTTTTTTTAAATTAAATATTTTTAATATTTTTAGATTATTTTCATGATGTTTAAAACAATTTAAAAAAAATATTTTAATATATTTTTAAGTAAAAAATACTTTAAAAAACAACCGTAACCATAATTTTATAACGTCACTTAACAATTTTCTTTTTTTCTTAATCCATCCCGTACTTAAATTATTTTTGCATTTTGTTGGAAATCTTGATTTTGTAATTTTCATGCTCACACTTTTCAAAATTTTAATATATATTATTGTTATATTTCTGAAGAAACCCATTTTTTAATCCATATTTTTAAACTCATACAATACACTCTTAAACACACTTATTACATCTTTAGCATTGTTTTCCCCTTGACTTAAAATTTTCTCTTCAATTCTTTCACCACCCGATGCCAAACCCAACTTTAGATGTAAAGTAAGAAGCAAAAGAAACTCTTTAACTAAATGTGTAGATGAATTACTTCACTGATCGTAAAACACAAAAGCGAGAAATACAATACAGATTTCAAAAGACTTCAATAAATCCACACGAACCCTTGGAAAACCAAAACAATTAAAAATCAAACCAAAACACACCGAGTGGTTGCCAGTTGAACCAAAACATTGGATACGTAGCAACTACTATACCTCCATATTTATTGCGTTGCACAAGAAGAACGAAGTGTTGCATTAATTAAACCCAGGGCCAAATAAACCGACGGAAACCTTGATGATCAAACTTGGCTGAAATCACACTGGAGGCGTCCTAGCTGAAGCAGCCTGCATCTCCTCCTCATTGTCATCAAGAGTCTCCCCTGACAACTCTTCAAGTGATTTACCCTTTGCTTCGGGAACCAATAGAGTAAATAACATTCCAATGAAGTTAATAATACCGAGAACAACTAGAGACCATTTGACTCCAATACCAGGAGGGTAACCTGCGTCAGTCTTCTTTGGGTCTGTGCTTTGTGCAGCGTAAAGGAAACCAAACGCACCTATTATAGCACCTGCTTTTCCTGCTGCTGCTGATATACCGTGACAGGTTGATCGAAGCCTTGCAGGGAAAATCTCTGCCGGGACAACAAATGTGGTGGCGTTGGGTCCGAAATTAGCGAAAAAGAAGGTCAAGGAGTACATGACTACAAACCCGATTCTATTTGGCTTTAAGGTCCAGTGATGGTAAGGGATAGCAATGGCAAACATGAAAACTGTCATGAAGAAGAAACCCATCATTTGGATGAAGAACCTCCCCAAATAGTCAATGAATAGCACTGTAAACCAATATCCCGGCACGGTACTGCAGAGTGCTATAAGAGTTTGAGCTTTTGAAATTTTGAAAACCTCGTGAACCGCATTCATGGATGCTGCTGGAGGAATCCAATTGATTGCAGAGAAGATATCCTTCTGGAAAAGATTTTGGCTGTAGAATGCAATGTCCAACAAGAACCATGTGGAAGTGGTTCCTAGCAAATGAAGACCATGTCGCTTGGCAAATTCCTTCGAGAACAAGCCAAAGGAATTGGCAGGTTTTTGGGCTAACCTCTGTACCTTCTCTTCCTCTACTTCAAGCTCCAAGTTCAGCACCTTGGACATATCTGCCGCTGCTAGTTTTGCGTTTTTGGCAACGAGTGCAGTGTAACGTGCGGTTTCAGGCATTTTCATACGCCAATAGAATGTAAGCGCAGCAGGGATGGCACCAAACATCAAGATTATACGCCAAATATAGTCAGCTTGAGGAGGAAGTGAGGCTGCAGCATTCTCATGGTATGTCGGGGCCTTGAATTTATGATCGAATGCAGATGATACAATGAGAGCCACAATCCCCCCAGCCAAAATCCCAAATCCTTGCATTGCAAACACTGCTGCAATAAATCTTCCACGAGTCTTCTTGCTTGAATATTCAGACATGATAGTGGCTGACAATGGATAATCGCCACCAATGCCAAAACCAAGCCAGAACCTAAAGAAACAAAGAGTGGCCATGGTTCCGTTAGCAGAGCTTCCAAAGGATAGACCAGAGGCAAGAGAGCAAATAACCATGAGAATCAGAGTTATCCCATAGACTTTCTTGCGTCCCAACTTGTCACCAAGCCAACCAAAGTATAGCTGACCAGCCAAAGTGCCACAAAGTGCGACACCATTAACAGCTGCTGCTACATTGGGAGGTAGCGTGCCTGGCTTCGGTGCACCTGGTTTGGTGTAGTATATGCGGCCAAGCAATTTGGTAACTAGAGAGATGCAGAAAAGATCATAGGCATCTGTGAAAAATCCCATCCCCGCAATCACGATTGTTGTGAAATGGTACCATTGAGTCTTTGCAACATCGAGTGCATCAAGGACGGCCAACTGTTCCCTAGCCATGCCTAATACTTCCCTCTTAGCAGTATATTAAATATCCTGCACAGCAACAGCGAACCAGGAATAAAACAATTTCAATTAGCCCAGTGATGAATTGAGATGCTTACTTTTCAAATACGCGACACGATCGAGCCTTAAAAAATAAAAATTAACAAAGGCCGGCTGCTAATGAACTGCACATCAAGTGCCATTATGTTTTTAGGAGATTTTGAATAAGAACGAGGGAGAGGGAGAGAGCAAAGAGTGACCTGATAAAGACAAAGTATAGGCAGACTTGGAAACCAAGCCCGCAACCAATAAGTTAGTCCTCGAAGAAAAAAAGGGAGGTCGCGGGAATTAAATTTGCATTCTCAAAATTAATAGCGATAAATTATACCGTTCGATGTGGGTGCAAGGGATTTTGTTAATTATAAGTAGGTATGCAAATAAATGAGCGTGTTTCCTTGCTTATTGCATTATTACAACCTCAAACTAATTATTTAATAAGAAAAGTGTTTTTTATATATAAATATTCTAATTTACTATATAGTATGATATGAATAATTTATTTTCAACTAGATCATAGAGATGGATTTTATTTAGCTAGGCATTCAATTTGTGGTGGAGCTGGTTTAGCTTCGAAATCTTCCTAAGACTTTTCTAAAATCAATTCTAGCTCAACGACAACGTGCCAAGTAGCTGAGAGATATTTAACACATTAAAAGTATTTAAGAAAATGGAAACGCTAAACGGCGCCGGAAAACAAAAAACAAAAAAGCCACGGAGAAGACAAGCAATGGCCAAACTGAATGAGTTTTAGACTGTTCGTTGAAAAATCCCCGGCATATAATTATATGAGTGAAGAATAACATGCCAAGTATCAAGAATTCATTGGAGGGTCAGCCGCCTGTCTTTCCATGGCATGCACGAAGGGCTGCGCTTAAAGTGATGAAAAAAAAAGAAAAAGAAAAACAGAAAAAGGGTTCAGCCACCTGGAAAATATCTTCCCAGGTTTAAGGAGCGAAGCTCGAAACACAAATGTCGAAACACAATCCCTTACCATCCTTGGTTATGCTAGTTAACGTGGCTCTGTCAAGATAAATATTAGTTTCACCTGTTATCCTATGACAATTGGTACGTGGAAGAAGTGATTGTTTGGGAGTTTGGTTGCGGTAGCTTTTCAAAGTGCTTATCGTACCGAAATATATCAAAATGATGTTTTTTTATTTTTTAAAAATTATTTTTGAAATCAGCACATCAAAATGATCTAAAACACACAAAAACATATTCATTTAAACTAAAAAAAAATAAAAATTTAAATTTTGGCAAAAAACCGGTGGGATCGCAATGCCAAACGGGGTGAAGAAGAAGAATTGGACCGAAACTGTCCAAGGAATAAAAAACCGTGACCAATATCAAATATTAGAAAAAAGAAAGGGTTATTCACGTGGATACTAAATTTTGGAAAAGAAAACTTTAGCACACAACTCCTACGTACTTCTCTACACAGAAAACCCAGTTCCGAGAAGCAAGGAACTTGTCGTGACTCATCTAAAAAGGCAAGACTTTCAAAAGATTCAGGTATAGAGACAGAGAGTGCTCACCTGCTTCTTCCACAAATTACACCTGCAGTGAGCCGAGATTTGGATAAAGCTGGGGGAGATAGAGATAGAGATAGAGATGATTGCTGTTAGGGGCAGAGAGTGGCCTGCTATTTATAACGGTTTCAACTTTCATGTGATTAGCACAAACCCAGAATTAAGGCGGCATCTAATGGCATATTCCCACTTAATGGTAGTCAACTCTTTCACAACTTTGCCTCTTCTCTGTATCCTCTCTGTTAATTACACCACCTTCTTTATTGAATGGATATATTTTATTTTATTTTATTTTATATAATTGTGCCCTTTAGATAGTTTATTAATCGTGATTGTTGTAACCAAATATTTGGGTTATTCCCCAAAATAAAATAAAAATAACAAAAATAAAATAAAACGAGCCAGCGTGGGTAGAAAAATCAATGTGAAAATTTTGGTTGTTTCGCAAGTTCAATAGTATCTTTTTTGTTCCAAAAATAGAGGAAAATACAGATTTAAGACAAAAATAATTTATCGTTGGATAAATCTGTGTAAAAATTAAGTTGAACGACATAATTATTTTTTTATAGGTTGATTGGATTTAATCGTCAACCAATTTAAAGTTTAATTATGATCGAGAATTAATTTAAGATCCAATTGAAGGATTGAATTAAATGCAAGGATTTAAAAATATATATGGTGACATTTAAATAATTGAATTATATTTGTTTTCATTACGTTAATTTCTACAATAACACTTTCTTTACTTGACATAATGCTAAAACTATCGTATAAAGACAAAACTCATTCTTAATGTTTATGAAGTATTACTAGAAAATACCTTAAAAAAAGCACATAAGACTTTCAGACTTCTATTATTGGTATGCACTGCGTGTCCACTTGACTGTATGTTCGGTTTGAAATGCTATTTAAGTGCTTAGCCATCATGATGATCATGTTTCGTACACATTATCCTGAGACCAGTTCGTACGGAGTCCTGACAGGTACAGGCTGATATATTAAAACGACATCACCGTTTAGCACTGCAAATTTGACGTCGACTGGTTGTGGTTGACAAAATACATATATTTGATAATGGATCCCAAAGCGTCTTAGAGCTCCCAATATAGCAACCTTCCAAATTTACTCTCATATCGTTTAAATAATGTGGAATGATTGATGATTGAGCAATCAATTGACTCTAAATAAAATTAAATTATTAGTTTGAGCTACGAATTAAATAAAGTATTAATAATTAATTAAAAGGGAGATTGGTGAATGGGAAATGTATAGCAGACATCATTTCTAGATATTTCATATATCTTATAGTATATTGAAATAACATAATCATCGAGGGCAGACATTATTTATACCAGTCAAATAATTAATATGGTTTTTTAAATACTATAACTATTGTTTTATTTATTTATTTTCTTTTCAATAGTAAAAAGGCTATTAAGAAGACTCAATTATGTTTTAATATATTTGGTACACAACTATTTTAATAACTTGATATGATAGAGTTAACTTGATATGTTTAAAAAATTTGAACGATTCTCCATCTAATATTAAAGGATAATATTAAAAAAATATATATTTAAAAAAAACTTGTGAAAAAAATATATTTTGATATTTCCCAAGAATATATAAGAATATTAATTTTATAAAAAAAATAACAAGATGATGTTTTATCTACCACTCGTTCTTGTAGCAAAAAATAAATATTAAAAAATACAAATAATATGTTTTTTAAAATATTGACTTTACATGCTAGCACCTTCCTGGAAATGCTTCAAGGAAGGGCATGCTGCAGGTCAAAGAGAATTTTCACAGCATATGCCATATTCCATATCAAATAAAAACTAAAGTCAACGCCCATCAACGCTCACATTCCCGAATTTATCACCTGACAATATTTAAGTGGATGCAGGGATAATCTTGAGATTGTTGATTTGACTTTCACATGCTTCCTGTTCTAACCATTTACGACGTTATACTATTTTTTACCTTGAAATTTAATATTTTTAGGATTTTTTTTTCTTAAATTAGCATAGTAAATTAAAAATATTAGTGCAGTCGTACTTTTTATTAAAAAAAAAACATAGCTCTACTTTTCAATGTTTTAGAAGCATTATGTTCATGAAATATTTGATTTTAAATCACGACAATTTATCTTGTCTTAGAATTAATCTTCAACCATGTAAATAGATTCAATTATAACATTTTACAATTTCTTTATATGTTCTGTTTGGAAATAATAACCAAGTACAAACTAATTTAGGCAACAATATCTTTGAACACAAGAGAGCCCGGCCTTATCTCCATCTCATATTCACTTTTTATGCTCTCTCTTTGGGCTGAAAAATTGCTAACTTTCGGGAGTTCTTTGTGGACCTTGGATTTTATCCTCAACCCACCCACCGACACATTTCCGACCATATTCGACTCTCACGTGCTGTATCAAAAGAAAGAGGACATAAAAAAGAATAATTCTAGATGCTCATAGGGTATTTTTAGACGACGAAAACCATCGCTTATGCTGTTCGAAACCTGCATGAACGCAGAAATAGACGATAGGGTATTTAGTGGCACTGATTCAACTTTAGTGGGTTTAGAAGCTAGTCTCTTACACTGTGTTCTTCAGTGGATCCAAAGTTTACTCACTTGGAACTGTAGATTTTATTTTTGTGAAATAAATATACATTTTTCACTCAACATGTTAATAATAAGAAAAAAAATCCATGCGTATTGCAGCAGTGTCAACTGTGCGCGCACGACATCAGCCAGGAATGCAGCCGCAACAAGCAAATCCCAAATGCATTTGACATTACCTAATTAAACCAAAATAACGTCACCGTTTCATCAATCTCTTAAATAAAAACATCAGCTTTAATCAGCAATGAAGAGATTTGAGATGTTGCCTTTTGAAAACATTATTTTCAAATATTAATGTAGAATGTAGAGACGTCAAGGTACATAGGAAGCCAATGTCTTTTTGTACTATGAACCACAGTAAGCGTTTTTGACTGCTTGATGTGAATGTATTAACAGTGTATTTGAGTTTATTTTTGAATAATATTTTTTGTTTCAAATATTTTAAAATGAAATATTTTTATTTTTTAAAATTTATTTTTAACATCAGAACATAAAAATAATCTAAAAATACAAAATTTTTTAAATTTAAAATAAAAAAATTAATTTTTTTCAAAAATATTTTTAAAATATAATGTAAAACAGAAGAAGAGATGTTTACTCCATCTTGTAGGAAGAAAACTTTGTCAAGTGTTTAAGCGTGTAATTATCTTTATACAGAGAATATCTTGATATTTTTAAAATAAGTACCCAATACGGGTAATTTACTTTTTGTTGTGTATGTAATTTGCAATCCTACCCTTTTATTTATTTATTTATTTCCAATATAATGAGAGTTAGTTATGTATTTTTTTTATATAATAAATGCAAAGTGAAATAGCAAACTTATTCTTAGAGGAAAAGAAAGAAAGAAAAGTAAACAAACAAATTGATGGATATACGAAGTATACACCAATAAAATCTAATAAAATCTCGGTATGTCATTAACAATCTACTTCTTTTTTCTTCTTTACCTCGGTGTTTGCACCCTCTCCACCTGATTTTCTAAGTTAGCCCCTAAACTTCTATTTTTATTTATTTATTTATTTAGTCTTTATGTTTTTTATTTTGTTTTATTTAATATTTCATTGGATTAGTTTTTTTTTTTTTTGTTTCAACTTCATCATCATTAAGATTTTTGCTTTGTCAAATTTGGTCCTCTATTTTTTAATTACTATTTTTTATGGCCTCAGATAATTTTTAGAATTGCATTTTTTTTCTAGTTTCACCCTCATTTTTTTTCTAATAGACTTAATCCTTGTTCTTTTTTTTTTTTTTGCTTGCTTTTCAAAATTTATTTTTTTACCCAATTTAATTCTTAATTATTGAAATGGTGTAGATTTGACATTCATTAAGCATATGCCTATGATTTCATGGGTTACAAGCTTTGAAAATTAACCTAGCTTCATGAGGTTTCTGCTCTTTTTTCTTATCATTATTAATAGCTAATGCTTTCTCCCCTTCAATATTTATTTTGTTAGAGAATAACCTTCTTTTTTATGCTTTCTATGATCATGGTTTATCACTTTTTTTTATTTAATTAGATTATCTAATATCTTTTTATTTATTATTTAGATAACACAACTAAGTAAATAACCACTGTTACACTATTAAATATATTAACCTATATTAGTTTTTGCAATTCCATTTTTATCAATCAAGGAAACCTTGATTTTTGCTCTCCCATGATGTAATTCATGGACTCCCAAATTTGAAGTCACAAAAGTGGGTTTCGGGCCACAATAATTCCAAATAGATTGTCGTTAATGTTTTTGATAATTCCAAATAGAATTGTAGTTAATGTTTTTGTTAAGACTTCATCAAAAAATTTAAAACTTTTTTAAAATTGGTTTTGAAACCCAACGCGAAACAAAGCAAATGATTTCTTAGGCCATTTTACTGTTAAATTAACTTTGTTTGATTACAAGGTAGCATAAGGCTTGCTATTAAGCTAAAATGACGCATAAAGAAGTAGTAAAGAAAGAAAGCTGTAAGATAATTTGAATTAAGCTCTGTATTTTGTGAAACCAATGACCTAAACTTCTTAAGCTTTCTTAACTCGGTCACTCTCTCTCATAAGAGTCGACCAGCTCACATCTGCTCAATGGGAGATGTTTATTTTGGGTGTAATCAGCAGTGCTGATGAAAATATTAATCGAAAAATCAATTATCAGAATCTTTTCACAGCATCTTTTAGACTTTCTGTGCTGTAGATGAAGATGATGGATTTGATGTTAGAAAGACTCCAAGCAAGTCAAGTGAACTTATCAAGAATCTTTAAACCTTCTAATCTGATTTTTCTTACTCATGAGGAAAAGGAAAGGATAAACGATGAGAAGTAAATCCCCTAGCAATGAAACCTCCACTACCAAATGACCATGGTTCTCCTAAACAACCGCTTAAAAACCTTGTGGAATATTATTTGTAAATATAACAACAGGTATGTATACTAGGAGTAGGGTGGACTGCATATACAGTAACATCTTCTGAGTAATTTACATCTCACTAAACTGGGCTGTATAGTAAGATACAGCTACAACTTTATGGAGTAGGTACAAACATGGAAACAAAAATGATCAGCACAGACCTAGCAACAACAGAAGGGTGGCAAACTTGAAGATGGTTATAACTCCACAAATTCTCAGAGTTAATTAATTACCCATGAATGAAACTTGACAAACCCACCAATATTATTTATTATACACATATAATCATGTCATCAGAGTGTCATTTTAACATCAAAACAAAAAAAATTGAAGGAAAATGTTCTTAAAAATATGGAAACCATAAGTAACAAGAAAATTTCTTCTCGGCTTTCAACTTTCATGAGCTCACAAAGAACTTGAGAAACACTTCCGTTTTTCTTCTGAGTATATCACATGTAACTACTGAAAAAATTTCACTAGCTTTTCTTGAAGCTAAACAATTCATGAGTAACCAGGTCTAGTTTTTCCAACATCTATAATATTCGCAAGTATGAACTACCGAAACTTTTGGACCCCAGGAAGAAGCTCCTCCTCGAGAGAAAGGAATGCTGATAACGGCAGCGATCTTGACGCTTGTGGTTCTTTGAAAATTTTCAAGCGGGACGGCAGGCAGGCAGGCGGTAACCACAACCACTTGAACGGTTTTTGTTTTTTCGGAAAGTGATGGTGCTGGACCATTGTCCATTGCCACTACAGAGCCCGGCCTTATCTCCATCTCATATTCACTTCTTATGCTTTCTCCTTGGGCTGAAAAATTGCTAACTAATTAGTTATTTTAATATTTAATTAGTAAAATTATAATAGTTAAAATATATTAGAAATAATTATTTTTTTCCTCCTAAAAAGAATAGTGTAATTGAAATGGAAAGTGATTCGTATATTTTTTAATTGTAGATAACCTAGGTAAATTTGTCTACTTATATTTTTTTATAAGTTGCCTTTTTTTTTTCCAGTAATATTAGATCTGAAATATTAAAAATAAAAATATTGTAATTTTTTTAAGAAATAAACTTACATTTTTTGCGTACTATAATTAGTTATTTTAATATTCAATTAGTAAAATTGTAATAGATAAAATATGTTCGAAATGATTTTTTTTCCGCCTAAAAGCAACAGTGTAATCGAAACGGAAAATGGTTCGTATATTTTTTAATTGTAGCTAACATAGGTAAATTTGTCTACCTATTTTTTTTTGAAGCTTTTTTTTCTCCAGTAATATTAGATCTAAAATATTACAAATAAAAATATTGTAATTTTTTTTAAGAAATAAACCTAAACAAAAGAGCACAAAATTAAAATTAAAAGCCAAAATATTTTTTTATTTTATAAGATTTATTCATCATATCATTATATTAAATGTATTTTAGAATACTGATATTAATTTTTTTCTTCAAAAAATCATAGGTCATTTTTGTTCTCTCTTTATATATTTTTAGGCGATAATATTAAATAAATATTAGAACATATAATTAGTCTCACATATGTATAAGAAAAAACCTAAAAATCATCATTATCATTTTTTTTAATACTTTATCTAGGCTTTTTTCTATGTAGGAAATTGAATGATTTTATACGCGTTGTAACTGGTTATTTTAATATTTAATTAGTAAAATTGTAATTAATGGAATATGTTAGAAATTTTTTTTGCCTAAAAGTGATTGAATGTTGCTACTGTCAAAACTGTTTTGATAATTATTGTATCGGTAGATTATACAATTGGAATAGAAAAAATTATATTGAAATGAGCCATGTACTCCGTGTAACATACTGATTGATTGTTTTGTATATTTTATTTGTTTTATGAATTCTTTCATTAGGAAGAATTAAAGAACATTAAACAAATATAAAAATATATACTTAGCCTATAAGAAAAACAATTCACAAATAATCATTATTATTATTTTAAATGTCCCACCTAAAATAATTAGGAATCCTGGTAATGAAAACTATTAACAAAAAAGCAATAATCAAAACAAATGCAAAAACATTGATTACATTTGAAAATAATAATATGTAAGGGGGTTTTAGTGACCATTGAAATTAAATAATTTAAAACAAAATAAGAAATTAAAATAATTGGGATCGAAATGAAACTGAAATCCATAATTAATTTGCATAGAAGGATAAAATTGAAAACAATCAAACTTTGATACCAAAAATATTAAGGATTTATAATAAATTTGCATGGAAGGATAAAGTTGAAATAAATCAAAACTTTGATACCAAAAATATTAAGGATTCCAGACCAATCCGAAAATTAAAAGAATGTGGACCTAATTGAAACTACAATATATTATCAATTTCAATTGAAGGATGAAATTGAAACAAATCAAAACCTATATAATAGCAATAAGGGCCAGAAAAAATTCTAACATTCAGGGACTGAAATGAAATTTGACAAAAAACAGTTGCGTTGATATCATCTTGCGCAGGCAGGAGAGAGAAATGGGGGGGAATTTCAAACGACCATTGACATGTCTCCGAACACCATATAGTCACACGCGTCGCACCATGTGGAAGAGAACATGCCTAAAATAATTCTAGACGCCGGTTAGGTATTTTTTGACGCTGGAGTAAGCTGCACGCGCCGTCCGAAATATACGAGCGCGGAAACGGATGGCGCTTCCGGCGACGCGCCAACAGTAAACCAGCATAAAAAAGAATAAAAAATTTGCTAATTACCGAAACACCTCTCCCTCCTAGGCATGATTGTTGTCCTTTTCGAGGGACAAAATGGTTATTCTACTGTGCATTAAAACTTCTAAAACACCATCTATAAGAATTGCTTAAAAAATGGTGATTTGCATTAAAAGTTTCAATTTGCATGAACAAAACCAGATTTTGAGTTTTTCTTTTAAAAATAACTTCTTGAGTCGACATGGAAAGGGTAATTTAAACATTGATAAAAGTATAACAAAGGACAAACTTCAATTTAGTAAGAAAGGGCCTCATAAGAAATCAAAAATCTCTTCACCGAGCGTGAAAAATATAAAAAAATGATAGCACGTGGAGCACATTCTAGTTCAAAAGAACAAATCAGTCAAACAAATACTCGAGGAAGACTAAAAAAAAAAAAAGGGACCTATGTTTCCAAATGAGGTAACAAAAACATGCATGTTATATTGTCATAATACTAACCTGACAGGAAAGGTATGATGAAAGCCAATGTAATTCCAAGTTTTGGAAAATGTGGAAAAATAGAATCTCAGGTCAACAAAACCACGGGAGAGAATATGAATTGAGGACCAATGCTGATACATTCCTCGAGATGGGTAGATCATCCATTACAATGAGACCACCTCCATCTTTCATCCGGGTAGGTCACCAGTTACAATGAGACCACCTCCATCTTTTATCCGGGTAGGTCACCCGTTACAATGAGACCATCACCTCCATCTTTCATCCAAGTAGGTCACCCGGTATAATGAGACCATCTTCTTCCATCTTTCATCCGGGTAGGTCACCTATTATAATGAGACCATCACCTCCATATTTCATCCGGGAAGGTCACCTAGTATAATGAGACTATCTTCCTCCATGTTTCATCCGGGTAGCTCACCCGTTATAATGAGACCATCTTCGCCAATTTCATCCGGGTAGGTCACCCGTCCATCTTTCATCCGGGTAGGTCACCTAGTGTAATGAGACCATCTTCCTCCATCTTTCATCTTGGTAGGTCACCCGTTATAATGAGACCATCATCACCTTCATCTTTCACTCGGGTAGGTCACCCAGTATAATGAGACCATCTTAATTATTCTCACCTGGGTAGGTCACCCATTATAATGAGACCATCTTAACCAATTTAACTCGGGTAGGTCACCCATTATAATGAGACCATCTTAACTATTCTCACTTGGGTAGGTCACCCATTATAATGAGATCATCTTAACCAATTTCACCCGGATAGGTCACCCGTCACAATGAGACCATCCTAACTATTCTCACCTAGGTAGGTCACCCATTATAAAGAGATCAATTTTCACCATTCTATTTTTTTTACAACGTTTACTATTTAAAGTCTTTTACAAGACTTTAGCCATAAGCATTGTAAAGAAGAGGGCAACTGTCATAACCCAATTTTTAGGTTATTCCCCAAACCTATCCAAAAACAACAAAAATAAAATAAAAGGGGCTGGTGTCGGCAGAAAAATTAAGGTGAAAATTTTGAATATTTTCAAGAGTTCGATTGTACCTCTTTTGTGCTCAGAAATGAAGGAACACGCAGATTCAAGGCTAAAGTAATTTATTATTGGATGAATCTGCATAAAAATTAAGTCGAAAGATATAATTATATTTTTATGAGTCAATTCAATTTAATCGTTGGCCGATATAAAAGTGTAATTGTGTTGGAGAATTAATTTAGGATCCACTTGAAGGATTTAATTAAGTGCAAGGATTTAATTATTATACTTTAAATTAGGCAAATTGATTTTATTAAAGGCTTAATCGATTAAAAAACAAGTTCTTGAGCTTAATACGGGTTCAATTGAAAAGATTGGAATTTTCAGAGATTGATTTGAATTTTTCTAAGCCAATTATGCGAAATCAGGGGCCAAATTGAAAAAATTGAGAGTCTAATTGTCGATTGAGGGTTAAATCGCACAAATCAGAAATCAAGGACCAAAATAAAAAAAGAGGTGCAAAGTTGCTGGTATTGAAATTTTGACGGGGGTATAATTGAACAAAATCATAAGTTTAAATACAATTGGGGGTGCAATTAGAACAATGACAAATTGAGGGACCAAACTGCACTTACACCTCCCAAAATAATAGATAGGGCATGCCATCGGCACCACCACCGACAAGCCGCCTACACGCCGACATTGACAGCCATGCTTTCAGGCATGCTGCCGCATGAGGTAACCCAACAGTTACCTCCTGCGCCTATTAATATTGAAGAGCCATGCACGAGAAGGGGAACGAAAAAGGGAGAGTAGAAAAATTCAAGTAAAGGGGCGAGAGCAGAAAAATTCACAGAGAAAGGGAGGGCAAAGAACACAAAGGATAAAATTTACGTAAAAGGAGAAGAGATTGAAAATTTGACAGTTCAGAGGTTGCACGAGGAAGAGAAGACGCAATAGAAATTTGCAGAACAATATCATACACACACAGCGGCAGCCACCTATCTTCTTCCCCAGCTCCGGCGTCGTCGGCTCCCCCTCTCTCCCTTTCTCCCCAGCGTCTCTCTTCCCAGTAGCTGCTCTCTCTGTAACAACCTCAATTTTTTTCCTATTAGTTTATTTGTTAATCTTTCACCTATAAAAGGTAGACTCCATCTTACATCACACGCATAAGATATTAAATAAAATAGCCAATTCGAACACAAAGATTTCATATATATATATATATATATATATAACACAACACAATTTAATATTCAAACATAATCTCATACTTTCTAATATCCCAAGCGTAGGTTGATACATTTAATCTTTCAGAAACAAAGTATTACGAATATAATATTCTATGCAGTTTACATGTTTTCTGCATAACAAAAATTTACACTACAAATCCCTAAGTTCCTAACTTATACAAAAAGGGATCAAGGACTTAAAATCTATTCCTGACAGGAATGGGAGGAACCTGCAACATATAGATTTTCCATACAAGTAAAAACAATTAAGTAAATACAAGCCATTTACAAAACAAATTTAAACAACATATCTATTAATCTACTTAAATCATGAGATTCTAAAATACAACCATAAACACCCTTTTAAGGTTATATAAAAGAAAATTTATTTCTTTTGACTACTTCTCCCCCCTCCACATCGAAAAGACTATAGCCAACACTAATGACCTCCATTAGTGTCTTTAGTTGCCCGTCCTGAAAACAACTAATCAGTTTCATAAAAATGCCGACACAAACATAACTGTTTATGTCATTAACTATTTTTAAAACCAAAATAATTAATCATTGTTCCATATTATCTTGGGAGGCTCTAGGGTATGTCGATGTCAAGAATTCTTGACATCATTAGCTTTCACCTCGAAAAGCTAATCAAGTCTATAAATTTTGCCGATATCGACGTTATCCGCCGATATCATTAACTATTCTACAACTGAATAGTTAATCATGTTTATAAATTTTGTTGATATCGACTTCACCCACCGATATCATTAACTATTCCGAAACTGAATAGTTAATCAAGTTTATAAATTTTGTCGATATCGACGTCACCCGCCAATATCATTAACTATTTCGAAAGCAAATAGTTAATCAGAGTTTATATTTCACCTCCCACGTACCGGTAATGCCGATGTCAACCAGCTTGTTTCATATATATATATATATATATATATATATATATATATTTTCATCCCTTAACCTTTCCTTTACCATTTTTTTCTTTTCCTCATCAATAAGCACCAAATTGTTTCTTATAGTTCAATAATTAGTAAAAATAATTATTGGCTAGAGGAGATATAGGTACCAAGTACCTACTTGCTATGAACGCTCGACTTGCGTTCCCCTATTGTTGTTGTACTCCTCTCGCGGTTCCTCCTAAAACCACAAACACCCACTATTATTCCATATTAATCCACATATCACACACAACAACAACAACAATGGTAATAATATTCATTTCTTTTTTACCAAATCTTTTTTTTCTCAATAACATTCCTCATTATCATGCTCTAACTTTTAAGCTCATTTGTAGTCCAAGTGGACATCATGAATTCAATTTTAATCACCGTTTATTCTCTTTTTTTATTTTTTGAAGATCAAGACACACTTTATGAAGGGAGAGAAAACAAATTCTACCCTTAACATAGCTAAATTTCGCTATTTTATCAACTTGGCTGAATCTGCCAACAGGGGTGACAGCTCGACCTCTCCTTGGAGTTTTATCTGTATCTGGAGTTCTAAAACTCCAAATTAGACGGGGTTAGACTCGTTGAAAAGATAACACTCCCGGCTACAACTTCTATGAAGGGATCCTCCCTGGATTTTCTATTGTTTCAGGTCCAAATTCCCCCATGAAACAGGGCAACAAATCTGCCCTGTTTTGCAAAAATGGATAAAGTATCTCCAATTCATCTTCAATCCTTGCTTCCTCATCAATAAAAGCCATGCCTTCCCTTTATTAATGAAAACCCTACTCATTTATGCATTTTCCTAACATTTTGTGTTAAAAACCCTAATTCCCAATTCAAGAAGAATCATGAACTTCTAATCAAATTGAAGTTAATTTCATAGAAATTGGAATTAGAACTCCTTACTTGGATGAAATCTAGACTTTACTTCACAATTTTGGAAGAATCTTAGCCTTCTTCTCTTTGTAAATAACCAGCCACTCTTTTCCCTCTTTTCTTCCCCAAATTCTTCACTTTCTTCTTGTTAACTCTCCACTCAATTGTGTTCCTCCACTTTAAAATTCCAAGGCATATATGGGTTTACAAATTTTTGGGTGTTTAATCGTAGTTTTAGGAAGTAAAATTTGAGATTTTCCCTCCCCTCCTTCTTCTAGTCTCCTGCCGGCCATGGATGAGAGAAGGGATGGGTATTTATAGTCCTATCTCTTCTTAATTCCATTTGAGCCCCTCTTTTTTTTTTTGCTTTTTTTTGCATAAATTTTATATTATAACAACATTTTGAGTTATTATAAACATCCTACCTCTTTGTATACTTTATTCTCTGGTTTCACTCTCTCTCTCTCGGTCAACTCTCTCTCTCTCCTCAAACACTTGACAGTAGACCACTTAGCTCCACCCTCATCATAACTGGCAGCCTCCCCTCCACCCTAGCATCCCAGCCGTGGCCTCCGGCGAGGCAGCAGCGTGAGCACGTTAACTTCCAACGCCCCCTCCGACCACCATTTCCGAAGTCACGACGACAGAAAGAACCACCTCAAACTTCTCTACCCAACAGTATTGACAGGTACGCCGTTCATCACACTCCAAAAACCCTTCGTTTACTGTGCATGGTCATCTGTTACGGGGGAGTGAATTAATTCACTCCCCCGTCCCACTGTTTCTGCATGCAGAATACTGGGCTGGGCCGGGGACAAGGCCCAACCAGCCCATCGAAATGGGTGGGCTGTTTGGCCCACCCAGGGCTAGCAGTCCAGCCCCAAATGATGTGCCTCTCGGCCCATCAGGGCTGGGCAGCCAACCCACAAAAAATAAAAAAAAAAATAAAAGAATAGAAAATACAAATTTGCATAAAAATATCTTTTTTTAAAACAAAAAATATTGTTTTTGTGCATACGGCCAATATGCTAACATATCTTGAACATTCCTTTCCAAAAAAATATATTCAGAGTTTAAAGAAAAAAAATGTGTTTTAGCATGGATTTCGTAAACAAAAAAATTGGTTTTCTCATATTTTTTTTTTGGATTTTACAACATGTTTGTAAAATCCAAAGGGTATTGGCCAATATTCTAAAAATATCAAAATCTTCTTTTTAGGGATTCGTAATATTCACTATTAATATTTGGTAAAGAAATCCTAAAGGAGTTAATATCCAAAACATTACAGGGAATAATTCGCTATTATTCACTGTTGATATTTGGGTATAGAAATCCTAAAGGGGTTGATATCCAAAATATTAGCAAGGATAATTCGTTGTTATTCACTATAAATATTTGGATAAATAAACCTTAAAATGGTAAATATCCAAAATATTTTTATAGGAATGATATGTCATTATCATTTAACCAACACATCTTTGAAAGACCAATGCCATAGCAATCATAAGGCAAACCAAAACACCAAGCAGCTTACCTTAGGTAGGGCGTACTAGAAGTGCTAAAACCTTCCCTTTACGCAACCAGTCCCTTGCCTTAGAATCTCTGAAAGACCAATTTAGGTTTGATAGTAACCATAATACTAGGTGATGACTCTTTTTTCACAAAATAAAGATAAAATCCCGACATAAATTTCTCGCTCGCGGGGAGAGTCGCTGTGATGCCGCGCTCTTGTGGAGGGTGCAACAAGAGTCTTGATATATACAAATTGAGGTGGAGACACAGAGTTAAAAAGATCTGGAAATTAGAATAGGCGGGCTGAGATGGTAGTTGTGTGAGTTTTCCTATGACAGATATGGGAGATTTAGGTTATGTTACAAAAAAGTGTCTTTGAAAAAAATATATTTTTTGTTTTAAATTAAAAATTTTGATGTTTTTAGATCATCATGTATTGATATCAAAAATATATATTTAAAAAAAATATTATTTTAATATATTTTTAAATAAAAAATACTTTAAAAAATAACTTCAACCACACTATCAAATAAAGCCATCACTTAACAGTTTTTTTTTTTTTTAATCCATCCCGTCCTTTAATTATTTTTGCAGGTTGTTGTAAATCTTGATTTTGTAATTTTCATGTTCACACTTTTCAAAATTTTATATATATATATATTATTGTTATACTTACGACGAAACCCATTTTTTACTCCATATTTTTAAAACTCATACAATACACTCTCAAAACACTCATTACATCTTTAACATTGTTTTCCCCTTGACTTAAAATTTTCTCTTCAATTCTTTCACCACCCGATACCAAACCCTACTTTAGATGTAAAGTAAGAAACAAAAGAAACTCTTTAACTAAATGTATACATGAATTAGTTAACTGATCGTAAAAACAAAACCAAGAAAATAAAATACAGATTCAAAAGATATAACACATCGATACGAATCACTTGGAAAACCAAAACACACCGGGTGGTTGCCGGTTGAACCAAAACATTGGATATGTAGCAACTAGTATACCTCCATATTTATTGCGTTGCACAAGAAGAACAAAGTGTTGCATTAAACCCAGGGTCAAATAAACCGACGGAAACCTTGATGATCAAGCTTGGCTGAAATCACACTGGAGGCGTCCTAGCTGAAGCAGACTGCATCTCCTCACCATTGTCATCAGCATTCTCCCCTGACAACTCTTCAAGTGATTTACCCTTTGCTTCGGGAACCAATAGAGTAAATGCCATTCCAAAGAAGTTAATAATACCGAGAACAATTAGAGCCCATTTGACTCCAATACCAGGAGGGTAACCTGCGTCAGTCTTCGTTGGGTCTGTGCTTTGCGCAGCATAAAGGAAACCAAATGCACCTATTATAGCACCTGCTTTTCCTGCTGCTGCTGATATACCGTGACAGGTTGATCGAAGCCTTGCAGGGAAAATCTCTGCCGGGACAACAAATGTGGTGGCGTTGGGCCCGAAATTAGCGAAAAAGAAGGTCAAGGAGTACATGACTACAAACCCGATTCTATTTGGCTTTAAGGTCCAGTGATGGTAAGGGATAGCAATGGCAAACATGAAAACTGTCATGAAGAAGAAACCCATCATTTGGATGAAGAACCTCCCCAAATAGTCAATGAACAGCACTGTAAACCAATATCCCGGCACGGTACTGCAGAGTGCTATAAGAGTTTGAGCCTTTGCAATTCTGAAAACCTCGTGAATCGCATTCATGGATGCTGCTGGAGGAATCCAATTGATTGCAGAGAAGATATCCTTCTGGAAAAGATTTTGGCTGTAGAATGCAATGTCCAACAAGAACCATGTGGAAGTGGTTCCTAGCAAATGAAGACCATGTCGCTTGGCAAATTCCTTCGAGAACAAGCCAAAGGAATTGGCAGGTTTTTGGGCTATCCTCTGTACCTTCTCTTCCTCTACTTCAAGTTCCACGTTCAGCACCTTAGACATATCTGCCGCTGCTAGTTTTGCGTTTTTGGCAACGAGAGCAGTGTAACGTGCGGTTTCAGGCATTTTCATACGCCAATAGTATGTAAGCACAGCAGGGATGGCACCAAACATCACGATTATACGCCAAATATAGTCAGCTTCAGGAGGAAGTGAGGCTGCCGCATTCTCATGGTATGTCGGGGCCTTGAATTTATGATCGAATGCAGATGACACAATGAGAGCCACAAACCCCCCAGCCAAAATCCCAAATCCTTGCATTGCAAACACTGCTGCAATAAATCTTCCACGAGTCCTCTTGTTTGCATATTCAGACATGATAGTGGCTGACAATGGATAATCGCCACCAATGCCAAAACCAAGCCAGAACCTAAAGAAACAAAGAGTGGCCATGGTTCCGTTAGCAGAGCTTCCAAAGGATAGACCAGAGGCAAGAGAGCAAATAACCATGAGAATCAGAGTTATCCCATAGACTTTCTTGCGTCCCAATTTGTCACCAAGCCAGCCAAAGAACAGCTGACCAGCTAAAGTGCCACAAAGTGCGACACCATTAACAGCTGCTGCTACATTAGGAGGTAGCGTGCCTGGCTTCGGTGCTCCTGGTTTGGTGTAGTATATGCGGCCAAGCAATTTGGTAACTAGAGAGACGCAGAAAAGATCATAAGCATCTGTGAAAAATCCCATTCCCGCAATCACGATTGTTGTGAAATGGTACCATTGAGTCTTTGCAACATCGAGTGCATTAAGGACGGCCAACTGTTCCCTAGCCATGCCTAATACTTCCCTCTTAGCAGTATATTAAATGTCCTGCACAGCAACAGCGAACCAGGAATAAAACAATTTCAATTAGCCCACTGATGAATTGAGATGCTTACTTTTCAAATACGCCATACGATCGAGCCCTAAGAAATAAAAATTAACAAAGGCCGGCTGCTAATGAACTGCATGTCAAGTGGCATTATTTTTTTTAGGAGACTTTGAATAAGAACAAGAGATCTAGAGAGAGAGAGAGCAAAGAGTGACCTGATAAAAACAAAGTATAGGCAGACTTGGAAACCAAGCCCGCAACCAATCAATTAGAACTTGAAGAAAAAAAGAGAGTTAGCGGGAATTAAATTTGCATTCTCAACTAATTAAGCCAGATCGTGGAAATCTTATCATCCTTGGTTATGCTAATTATCGTGAATCTGTCAAGATAAATATTTTGTTTGTCAGAGAGTATTTTAGTAATTTAATGTTTGGAGTTTTTATAGTTTTTGTTTTTGAATGTATTTGAGAAAAAATTAAATTGATTTTTTTATTGTTTTTTAAATGTTTTGATAAGCAGGTATTAAAAATAAATAAATAAAATTATAAAATAATTTTAATATATTTTCAAGCAAATATTTATAAAAAACTTTATATAACACAATACCGAATCCAAAAGTACTGATGCGTAAGTTTAAGGTGTTTGAGATCATGGTAATGCTTGTTTTTTAAAATATAAATATTTTTTTATTTTTTTTAAACTTTTTTTTGACATTATTATATCAAAACGATTTTAAAACATAGTAAAATAATTTGAAATAGAAAAACTATTTTTTTTGTAAGAACTCCAGTTTCCCAAATGGATATTTAGTGTTGGTCAAACCATGCAAGGTTTTTAGTTAAAAAACTTCATATATTTCACCTAATATCCTATGACAATTAGTACGTGGAAGAAGAAGAAGAAGAAGAAGAATTGGGCCGAAACTATCCAAGGAATAAAAACCGTGACCAATATCAAATATTAGAAAAAAGAAAACTTTAGCAAACAACTTCTTTCAGTGATTTTTTTTCTTTTCCCTGCTGGTTGTGTAGCTTTCATGTCCATCTTCGTTTATATATAAAGTTTTCTAGCAAAAAGGATATGTAGCAGCTAATCTCTAGAAAAAAAAAGAAGGGAGAAATGAAAAAAAAAAAAAAACAAATAACAACATTTTCAAAGTAGTAATTAATAGCAGTCGAAAATCATGTTATTATGATCAGCTAGCTTTAAGATTTTCATGAAGATAAGGTATCCACTACACCCAAAATGATTTACATGCTACGTATACCAAAGTACGTACTTCTCTACACAGAAAACCCAGTTCCGAGAAGCAAGGAACTTGTCGTGACTCATCCAAAAAGGCAAGACTTTCAAAAGATTCAGATATAGAGACAGAGACTCACCTGCTTCTTCCACAAATTACACCTGCAGTGAGCCGAGGTTTGGATAAAGCTGGGGGAGATAGAGAGAGAGAGAGAGAGAGAGAGAGAGAGAGATGATTGCTGTTAGGGGCTGAGAGTGGCCTGCTATTTATAAAGTTTTCAACTTTCATGTGAGTAGCACAAACCCAGAATTAAGGCGGCATCTAATGGCATATACCCTCTTAATGGTAGTCAACTCTTTCACAACTTTGCCTCTTCTCTGTATCCTCTCTGTTAATTACAACTCCTCCTTTATTGAATGGATATATTTTAGCATTTTTTTATATAATTGTGCCCTTTTGATAGTTTATTAATCGCCATCCCTGATGAAGGCGCTGGTACGTGCAAAACAATTTGAGGTATACTACTAATAAAGCGCCCCCCATATTTCTTCAGATTGAATCCATTCTAATTACACCCATTCTACTCTTTTAGGACTAACGCAAACCTAAAAAAAAGGTTGTACTTGTAATAGAGTGTCCCCCAAATATGGGGACTGTAATGAAACTTTAAATCAATCTATCAGCTCTGGTATATTGTGGCCACGGTGATTCAATGGGACAGAATTCATTTCAGACAACAACATTCTCTTTGTAAGCATTTTCTCATCCTCCCCAAAAATAAACGGATGGATAAGTGAAGATTTTTTGGTATAAACCACGCGGTATCCCAGACGCTGGCCCAGACTAATCCATGTTCGCACCGGGTGGGCCCCGAAAGGGGTGAAAATGCTTCCCAAATGGCTGGCTCCATACAAGAGGAAGGGTTGAACCCTTGACCTCTCTTAAGGGACGAGAGCGCCCTCACCACTCACGTCAGATCCCTTGGGTGGATAAGTGAAGACTTGAGAGAGAGTTGATATTGTTAAAACCGTAAATTTTAAATATTTCGTTGACCCCACCATGAAAATGGCCACGCAGTTCTTTTCCTGAGATATATTACTCGTTGCTAAATTAAGCACCCGCTTGGCATTGTGGTGGCATCCACGTTTGCCAATCTGCTTTTATATTTAATGTTTGGTAAAGAAGTAAACACAGATTAAAGCCATGGAACCCACACCAAATTCTCTCCAAAACACCGTTTGAAGAAAAGCTGGAATTTGATGCTTCTCAGTTTGCGATCCCAGCTGCGATTCCAGCTGCAACCACAGAAATTACGGTTGAAAATTAATTCCAAATCAACTATCGTTTCTTCTCCTTCACACACAACAAGTATAGACAAACAAAACTCAAACATGATCGTTGTGCAACACTCGTTTCTTCTCCTTCATATACCACAAGCACAAACAAGCAGGGGGCGCAAAACCCAAACATGCTCGTTGTGCAGCATGGTTTTGGCATCAAAAGGCATAGACAAGCAGAGAGAGGGGAGGAGTTTGCAGCCCTGCTGGAAAGGGAAAGGGTCTGTGGCTCTGCTGGAAAGGGAGGGGGGGGGTTAGGCTGCTGGAAAGCGAACTTTACAAGTATTATTATTAGATAGTAAAGATAGAGAGTGTTTGAGGTTTCAATAAAGAAGATTTGAGGGGGGGGGGGGGGGGGGGGGTTGTATCTGGAGAAGAGAGGGGCATTTAAGAGGGGTGGGGTTCTGGAAAAGAAAGAGAGGGGGGAGTAATAATATATGGTTTACTATTATTATATTTTTTAATATTAAAATAATCTTGAAATCTAAAAACTTAATTAAAATATAAATAAATATATATATTAAATTAATATTTTTTAGTGTTTTATAATAATTTGGATATAAAGACGAAAAATTTAAAAAAAAATATTTAATATATTTTTAAACAAAAATATTTTTAAAAAGATAATTAGTATATTACTCTATGCCATTTAAAGTAATTTTACAAGTTAAAAGCAATATGAAAAGCTTGGTAACCAAACACTTAAAACTATTTTTTTTCAATCTCCAACTCAACCACAGTTTTAATCAAACACTTCACAGCTTATTTTGAACCGCAGTAAAAGTATTTTTTTTTAAAACTGTTTTTTTTTCAATCTCAATCGCAAAAGCAAAAGCAATGCCAAACATACTCTAAATGGATATGGAAAATTATTGCCCTGTTATTTATTGTTAAATAATTAGAAAGAGAAGGTCAGCAATAGAGTATTGAGTTTCCTGCAAGCCATAGGAGGGGTTTTCAGAGCTTGTATGAAACTATATAAACTTGACAACTATTCGTTGACTTTTAATTATGAACACCAACGTGTAATTATAGTAGTTAATGTTGCTTGCAAGGAGAAGGAAACACCAGTAAGGTATAGATAAGCTCCCTGCAATTAGAATGATCGGATTATTTGATAAACCTTTCGGGGTTCTCTATTTAATTAACTCCCTAAAGTTTAGGTAATTTTATTGATGATCAATGCTGTACAATTCCAAATGAGCATTTTAAATCCAATGTTCTTTATTCGCAAACCAATGCTATGGTATTATTAAAATTTCAAGAATGTTTTTCGTTGAATTCTCTGGTCTGGATTTAAAAATATATATGGTGACATTTAAATAATTGAATTACATTTGTTTTCATTACGTTAATTTCTACAATAACACTTTCTTTACTTGACATAATGCTAAAACTATCGTATAAAGACAAAACTCATTCTTAATGTTTATGAAGTATTACTAGAAAATACCTTAAAAAAAGCAAATAAAAACTTTCAGACTTCTATTATTGGTATGCACTACGTGTCCACTTGATTGTATGTTCGGTTTGAAATGCTATTTAAGTGCTTAAGCCATCATGATGATCATGTTTCGTATACATTATCCTGAGACCAGTTCGTACAGAGTCTTGACAGCTACAGTCTGATATATTAAAACGACATCACCAATTTGTACTGCAAATTTGACGTCGACTGGTTGTGGTTGACAAAATACATATATTTGATAATTGATCCCAAAGCGTCTTAGAGCAACCTTCCAAATTTACTCTCATGTCGTTTAAATAATGTGAAATGATTGATGATAGAGCAATCAATTGACTCTAAATAAAATTAAATTATTAGTTTGAGCTACGAATTAAATAAAGTATTAATAATTAATTAAAAGGGAGATTGGTGAATGGGAAATGTATAGCAGACATCATTTCGGGATATTTCATATGGTATTTAAAAAGAAAAATATATTTAAAAAAAAAACTTGTGAAAAGAATATATTTTGATATTTCACAAGAATATATAAGAATAATAATTTTATAAAAAAATAACAAGATAATGTTTTATCTACCACTCGTTCTTGTAGCATGTAAAATAAATATTAAAAAATACAAATGATATGTTTTTTTTAAATATTGACTTTACATGCTAGCACCTTCCTTGAAAATGCTTCAAGGAAGGGCATGCTGCAAGTCAAAGAGAATTTTCACAGCATATGCCATATGCCATATTCCATATCAAATAAAAACTAAAGTCAACGCCCATCAACTCTCACATTCCCGAATTTATCACCTGACAATATTTAATTGGATGCAGGGATAATCTTGAGATTGTTGATTTGACTTTCACATGCTTTCTCTTCTAACCATTTATGACGTTATACTATTTTTTACTTTGAAATTTAATATTTTTAGGAATTTTTTTAAATTAGCATATTAAATTAAAAATATGCTCTCTTCAAGATTTTTTCTTAATGAACTTCTCACATCAATACCAAGATTTTAATCTTAACTCTCAAAGAATTATTATGGTGATTTTGCTCACAACAAAAGACTCTAAAAAAATAGATAGTACACTTGAAGTTTGTATCTCTCTCTCTAACTCATTTAATAACATTTAAAATATTTAAAAGAGTTTAAGTACAATGATTAAAGGAATGAATGCTCTAGTTTTAGAATATCAAATTTCAAATTAACACAACTTAGAGTATGATAGGATTGATGGTTTATAGTTTGTTTTTCACTTGGAATAATCGGTATATCATATATACTCTGAATGCTCTTTATAAATCTTCAGAAGAAATTAGTTGTTACTAGCTATTGAAATCCCACTGACAGCTTACAACAATCAACTAGTTTAGATTTGATACAAATTGGTTGATTGATTCTTGCAGATTCTCAAGTGTTCTTCCTTAATAAACGAGCGGTTAACCAATTTATTTGATATCACTAAATAGTTGATCGGTTCCTATAAATTCTAAGATTTGACAAATTTCTACTTAAAGAATCTTGAGATCATATCAGTCATATTAATGGATGTATAGTGAAGTGTGTGAGTTTATTTTAGTTATGTTATAAATATAAAATATAAAGATTTACAGAAGCACTAAAATGTATATTTAATTCTAAGTCTTCATTTGTTTGGCATCTTGGATATCTTTATTGATATGTTTATGAAATCTTTCTTTGTTAATGTGATCTTTTTATGGACTTATTAAGACTTATTCTCAATCAAACATATTATTAGTCCAATTTTGTATTTTACTATTATAACCAAAATATATAAAAACATAAATATGTGATCTAAAGGTGAACAATTTCACCAAAACTTTTTGCAACTATGTTATTTAGCTAATATTTTGATTTTAATATGTTAATAGCCTATAACAACTTGCATTGTGGACCATCATTTCAGAAATTAATAATTGAATTAGCTTATGAATTAATAATTGAATTAATTTCTAGACAAACACTTTTCATGTTAAGCCCAATGTATTTTAAAAAATAAGTTATCTTAAATATTGGTCCTTATATATAAAATAAAAAAAAATTAAGAGAGAAAATATACTTATATATGATTGATAAAACATGTTCAATTATTAAACTTATCTTTTTAAAATTATAATAACATTTAATTTGATTAACTAAACAAGAATTATAAAATTATAATTATATTTCATTTTTTCATAATAATATTCCTTTTATAAATTATAATCCACATTAATCCAAATATATCATGTTAAATTAACATGTGATGGCATTTCTTGATCAATTTAAAAAAGGCACGTACCGTACATCCTTTTAGTTTTTTGAAATTGATGTGTCATACATCTTTTTACTTAATTGTGAATGTTTAAGAAATACAAGTTATTATTAATAAAAGAGACGTGCTTTTTATTTTGTGATCTCTCATATAGATTCTTTTTTCTCTAGTTCTCCACCAAAACTTTGCATTTCTTAACAAGCACATTACTATGATATTTACTTATTTATCAACCCCAAATCTAGCCACACTAAAATACCTTTTAATGTCCCAAAAGAAGTTTCCCTTTATATATATATATAAAATACCGCAATTAATTTAGAATGTAGAGACGTCAATTTACATAGGAAGTCAATGTCTTTTTATACTATGAACCACAGTGAGCGTTTTTGATGGTTTGTATAAATAATTATCAGCAATAGTGTTTTCTCCATCTTGAAAAATAAAAACTTTGTTGAGTTTTTAAGCGTGTAATTATCTTTATACAGAGATAATCTTGATATTCTTAAATTGAGTGTGGGTAATCTACTTTTTTGTTGTATATGTAAATCACAATCCTACCCTTTATTTATTTTTTGTTTTTTCTTGCCATTATAATGAGATTTTTTTTGTATTTTTATATAATAAATGCAAGTGATATAACCAACTTATTTTCATGTTATCAAAAAACAAAAACAGCGGGACGGCAGGCGGTAACCACAGCCACTTGAACCGTTTTTGCTGTTTTGGAAAGTGATGGTGCTGGACCATTGTCCATTGCCACTAGAGGGCCCGGCCTTATCTCCATCTTATACTCACTTTTTATGCTTTCTCTTTGGGCTGGAAAATTGCTAACTTTCGGGAGTTCTTTATGGACCTTGGATTTTATCCTCAACCCACCGACACATAACTAGAGGTGGACATGGTGGCCACGTGGGTTCTGTTTGATCTGAGATTCAAGTGTTAAAAGATAAAATATTGAAGATGTAAGAAGTGATTAAAGGATAAAATAGGGAGAATATTTCATTGCCGTGTAAGAATTATTTATATTGGTGGAATCCAATAAATCTTAATTTTTTAAGAATTATTTTCCAAGATAATTCATATTCTAACTATTAATGTTTATAGTATCAATAAAACCATAATTATTGTTAGAAAAAGAAAGTAAATGTTTTTTTGTTTTATAAGATTTATTTCTCATATAATTATATTAAAAATATTTCAAAATACTGATATTAATTTTTTTTTCTTCAAAAAAACCTAGGTCAATATCTGATTTACTGTGATCCTTAACACCACCACCCTCTCGCAAACGATTGCCACCTTATCGTCACTATCCGGGACACCCTCCAGCTGAAAACGCTCAGTATATCAAGCCAAACAACTGATCTAAACTTTATATGGATATGCAGGAGTAATATTAGTAGCTGATAATAAGGGCCATGGCTGAAGCTCATTAATGAGGCTTTCTTAGTGCGTTTCACACATCGACCAGTCACTGACTGCTAGTGAGGAAAGCTCTCGTTGAAATGTCTCTTCTTTTTCTTGTAATTAATGAGCATATCCAAAACTTTATTATGTAAACCAGTGGAGTATTTATGAGTATATTCTGTCTTTATATATTTGGTGCGAGCGTACGTGGTTTTGAATGTTTAAAACATCTTCAAATATTATTTTTTTCATATCAATTGTCGGATCGACCCTGACAATCATGCTCCCAATTAAGTGTCGCTTTGAGTTATCAATACGCAGTTTATCCATGCACAAATCTTTTATTCGACCGAATGTTGCCAGTCAAGTTCAAGAGAAATATGCGAAGAATGGCCATCGAAGATACGAGCTAATTAACTGAGTCCAGCCAGCGATGTTGAACTGGTACAGTATAAGCTCTGTCAAAGACTAAAGATTGTTCCTGCTATCGGTACACAACCCTAACTTCAACAAGTTAATTTGTCTTGTTCGAGCAAGCTTTTCATGGAATTCGTTGGCTAGTACAACTTGATACTGCGGTCCCTCAGGATTCCATCAACATCTTACAATAACTATTTTGAACAAAGTCTATTATTGGAATGCTCACATGATTCCGTGATGCATATATACACCATTCTATTATTGGAATTCTGACATGATTTCGTGATGCATGCATATGAGAATATATATTCCATTCTGATAATACTTGGAGTGGACTTTTCTTGAAATCTTCATCGATATCTATATCATGCTGTCATCCCACATCAAGTGCTGTAGATGAAGATGATGGATTTGATGTTAGAAAGACTCCAAGCAAGTCAAGTGAACTTATCAGGAATCAATAAACCTTCGAATCTGATTTTTCTTACTTATAAGGAAAAGGGAAGGATAAAAGATGAGAAGTAAATCCCCTGGCAATGAAACTTCCACTAGCAAATGACCATGGTTCTCCTAAACAACCGCCTATAACCTTCTGGAATGGTGCCACTCTTAGCTGTAACAGTGCTTCCAAACCCAGATTTTGGCTTCTTCTCTGCAGGTCTCGGTGTTTGGAATCATCCATGGTCATCACGGCACCAGCATTGTCAAGCTCTCGACGATAATTAGGTGCTGAAAACATGGTTACGAGTTGCCTATGAGCAAAAAATTATCTGAGTAATTTACATCTCACTAAATAATGAATGTAATGGAAAACCCAGGTTTCTGGCCAAGAAAATCAAATGTGCCAAGTAAAAGGATAGTATGATTTATCGTCTTGGAGAGTGAAGAATATATAATATTCAAGTTCCAGTGCATGAGCAGCTCTTAGAAAGGGCATTAAAAGACATTATTTGGCACAACATGACTCATGCTCAGGCAGAGAGCTATTTCTCATATCACTTGCCTGCTTATTTCATACTCTACCAATTCCAGAAAAACTCAGCAGGCCAAATATTAAAACATCACCTGGATCTAATTTTTTCATTGCATATTGTCCAATGAGCCCGGTGTGCTATAATTATAGGAACAAAAGGGAATATACTCGGAAATGAAAATTTTCAATCTTTTTAGGCATTAGATGAATGCACTCGCCGCTTTTATCCATAAAGCATATCTCAACACCAGTGTCAAAAAATGTCATTGCATTCCCATAAAGAACAGGGTATAGGCAGTTGCCTCCATTGAGCAAAGCATCCAGTGGAAGATTTCCGTAGGTAAACTATTGGAAAGTTATTAATGTTGGTAGCAACAGATCATAAACTAGGAGATTTTTATGTTTCGATTAAAACAAAATACAGCAATTCAGTACAACCCACAACAAGAGTAGATTTCGCAGCTCAAAGTAAGGAAATAGACATGATGCTATTCTGGTGTATTTATTCAATATTTCTATTAAAATAAAATAAAATAAACAAATTTGAAGCAAAAACTTAACAGTGTAAAAACTTTTAACCATTTGACCATCAAAATCATGTTTTTCAACGTTGTGCATATCATAGTATCCAATTAAACCAACTTCAAGAGAACCAGTTTTTGAATTTGAACTTAAGAAAAGAAAATGGTTTATTTCAACTGAAGCGAATAGATGCGATAACGAGTACCATAAACTTGTAACATTTTACAGACATAAGAATTTGTTCAATATGCTTGGCAACAACAACAAAAAGGATACTGCATACCTATTATAATCCCAGCATAAATCAAATAAAAATCATATATCCTCCCCCGCCTCCCCATCAAGAGATTGCAACAAATTCAAAGCAAAACAAGTTGTCCTGCCCGTGAATTAAACTAATAGTATCTCTAAATAACTCTAGGCCTTGCTCACTAACCATTTCAAATTGCAACCATTATATACATAACAAACCCACTTTCACGTAACAATCTGCTTTGACAGTCCTAACATGCAAAATTCAATTTTGACATTGTAGATACCGTTGGGATAAGAAATAATGGGGTTTTATAAAAGGATATTTACCACAAATAATGATAGGAGCTTCAAGCTCTAGAAGATCGGGCTGCTTCAAGAAAATCTCCCTCGAAGCGATGCAAAGTTGCCTAATGTCAGCCTCGGAAAGCTGAACCTGGTTTCCCCCAACTTCTAGCAGCCTATTAATGATTCCATCAAGAACGAATGGTATTATTTTGAAAAAAATTAAAAAATGCAAAGCAAGTAGCGAGTGTTTTGAGAAGTGGAAAAGTATGGCTAGGTGAAAAAAGAAGCTCCTCCTCGAGAGAAAGAAATGCTGATAACGGCAGCGATCTTGACGCTTGTGATTCTTTGAAATTTTTCAAGCGGGACGGCAGGCAGGCAGGCGGTAACCACAACCACTTGAACCGTTTTTGCTTTTTCGGAAAGTGATGGTGCTGGACCATTGTCCATTGCCACTACAGAGCCCGGCCTTATCTCCATCTCATATTCACTTCTTATGCTTTCTCCTTGGGCTGAAAAATTGCTAACTTTTGGGAGTTCTTTGTGGATCTTGAATTTTATCCTCAGCCCACCAACACATAAAAGGGCTCGAATCACATGTCGTCGCCGAAGAGAGGTGGACATGGTAGTTACTTGGGTTGTGTTTGATTTAAGGTCCAAGTGTTCATAGATAAAATATTGAAGATGAAAAAGTGATTGAAGGATAAAATATTGAGAAAATTTCTTTGCCGTGTAAGAATTATGTATAACGAGACATTGTTATGCTCTTCGCGCCACAACGAGAATATTTTTTTTTTATCTTATTTCAATATATATAATTTTTATTTCTTATTTTAGTTCTTATTTTTTTAGTTTTTTGGCTTAGCTTTGATCCTTTTATTTTTTCGGTTCTTCTGTGATATTTCATATTTTTTTATTTGTATTTATATATTTGTACTTTTAGTCAAGGTTGTCAATTCCATTTCGGTTGATACTTCGTTTTAATTGAAATCAAATGTGTCGGTTTCAGCACTCCGTTTCGAGGTTGCATTGTTTATGTGTGTGTGTATATATAATTAAATATATTATTTTTAAAAAAAATATTTCAAATCCAAAAATAAAATTATTTAGAATTGTGCAATTTAAATTTCAAACATAAGTAAAAAAAAAAGAGTTGCACTAATATAACTCGATCGACTTGATACGTTCAAAGATAACATGAAAAAAATGATAAAAATATATTTTAATTAAAAAAAATCAAGATGATATCTTAAAAAATATATTAAAACAACGATATATTAAATCAACTCGGGTCAATCTAGGTTAACCTTTCAAGTATGTAACCTTCGTTATAAGACCACGATGACCTTAAAGTAAATCAAATTAAATTATAAAATTTAATTCGTAATAAACTCGTTGTTGAATAATTAAATTATAAAGTTCAATTAGATAATGTTTTTTTGTTCAAAAACACATCAAAATGATGTTCTTTTTATAAAAAAAATATTTTTAATATCATCACATGAAAATTATATAAAAACACCAAAAAAATAATTTAAAATATTTTTTTCTTAAAATAATTTTTGAAATGCAGTGACAAACACAGTATAAAAAAACTGGTTTGGTTTTTTAATCCATACCAAACTAAGTCAGGTTTTGAACACCCCCACATTGTATGATTAGATTGGGGACTTTTTAAAAAAATAATGATAATGATGGAATTGAGAATTCAAATATTATGTCTCTGCCTGACAAATTTAAACCTCCAACAAATAAAATTATTTTTCAAGAGCAGAGATTTTTATGTTTCGATTAAAACAAAATACAACAATTCCATACAACCCACAATAAGAGTAGATGTCGCAGCTCAAAGGAAATAGACATGATGCTATTCTGTTGTATTTATTTAATATTTCTATTAAAACAAAATAAAATAAAAAAATTCAAAGCACAAACTTAACAGAGTAAATGCTTTCAACCATTTGACCATCCAAATCATTTTTTTCAACGTTGTGCATTTCATGGTGTCCAATTGACCCAACTTCAAGCAAACCAGTTTTTGAACTCGAACTTAAGAAAAGAAAATGGTTTATTTCAACTGAAGCCAATAGATGCGACAAAGAGTACCATAAACTTCTAATATTTTATTCGTATATTTCTTGTAACAACTAGAATTTTATTCGTTTATTTAAATTCATAAAAGATATTGCAACAAATTCAAAGCAAAAGAAGTTGTCCTGCCCGTGAATTAAACTAATGGTATCTCTAAATAACTCTAGGCCTTGCTCGCTAACCATTTCAAATTGCAACCATTATATACATTTCAATCTGCTTTGACAGTCCTAACATGCAAAATTCAATTTTGAAATTATAGATGCGGTTGGGAAAAAAAATAATGGGGTTTTATAAAAGCATATTTACCACAAAAATTGATAGGAGCTTCAAGCTCTAGAAGATCGGGCTGCTTCAAGAAAATCTCCCTCGAAATGATGCAAAGTTGCCTAATTCAGCCTCGGAAAGCTGGTTTCCCCCAACTTCTAGCAGCCTATTAATGATCCCATCAAGAACGAATGATATTATTTTGAAAAAAAAAAAAAGGAAAGAAAGTAGCGAGTGTTTTGAGAAGTGGAAAGTATGGCTAGGTGAGAAAAGAAGCTCCTCCTCGAGAAAAGAAATGTTGATAATGGTAGCGATATTGTTTAAAATTGTCAAAATCATGAGTTAATTCTTAAAATTTTATAATTTTACAAGTTAACATATATTTACATGTTAAATTGGATTAAATTTGAAAACTAGTAAATTGAACTTGACTCGTGCAAAATTGATAAAATATGTTTGATTTTACGAGTTTACTAAATTTATGATATGATCAACCAAATTAGTTTTAAATTTGTCCTTATAATATTTGTTGACAATTTTGTGAAATCAAACATATCTTTCAAACTATAAATCAGATCTAGTTGAAATTTATAGTGAAATATTAGATACATAAAAATATATTTTGTTAAATTATTAGATTAAACAAAGTTTAGAAACATATTATTTCAAATAGATGACTCTTGTCAAATTTGTCAAACTAAATATTTATATATTATTTTGGAAACATCTAATTTTATTACGATTCTAGATAGGATGGAAACTAAACATCTCAATTTTTAAATATATATGATAAACTCGGTAATTTATTGATACGAGAGAGAATTATATGTTTGAAATCATGACTGAAATCTACCAAGAATTTATGAAAATTAGAGACTTCGACTACATGGAAGATTTTTAGAATGAAAACTTTGTTTTTATTATCATATTTTATTTATTTATTTAATGTTAAAAAAATATTTCTAATTTAAATTTTTTCAAACGCATTAAATATTATTTAATAGTTTATTTTAATTATTAGATTTATGCTAGTTAATTACTAATTTAGACTCATTAGTTTGCAACCTAAAATAAGTTCATTATGACTTATTATAAGACAACAACCAAGTTGTCACGGGGTTCTTATGTACTTACTATCATTTAGTAATTTGCCAATATAAAAAATTTTGATTTGAATTTTTTTTGTCATTGATCTCTTGATTATAGTATTTATCTTTTTTATTTTGTTTAGATTACTAGTTGATTATAATATTGTTAATTCTATTTATTAGATTATAATACAATTCAATTTATTAGATAAAATTATCAATATATAATAAAAAAATATTTATAATTTTAAAATCCAATTTTTCATTATATTTTTCGGATGGAGTTAAAAAAACGATTTTAACAATGACGCTCGTGTTTCTTTGAACTTTTCAAGCGGGACGGCAGGCAGGCGGTAACCACAACCACTTGAACCGTTTTTGCTTTTCGGAAAGTGATGACGCGGACCATTTGCCACGAGAGCCCGGCCTTATCTCCATCTCATATTCACTTTTTATGCTCTCTCTTTGGGCTGAAAAATTTTATCCTCAACCCACCGACACATAAAAGGGCTCGAATCACGTGTCGTCGCCGACGATCTGTTTGATTTGAGATTCAAGTGTTAAGAGATAAAAATAATGTTCCGGATTTAAGTTGTTTTTTTAAAATATCTTTTTATCTAAAAATATATTAAAATAATATTTTTGTATTTTTAAAAATTATTTTTAATATCAGTACATGGAAATAATATAAAAACACTTTTGAAACACATTCTTGTACGGCCAAAGTATTATATTGAAGATGTAAAAAGTGATTGAAGGATAAAATATGGGGAATATTTACTTGCCGTGTAAGAATTATGTATGGTGGTGGAATCCAATAACTCTTAAATTATATAAATATATTAAAAGATAATATATTAAGAGGTTAAATGTCAAAAATATCAACGCTCAAAACACTTTCCACGTAATCCAATTATAAAGTTTCTATAATTGGAGATATTCATGACTTGTTCCCACTAGAAATCACGAAATCTGTAAACGCCCACACAATTTGACTTGTGACCGACAGCACGGGTAGCCGTTGACTAGTCAGTGACATGCACGCTATCACATGAATTTTTTTTCTTTTCTTTTCTTTTCTTTTCGTTTCTTTTCTTGGAATTATAATTATCAAAAGAGTTAATTGATCATGAACAAAAATGCAAATCGCATCACAGCTGTGTCTCAACTAAAAAATAAATCACAGTTAATTATAAGAAATTTGATGACTAATTGTTTTCTATCTTTATCGTAGTCTTTTGCCGATTTTTTCTTCTCTCTAATTCAAGAATTGAAATATATATATATATATATATATATATATATATATATATATATATAAACAAAATTTTAGACCAAAATATCAGAAATTTAGACTAAATAATTCAAAAATAAAATAAAATAAAGTCCCACGAGATTTGTTTTTAAAATACAAGCATACTCTGTACCAACCTACCTTTCAACCAAAAGAGAGGTAGCTAGTTGGAAAATCAAACCAAGATTGTTCTACACCAAAAAAAACTATTTTTATTTTATTATCCTATAAATACTCTTAGAACCCGTTAAACTAATTTCTCAATCCAAAATATATTTAAATTAGTTCAAAAATACAAAACTAAACTAATTTTTCTTCTCAATCTCAGCCCATTTTTTATGATAATATAGAAGTTTAAAAACACCATCTCAATAACACATGGTGTAAGCAAAACAACTTAGCATTTGCTCCCATTTTCAGATTATTCGACTCAATGGGACCTAAATTTCACATACAAAATCACACCTTTCCTCCTCCTTGGTACAGACAACATAGCATTTGCCGTCCTGAAAGCATTATAACTTGAATCCTAATTCATGTGAAAGCAAAAAATCATTAAAATCACACCTTTCTTCCTCACATGGTGTAAACAACTTTGCATTTGTCCCCATTTTCGACTCCATGAGAGACCTTAATGCACCCATCGCATAAAACCACACCTTTCTTCCTCAAATGGTGTAAACAACTTGGTATTTGTCCACCTAAAAGCGTAACTTGAAGCCTGATACAAGTGAAAGTAGAATCACATTTTTCTTCCTTCACATGGTGTATACCCACATTGTCAACATTCTCAACTCGACGGGACCGCAATGCACCCATCACAGTTATGTCTCAGCTAAAATATTAATTTGCCCTTGACTTTGTTCACTAAAATACGAAATGCATAACGATAAAAGAGTTGACACGTGTAGGTCGAGGAAGGTTCGAAACTAGTATTAAAGGGCAGCACTTTCTTCTGATTTTTCACCACGAGAAGCCTCAAAATGCAAATCACGTCCTTGTTAGTGTTGTTCGTGGGAGTAGTGGTTCTAGCCACTCCCTCTTTCGCAGATTACTACAAAGGTCCTAAGTATGTGCCTAAGCCACCTTATTCGAAGCCTCCTAAGGTAGAGAAGCCATTCCCAGAACACAAGCCTCCAAAGTTTGAGAAGCCACCAGTCTACAAGCCTCCACCAGTCTACAAGCCACCAAAGATTGAGAAGCCACCAGTCTACAAGCCGCCAAAGATTGAGAAGCCACCAGTCTACAAGCCACCAAAGATTGAGAAGCCACCAGTCTACAAACCTCCTGTTATAGTGAAGCCACCACCCTTTCACAAACCATTGCCGCCACCTTATGGTCACTATCCGGGACACCCTCCAGTTGAAAATGCTCAGTATAGCAAGCCACCAAAGATTGAGAAGCCACCAGTCTACAAGCCACCAAAGATTGAGAAGCCACCAGTCTACAAGCCACCAAAGATTGAGAAGCCACCAGTCTACAAGCCACCAAAGATTGAGAAGCCACCAGTCTACAAGCCTCCTGTTATAGTGAAGCCGCCACCCACTCACAAACCATTGCCGCCACCTTATGGTCACTATCCGGGACACCCTCCAGTTGAAAATGCTATCAAGCCAAACAACTGATCTAAACTTTATATGGATATGCAGGAGTAATATTAGTAGCTGATAATAAGGGCCATGGCTGAAGCTCATTAATGAGGCTTTCTTAGTGCGTTTCACACATCGACCAGTCACTGACTGCTAGTGAGGAAAGCTCTCGTTGAAATGTCTCTTCTTTTTCTTGTAATTAATGAGCATATCCAAAACTTTATTATGTAAACCAGTGGAGTATTTATGAGTATATTTTGTCTTTATATATTGGGTGCGAGCGTACGTGGTTTTGAATGTTTAAAACATCTTCAAATATTATTTTTTTCATATCAATTGTCGGATCGACCCTGACAACCATGCTCCCAATTAACCGAATGTTGCTAGTCAAGTTCAAGAGAAATATGCGAATAATGGCCATCGAAAAATTAAAGATAAGAGCTAATTAACTGGGTCCGAATTGGTAAATTCATGTGGCTCTTAGCCTCTCCTGTTGTCGGTACACAGCCCTAACTCCAACAAATTAATTTGTCTTGTTCGAGCAAGCTTTTAATGGAATTCGTTGGCTAGTACAACTTGATATTGCGGTATCTCGAGGACCTAATTCCATCAACATCTTACAATAACTTTATTGCCACCGAGCATTCAGGTCAGCTAGCTAGAGGACAGTCCTGATTTAACTAAGGTCACGAGTTCGAGACTGGGATTGTCCTTGGATATGCAGTGGTACTTTGTGGGAGAGCTTTGTCGCCCTTACGGGTCTCTCCCGGCTCGAATCCGGATTAGTCGGCTGTGGCCAGATTACTGGACGGTTAAAACCAAAAAAAAAAACAAAGTCTATTATTGGCTGTGTGTTTTAGAGCTGTTTGAAAGTCTGACATGATTCCGTGATCCATGCATATGAATGTAATTAATGACAATATATAATAGATCATTTCTGGGGTATCGATTTTCAGCAGATCATACATCTCTAAGATTACAACCTTTTAGTTTGTTCTGTCAGACAACGATCGAGTATCCCTCCATCCATGATATTTAAGTCAATCTTTCACTTATTTTGCCTTAGTTTTCATCAATTAAACCCTTAATAAAATTAATTTAACCAATTTAAAGTATAATTAAGTCATTGCACTTAATTAAATTCTTCAATTGGACCCTAAATTAATTCTTAAACATAATTATACTTTAAATTGATCGACGATTAAATCAAATTGGCCTACAAAAAATATAATTTTGTCTTTCGACTTAATTTTTACACAGATTTATCCAATAATAATTTTTTTTAGCTTTGAATCTACATTTTATTTTATTTTATTGCACAAAAGAGGTGCAATCAGGCTATCGAAAACATTCAAAATTTTCACCTTGATTTTTCTACCAATATCAGCCCTTTTGTTTTATTTTTATTATTTTTAGTTGATTTGGCCTACAAAAAATATAATTTTCTCTTTTGACTTAATTTTTATACAGATTTATTCAATAATAAATTATTTTAGCTTTGAATCTGCATTTTATTTTATTTTTTGGCACAAAAGAGGTGCGATCAGGCTCTCGAAAACATTCAAAATTTTCACCTTGATTTTTCTACCAATGTCAGCCCTTTTTATTTTATTTTTATTATTTTTATTTGATTTCGGATAGATTTTGAAAAATAACCTAGAAATGGGTTATGACACCATGTATGATATTGATAACTTTTTTTATATAATTAATTATTATCAATCTTTTGTTGATTTTATTTAATGTCGTTATTTTTTTAATCATATTATTAAATTAATTGAATTTATTGAACTCAATGAAGACAATAACTTATATGTTAATTTTTCTTACTTCTTTGAATATAATTGCATTGCCTAAATATTTTAATAAAAAAATTAATTTGGTCCATTATCTAGTTTTAAAATACATAATAAGGAATTAAGAAATCAATTCCCATTTAAGCTCATTTTGAAGAAGAAAAACAAAAGGCCCACTAACTAGTAATATTTGGGTCGAAATAAGCATTGTTTGGGCTTCAAAACAACTTACTACGAAGACGAATGAGGTCAAGTTTCTTGTATTCAGAAGTTCATCAACCTTGTGGTATCTCCATAATATATCACGACCCAAAATCAAAACCACAAAGAGACTATAATTCCATGCTGATTTAAGTCCTAATTATCAAAGGTTCTAAATTTTCTATTTGAAATGCAAATGATTTACACAATAACTATCATAATTAAAGAAAAAATAGCTAGATTTTAAAATTATAAATATTTTTTATGACTCATTTGATGAATCTATTTTTGATAATTCATAATCAATTATTTTTTATAAAGTGAAAATTGTTTATTTTTCTCTTAAAAATAACGATATACGTGTACATTTCGAATTGTAATTGTATAATAATATTAGTAACTTGCATGATTGTGAAATAATCAGTTAAATTAATGAGTAATAAATTAAATTATCACATTACTGAAAAACATTTAATATTCTGTAATTAAAAAACATCTTTGAACTTCGAGAACAATTCATCCACCCTAACGTCTCAACGGTTAAGAGTAATTGGGTTATGTATAGTTGTTCAGCAAGGCCGAAAAGCTTGTCCCTCAGGTCTCATGCAATACGACGAGGAGTGCCAAAACAGATCGAGTAGGAAAAGTTGTAGGGCCCTCTTCTTTTTCGTGGTCTTTTTCTTTGGGCCCAACTATTCGTCATGTCAAACGTTAGGCCCAATTTGTAATTATGGCTGCATGTGCTCTGGCTTTTGGGAAAGCAGATTCTGATTTTCAACTCATGCTATATGAACCCATAAAAATATTAAAGAGAGAGAAATTCATATTCATAAATAAATAAATAAAATCCTGAATTCTTATCATATCTACAAGGCATGACTAGTTGCTACTGCTACTTCTGTTTAATTGTTTTCCACTTTCTTATTTTTCATATGATAAATTAATGAGATTACGCAGGTAAGCCTTTCCTGATATATAAAAGCTGAGATTTATAAACAAAAGAGTTTTGGGTGCTTAAGAGTGGGATACCAATTATATTAATTTTTTTTGAAAATAAATCAAAATAAAATTTGTTTTAAATTATTTTTGACATTAGTAGATTAGATGATTGTCCAAGAATTGGCAATTTTTTCTTCACCCAAAGTGAGATTTCTTTTTCCAATTTTTTTTGTAACTTACCTTTATTGTGTAGATAGAAAGGATATCAAAATCAATGGTGACCATCGGAGTCCTTCTCTACTGAGATATAATTTCAGTCATAAGATGGTCGGAATTCTTTGTTCGTTTGTCTTCAAAACACGAGGACCACAAAATCTTTTTGACATGGTCATGACTCGTAGGTTAGTGACAGAATCCTTGGAAAACAAAAGGTTAGCGGGGATACTATAAAAATAAGTTGATTTCATTGGTGGTAAGGTCAGATATTCTGAGAGATTCGCTATATCTAGAGTCTGTTTGGGAGGACGGTTGCAGTTATTTTTAAAAATGTTTTTAATTTAGAATTACATCAAAATGATTTTTATTTTATTTTTTGAAAATTATTTTTGATATCAGCACATCAAAATGATTTAAAAACACCAAAAAAATCATTTAAAATGAAAAAAAAAATCAATTTTTGAGGAAACGGCAATATAACCGCCCTCCCAAACAGGCCCCTAGTTAGCGTTGAGGTTGGGTTTGTGTGATCTTAGAGATTGGAACTATTTTATTATTATTAATAATAATATGAGTATTTAGGTTAATTTATGTACATCTCGATTAATTTTATAAGTTTTGAATTTAACAACTATGTAAATCTGCAGTTATCATCATATTAGCAACAACATGACCAATTTTTTAGTTCTAAACTCGTACCACTGGATTAATATTAAGAGACTTCGACATGGATGAGCCTTGGAAGGTGACATTTTGCTCTACCACATTAGAATTTTAGTGCTTGAAAGAGCTATTTCGTTTGCTTGATGACCGATAACGATATTCAAGTTTTATTTTTCTGGTCAGTTTAGGAATCCAACTTTTCTTTGAACTCAGATTCCCAAGTCTCTTCCTCTTCGTTTCCTGTTATTTAAAAACGGGTCCTTCAATTGATTGACCTACAGCAACTTTGATCAATTTGAAATTATGTCATTCTGTTAGATTTCAAATTAAAAATAAATATAAGTTTGAGATTAAAAAAAAATCTAAGAAATCTTGAGTACCGAAATATAAAAAATAAATTTTAATGCAGGAAATTAACTATGATATTATAGAATAAAAATTAGAGACAATAAATAAGAGGATAAAAATGAGAATATAATTAATGCAGGTAGAAGATGACGCGTCATTAAATATTAGTCACTGAATTGAAAAAAAAAATCTATGGTTGAGAATTTGGGTAATATTGACTTTTGCGAAGTTAGGAGAAGAGGTGTTAGGTTACGTTTCCAATTTCGAGTTTCAGTTAAGTGTTTTAAAAATATTTTTTTATTTAAATATATTTTAAATAACTTTTTTAGTTTTTTAAAAATTATTTTTAATATTAATATATTAAAATAAACTAAAAAAAAATTCAAAAAAATTTTCCAAACATAATCACAAACACCCGTTAAGAATCGAAGTGTACTTCGTGTTCATATTCCAGAGGAAAAAACTGAAGATGCCTGCTCATGTCTTGTTGACATTTGTTAAAGATTGAGTGAAAAAAGAAAAAGAGAACAAAATTGAGACAGTGATTGAGATAGAATAATCTAATAAGTTGTCTCTCGCCTTAAAATCACATGGCCAAGTTCAGTTAACCGAGGAGCATTGAGAGTGAAAGATCCAGTACCCTGTCAAAGTGACAGTGCAGTTCTTATCAAGTTGATGAAAAATAATGATCCGCGTTGAACCAGTAGATATTGACCACTCGTGACTTTCAATCTTCTGGAATAATCAAATACCACGTGACGAATTATATGCTTGCTGCTGAGATTTTTGGCTCATAAATATTTTTTTTAATTAACATGGTGATTAGAATAACTACACATTAATTTAATAAGTCATAAAATTAATTATTGTATAAATTTTTAATAATTATTATATTAACAACTATAAATCTCAAATTTATAATATAAATATCGAATTTAAAATTATAAAAAAAACATTTTAAGATCAGCGACAGTGAAACAATAACATTATCCTGTTCGTCGAAAGAAATGTTTCTTAACTAAGAACAGTAGCTATACTCCAACTAACCCAAGTTTAACGAGTTTTTTTTTTCGAGTTTTGAACTCAAATTAGACCCGTAACAGCGTATTCAAGATGAAGTGTGAGGCCCTTTTCTTCTACTTCCCTAATTTCCAATTTGCATTTGGTCCACCACTTGTCAGTGTCGAAGATTGCTATTAATATTATCATTATCATTATTATTATTATTATCTTTCCAAATTAAGGCATAAGTTGTACCGTATGAGTTTTTTACTATAGTATACACATTATTATGGATATAATATTGTAATTACTGTTTTGTTCTTCAATGCTTAACATTTTAACTCTTGAATTTAGAGGCATTTTAGATTTTTTTAACGGGATCAGCTAGTATTCTCTAGTTGTTTGGGAGTATTTGTGTTTTTTCTGGGTTTTTTTGCACATTAAAATTATGATTTTACCCTTGTCATCAGACAACAAACAGTTAACTACCCAAGAGTATTTTTTGATTTTTTACACTGTTGTAAATAGTATAATAATCATATTACATTCAAATAAGACAAAAACTAAGAGTAGCCGGTGAGGTTATTCTAGTATTTCATTATTTTTCTAAACAGTAAACATACAAATATGCTCTCAGAAAAGATAAATCAAGGCATAGGTTAAGGAGTGTTTAGATAATTTTAGGTTTTTATTTTCTTAACAAAAAATTGAGGACGGCCGACGATTTTCTTCCTTACACGCGCTTTAGACGGCACATGTTGCGTCATGCGGTGGTAAATAATATGTATTTGGCAACTCACCAAATGCACTGTTGTTTTCTCTTCCACATGGTGGTGTGCATGTGTCTCGCAGTGGTCATACAAGTAATAGTGGTTGGTTAATTGTTTTTGTCTCGTTTTCTCTCTCCTGCAATTGTGAAATTCAGGTTGATCATTTTTGTTTATCTGTTTTGTCTCAATTCTTGATCTTTTTATTGCTTTTTTTTTTTTTTTTTGTCTTGATATCTGTTATGAAACTTTTGGTTTCTTTCAATTTCATTTCGACATTTATATTGTGATCTTTGAAATGTGTCACTAATTATTTTGACCAAATATATAGAGCATTATATATATACCATTTTTTTATATATATTTATCCAATAAGAAGGTTCCTTCTAGACTGAAATTCTATTAACACGTGCACATTGATTTTTCAAGAGACGAAAAGTATCACTTTTAAGGTTCAAGAGGCCACAAGAGAAGGGAGCCACGAGTTCCAACCTGGGATTGACAGGTGTTTGAGAATAATGGAATAAAATTTATTTTGTTTTATTTTATTTTTTATATTACCCTTAACATTTTTATGTTATTTCCTTAAATGCCTCTAAAAAAGATATGGATATATAAATATTTAAAAAAATAATTTTAATATTAAATTTCCATGGTAAATCAGAAAATTTCAATCTCTAATTTACTTTTGTGATATCTTTATAGATCAGATTCCAATTAAAATTCAACTCTTAATACTTAAAATAGTCCAAAATATGAGATTGCAATAAAATCACTAAATTAAACTCATTTCAAAAAGCTCCAAACATATTATATAAAAACAGTTCTGATGTTCTTATAAGCTTAACAATTGTTTTGGTGAAAAAGTTATTATGATGCTAAATCATTTTACTAGAATCCATAAGAAGAATAATTAAAAAGAAATGACAGTAAAAACTCATGTTCAAATTCAAAAAAACAGAACTCTTTTTTCTCTCTTAATTTTCCTCAAAACTCTGATTGCACTGCATATTCGAATAACGATGAAGAGTAAAATTGATAGCAACCTTAATTATAGACGAGGAGTACATTTGTATTTAACCCAAAGTAAGATGAATTGCTGACAAATAAAATCCTTCTTGGGATGACAACGAAGCTGATGGCTTCAGCATGTTTGATCCAAGTAATCAGCACCTGGATCTTCCAGAACCAGTACATTCTCTATCCTCACGTCCCTCTCTTTCTTTCCCCTGCTTCCCAGTTTTCTTTTCATGGAGTACTTTCTCTTCAGAGCCACCACCGGCGAGCAGCCATCCTCATGATGAGTACTGCACTTCATGTCTTTCAGTGACTCGCTCACTCTTTCAACTGGGAAATTTAGTATAGTCGCAGGTCCTCTCATCGAAAAAGCTGCCTGATCATAAGCCAGAGCAGCTGCTTCTGCACTGTCAAACGTGCCTAGCCATACCCTCCTCCCATTCCTGGTGGAATCCCGTATCTCCGCCGCGAATTTGCCCCATGGCCGCCTCCTGACGCCCCTGTAGGACTTTTCCTTGTCGGGTTTTTTCCTGGCAGCTGAACTCACCTCCTCTTCCTTGACAATCCCATTATAGAAAGCTGCTCTTGAAGTTTCTTGAGTGGCCTCCGAGATTAGTTCAAAAAGAAGCATTTCATCGGAGTCATTTTCATTGAAAGGGAGAGAGCTTTGGTAAAAAGGTTGGCTGTAAAAAGAGTCCGGTGATCCAAAAGAAGATTCCGGTGAGAAATCAGAATTTGCAGAGTGAAAGATGGAGGCATCCATTTGAATTGGTTTCTGGTTTGGGCTATTTGTGACCTCTGTGTTTTCTTGATGTATATCTATTGGGGTATGCAAAAATTTGAAGTCATTATATACCAAACAGAGGAGGCAGGAATTCGAGCTTGACAGTCAAAAGAGTGAATGAAGTATTTACTTGTAATGGTAAAGAAAAAGACAACTACTCTGTAAAAGAGTAAAGAAACTATCGTTTGGTTTTTGTATATTTATTTGCAACCGAGAAAAACCTCTCTTTTCTTTTTCTTTTTCTTTTTTTTATTTTTTATTTTCAAGTAATTTTTCTCTTTATTTATTATGCAAGATCTCGATTTTCCTTAACAAAAAAGTTGTAAGAAAATCTTTTGTGAATATATCGTGTGGATAATCTACATGAGAAATAATTAAATCTCAATTTAAAAAGCTATTCTTTTTCATAAAAAAAGAAGAAACGAAATAGTCTTATGTATAGTTGTCAAAATCATGATTTAACTCGTAAAATCAGAACAAATCTGATCGGTCCAATTCCACTCCCCCCTCTTGTTATGGTTTAAATGCACTTAGACAATAAAAATTCATTTTCATGTATTGATTTAAATATTAACTTTAAAATTTATAATTAATTTTTTTGAAAAAAAATATTTTTTTATTTTTATTAATTACTTTAAATTAAATATTTTAGGTGTTTTTAGATCATTTTCATGTACTGGTATCGAAATAATTTCTTAGAGCTGGAGCTAGTAGTAGCAATATCGGTGTTGGTACCAATAAAAAAAATTATTGACAATAAAAACTCAAGTTCAAAATTAGAACCTTTTTTCTTAATTTTCCTCAAAACTCTGAATGCACTGCATATTCGAATAAGCTACATGAGAAATAATTAAATCTCAATTTAAAAAGCTATTCTTTTTCATAAAAAAAGAAGAAGTGAACTCGTCTTATGTATTGTTGTCAGAACAAACCTGATCGGTCCAAACCCCCCCCCCCCGTTATGTTTAAATGCACTTAGATAATAAAAATTGATTTTCATGTATTGATTTAAATATTAAATTTATAATTTATAATTTATAATTAAATTTTTTGAAAAAAATAATTTTATTTTATTTTTTACTTTAAATTAAATGTTTTAGGTGTTTTTAGATCATTTTCATGTACTGGTATCGAAATAATTTCTTAGAGTTGGAGCTAGTATTAGCAATATCGGTGTTGGTACCAGTAGTAGTGCTAATAATCGTTTTAATAGTAATATTTTTGATAAATATATTAGAAATAGTGAGGAAAATAACGGTAATAAGGCTGATTTTAGTTTACAAAGCACACGACCAGAATATTTGTTTTAAATTTATTAGTTTTTACCTAATAAAATTTTATAGACATAATTATTTTATAATGTATTTTTAAGTTATTTTAAATCATGTATGAACCTTAACTGCTATATAATTATATTATATTATATTAAAAATATGTTACTTACAATTTTATGATTTTTCTATCTACATGATTTTAGCTGTGATTTTATAATTTTTACATAAAAATATATTACATATAATTTTATAATCCGAATTCAAAAATTAATTCTGTATAGTTTTAAATCGCAATTTTGAGAACATTGTGCGGATAAAATTGCTGATTGGTCAACTGAATATACGTTGCCTGGTCAGAAGGGCATTTGTGATGACATCATCCCAATGATCTCAGTTTTTGTCGGTATCAGATTTTGTTGGATGTGGCCTTGTCCACTTGTCACTCACGTGAAGATAATGGTTTTTTCCAGCTTGGATATATAACTATATTCAATCAAGTTTTTTAGAAAATTGTCAGCCTCTTCTTTTTATTTTTGTAATCCAAACGGCTTAGATATCTAGGGATGAGTTAAATTCTTTTATGGATGTTACGTGTTTAATTTATTTTATGAATTTTCAAGTGTTAAGATTAAACAAAATTAAGATTTGAATTCAATAAATTATTTCACCACCTCAGCTATAGAAATAGTTTTTATTTAATATATCAAATAAATCAATTGATTAAAATAAAATAATCAATTGAAAAAAAATATAATAAAAAAATAGTTTTTTATCATATGATATCTATTTTTTAATATTTTTAATTCGTTATCATTTATAATATATAGCTGCAAACTTTGATAAGATATATCAGATAAGATAATCATAATATTACAATCAAATGAGTTTTCTTAGCACCCCCAAAAATTCCTATTATTTCCCATAATTGGGATGGGGACAAATCAGCATAGTTTTAAAAACATTTTCGAGCACAACAGGTTAACTCGATATCTAATTAAACCGGATCCATAATCAGATTGAGATTTTTAAAAAAATAAAGAAAGATAAAAATTTAAATGACTCTGTTGAAAAATCAAGTTGATCCAGTAAGACCTGATTGCAATCCATTATTTATTTATTCAGTTATTTTTATAAAATATAACATTGTTTTGATTTATATAAAAATAATTGGGGTCAATTAGTCAAAACTTATAACCTAAGTTTTAGACCGGGTCAACCACTTCACCTGGTTTAAAAAATAGTTGTTGTCTTTGTATATAAGCAAACAACTTCCGGGCATTCTACATACAAAGTTTTTATTTCTTGGTTTCCCAATAGCTTTTTTCTTTCCTTTTTTTTTTTTGAAATTATGGATTAAATCACAATACTGAAAGAGTTTAAAAGAACTAAAGTAGAATAATTTTAGAGTCGAGGGATCATAGCTATCAATGAACTAGTAGCTCGACCGGCAATAGTCAAGTGGTAAGAAGTCAATTAAAAGAAGATAATATTCATGGTTCAAATCCTACCATTTTCAAATCCTAACTTACTTGTAATGTGCAATTTACTACGAATTTCAAGTTCATATGCTCTTCCATGTGATTTGACTCTTAAAATAGCTGCTCCAGGAATATGTAATGATATAAAAAGAAAAATCTAGCAAGCAACCATCAATAGCCAAAATCCAACTTGAAGTGTTCACATAGTAGTGCATGTTTGGTAGTGTGGTTAAGATTGCTTTAAATTTTTTTTTTCATTCAGAAATACATTAAAATGATATTTTTTTAAAAAAAAATTATAACTTATATCAAGATTGACTCGAGTTTATCTAATATATTATCGTTTTAATATTTTTTTAAGATGTTTGCCTGAGTTTTTTTAGTTAAATTATATTTTTATTAATTTTTCATGTTATCTTTGAACTCATTAAATCAATCGCGTAACTTATATCAATTCAACTCTTATTTGTTTTCACTTATGTTTAAAATTTAAGTTGTATAATTTTAAATAAATTTTTTTTTGGATTTAATTATTGAATTAATATATTTAATTATATATATATATATATATATATATATATATAAAAAAAAAAACATGAAAGTCACCGAACCGAAAGTTTCCGATTGAAAAAACGAATCACCTACCAAAAAAAGAAATTGAAAAACTTGAACAGACCAGCTGGAGACCTAGCCTGCTCGAGGCCCTAGGTAACTGCTGCCGCCATCACGTTGGTAATTGAACTACCAGGTTGTAAATAACAAGTGATAGCGATAACCAAATAAATACTAAAGTTTAAAAAATGATGCATGTTTTAGTGCTGGTTTGTTATTTCGTTTCAAAATTATTTTAAAAAAAATTCGAAGCTTTTTATTTTTATTTTATATTTTAAGATTATTTTCTGGTACAAATGTCAAACACAATTTTTTAAAAATAAAAAAATACATTATTCTAAAGAATTTCTAAACAAAAAAATATTTTAAATAAAAATTTCAATAACCCTTCTATTTAGGTCTTATTTTTTTTTTGTATAAACCACGCGGTGTCCTAGACACTGGTCTAGACTAATCCACGTTCGCACCGGGTGGGCCTCGAAGGGGTGAAAGTGCTCCCCAAATGGTCAGCTCCATACAAGAGGAGGGATTGAACCCCTGACCTTTTTTAAAGGACGAGAGCGCCCTCACCACTCATGCCAGGACCCTTGGGTTATTTAGGTCTTATTTGACACTAAGTTTCAAAAATATTTTTTAAAAAAATTAATTTTATTTTTATTTTTTTCTTTAAATTTTCTTTAATATTTTTATATATTTATATTAAAAATATATATTTTTAAAAATATCAAAAAATATAATTTTTAAAAAAAATATTATTTTAAAATAAATAAAATTTAAAATTAATCTCAACCACACGTTATAAACGAAGTCCACACGTTATAAATGGTAACTCCTAACCTGACAACTCTCCGGATAAACATGATTTTGACGAGTTTTGTCAAACCTGACCATCTGTAACATGTTATCTCATCTGTCTGCTAACCTAGATGGGTTGAGGTCTGAAGTCATTATAATTGTTATTTAGTCAAATCTCGGATATACTTAGAGGCCAATCTAGATTTCTTAACTAGGACATAAGTGATCCACAAATCAAATGATTTGACCAGAAACACTGTTGACACAAATCATATATTAAATCAAGAATCTTAAAGATAGACACAAATCACTGTATCTAATCTCATGTCCCCTGAAACTATTTAATTTCTTTTTATTACATTTATGCCATAATTTTCAAGGAAGATTATATTCAGAAAATTAAAAAAAAAAAGGAAAAGAAAAGCATCTTTGAACACGAAACGTCCATGATTATATTCACATGAACAGGGACTTTCTTCGTAGCTTCCGATTTGACATTGTTGCGTTTTGTTACGCCTCTCCACCATGATCTTTCACCATGAAACATCGGGATTCATGTGAATTGATTTTACGATCACAATCATAAACTTCACAAAGATCTACGAAAAGAGTTGCCATCTTTTTCTTAAGAATTGATTATCCACTACCGGTGATCCAAATGTGTCATTATCCTAGACATAGAGCCTATGGATCATGATTTTGAAGATTAATTTTGTGATTTTGAAATCGTCCGGATACACGCCCCCTTGAAGGCCAAGGAAATATTTCAAAGTCGCCAAGCCAAAACTGAGAGAGAATCGTTGAATGCTTGAAAGTCACCATAAAGAATGGATACTATTTTGTGGTGGGTGATCTCTGTTAAGAAATCATCTCACTTAAAAGCTTAAACTTATAAGTGAGGCCCCATAATATGATTTATATTATTCTCTAACACACATCTTCAAGTGAAAACTCTTTGGGCTTGAAACTTGCACAGGTCTACATCACCTTGTGCTTAGCTTTTATCAAATAGAATGGAGGTGGTGAGATTCGAACTCGTGACCGCTGTATCAACAAGGCTCTGATACCATGTTAAGGAACCATCTCACCTAAAAACTTAAATTTATAAGTAAAACCCCATAATATAATTTATATTATTCTCTAACAACCTCCTCCTCCTCCTTCAAATATGAACATGCATGCAGCTTCTTTTTGGATTTCTAAGTGTAGCTTCTTGGAAAGCCCGTTTTGAGAGAGCGGTCTTTCCAGGTTTGGAGGTCACAAGACAAACCAATCCAATAAAATTTGAAAAGTTCATGTCATGACTGAGAGCACCATTAAAATCTTGTTTTCCACGTGGCCCTATATGTTTTGCAGTCGTTTCATCTGTAAATATTCTTCGGTCTATTTTTTCAGACTACTGAATTTTGTCTCTAGCAATGTTTAATTGATTAATGTCCCCATGTGACAAGCGCAGAAATCTCTTCGTTGCTAGCCAGCCCGCAAGTCCTTGCGTTTTTACATTATGCGTCTTTGTGCATCTGAATGAGAAGCTCTCCACTGTTGGAAGAGGAAAAAGAAAAAAGATAAGTATAATTAAAAGAAACTAAACTATAAATATTATAGACAATATTATTAAAGACTAATATAAATTATATTATGTAATCTCATTTAATAGCTTGACTTTTTAGGTGATATGATTCTTTAACATGATATTAGAGTCTTGTTGATCCAGCAATCACAAGTTTAAATCTCACCACCCTTATTCTATTTAATAAAAATCTTTTGGTCAAGTTTCAAGGCCAAAGTGCTTTCACTTAAGAGATTTGTTATTGTTAGAGAATAATAAAAATCATATTATGAGGTCTTACCTATTAGTTTAAGTTTTTAGATGAGTTGGTTTCTTAATATGATATTAGAGCCTTGTTGCCCCAGTGGTCACAAGTTTAAATCTCACCACCCCCCATTCTATTTGATAAAAATCAAGCACAAGGTAGTGTGGGTCTGTGCAAGTTTCAAGCCCATAAAACTTTCACTTGAGAAGGTGTGTTAGAGAATAATATAAATCATATTATGGGGTCTCATCTATTAGTTTCAGCTTTTAGGTGAGTTGATTCCTTAACAGTTATAGACTAATATAAATCATATTCTGAGATCTTACCTAACAATTTAAACTTTTAAATGAGATGGTTCTTTATCAAACATGTCCATAGAAACTAGAACAAAGACGACTATAAAAAGATACATATGAAAATATTGATATCAACTTTGAAAGGAAAAAAGAAGAAGAAAAGCTAACTTCTATTCCCCATTTTCCTTACAAAACCTGACCTAGCTGTTCGGAGAGTGAGAGTAACATATGTATATGTATATAGATATAAACTCACACACACAAATAGCATTAAAAAAGAAAGAAGAGAGGATCTAATTAAGGCAGGAGAGACTACTACTTGACTGACTAGTTAGGCAAGCTGTGATGCCAACAGATTCACGGAACATAGTCGATAGATGTTTCACAGTTCTCTTTGCGTCCATATCAAGGCCCCACCACCCGTGCTCTTTCCACTAAGCCGACGACCTATTCTCGGCGGTCTTAATTCGAGCCATCCCACAACCTGTCCGGCTAGAAACTTTGGTAGTAAAATAAAAATAAAAATAATGAAAATAAGACCCCGTTGCTGTAAATGCTTACAGAATTAATGACAATTTCCAACGTAATGTTGGAAGTTCAACAAAAATAATTTACACCCTTCCTATTGTATTGGCATTTCGAAAATGGGTCATCTAAAAATATTTGCCAATTTGCAAAAATAAAAATTAAAGTACAAATTATATTTTATGTTCTATTTTATTTGCTTTCTGAAGAGTGAAAATAAGTTTTAACAGGCGTTTCTTTGATAAACAATTTATGATAAAGTAATTTGATGGAAGTAAAATAATTCTTCTGAATAATAAAGACAACACAAGTAAGAGTTATTAAATTTAAAAAATCAAAACTTTTTACTTTTGATCATAATTTAAAACGATTATTTTTATTCAAATAAAAAATATTTCTAACTAAAAATAACTATATCATTCTTTGAATCAGATTAAAAAATAATTTAAGTTGATATATAAAATTTATATATAGCAAGTAGAACCTTAATCTACACCAAGATCATATCAATTTTTAGTCATTTTGGAATAATCACCTTTTTGCTCTTTGTGTTTACTGTGATTCCACAGCACCAAACCAAAATCTCCCGAACAATATTAAAAACCATATTTGATAAATAAATAAAAAATCAATAATCGATTTCTACGGATATCAGTCAATTTTGATATCAGTCGAACGAGTTTGAAATATATGAAGGGTAAGACAACCAATTAACATAAACATAGATGATAGAAGGCGGTTCTGTCATTTTAATTCAATTGTTAAATATCAATAAAATAATTAATTTCTTTATATTCCTTTGTTGAAAACATAGCAGAACATACTGCAATATCACAATCTATATAATCATTCTGCTATAGACTATGGACTGGATGGATTATTTTTTTAACGGGTTTTTTCAATTAATAAAGAATTAAAAAATTGTTGTATATATTTTATTAAAAATTAAGATGATATTTTTATAAATATTAAAACAATAACATATTGGATTTACTTGGATCAAATTGAGTTACCAGGTGAAATCTGTGAGTCAGATAATGAGACCATGACAATTGTCACACATGAATGCGCGGCATCGAAAGGTCGATAAAGTAATCACCTAGTTGTTTTGTTTAGGGTTGCACGAAAACTCGGGTACATTGATTTTATTAAAAATTCAAGGGTAAAGAAGTGGTTATGGCTAGGGAAAGGATTAACACTCCGAACACACCATACCTGAGATAAGCTGTATTATGTGATCTGATGTGATTTAGAGGTGTTGATAGGTTACTAACCGATAGTTTATCTATGTCTTAGGATAAAGATTTTAATCGTGTGAATAAATCTAGTTCTTAAAATTTATCAAAGGCTCATGTGTTTACAAAGTTTTATGAAAAGGATTTATGTAGATGCCATAAGAGAGTTACCTATCTTGGAAGATGGATGGGTTTTTCCGCAACTTATGTATCGTAATGAAAAATACTCTAAAATAAAATTGATAAATATACAAAATAATTATGAGCAATTTTTGGTTAATTCCTAATATCTAAATATTATTTTACTTGTAGGTCCAACATTTATACAAATATTAATCATTCATTCTCATGGATTGAAAATTATAAATTATTGAAATATTGACTAAATTCTCATGGATTAAGTAAAGTAATTATTAAATCCTAAAATGAATTTAAATATATATTTCTTTTTAATCTTCGAATGGAAATACTAAAAGGTATAAGTTGGGTATTTTTAAAAGACTTGGTCATGTTCAAATAAAATATATTTTTTGTGTTAATTAAAACTTTTTAACGTTTTTTCCTTTTTATCATCTATTTGAAGCAAAATAAAAATATAAAAGAAAGAAAAAGCAACACACACAAACATTCTTTTTTTTACTATATTACTCACACCTACAATTTGCACATGTATACAAACAACAAAAATCCAAATTCTAACATTAAATAAAAACACACATCTAAACTCATAAAACTCATAAAATAATTTGGAGAAGTTGTCGAGGTATTTTCAAAATCAATAAAAAAATCCTATAAAAAACAATTGAGCCAAATCTTCAATTGCATATATATTAAAAGATAAATCTATTTAATATATAACAAATACTAATTAAAACAAATGGGTCAAATATAAAAAGATTAATTGAAGGGGTGATTTGAGAATTTACATATACAACTCTATTACTATTTCCTTGGCAAATCACAATCAAACCTTATTTTTCTTCTACTCATTATATGCCTCGTCGCTTGCTTCTCTTGTTGTGCAAAAGAAAAGAAAAACCCATCTACTCAACACAATAAAGGATAAAATTATAAATATACTATTAATATTCACAGTAAAAAACCTCGCTCCACATGTCAAATCTCTTTTCTTGTTTTAATATATATATATATATATATATATATATATATATATATACATAATAAAACACATTGATATTTTTTATGTCACTAGAAACATATCAGTGTGGATTTCAACAAAAAATATTATTTTGCCTTTTAGAATATAAAATTTAAATCTCGATACCAGGACTATTTTAGATATTTCCACCGTATCTAAGTGTTATTTCCATATTGTTTTAGGGTGTTTACTTCTTTTATATTTTTATTTGAACAATGTAACTATTTTTTTTACCCTTCAAACAAACAAAAAACAAAGGCAAGGCAAATATATTTTTGGTTTTTCATTTGCCCATGAACAGTAAAATAAAAATTTTACCCCTAGATGGGATGAAAATAAGGAGCTGACATGGAGGGTATTTTCTGATTTTTCATGTTTTATGAACAATGAAATTATTTAAATCCCCTTAGAAACAACAAAAATAGATGGTATTTTCATGCTCAGTTTTTTTATAGTTATCGCAGGTTATGGTTTTTTTTTTTTGGAATAAACGCAGGAGCATCCAGTAGACACACTGACAGTTTTCTTCCGAATTACTCCCAATAGCTATAACTAGATATATTCTGTAGAAAGATAAAATGGATTTTTGATTATGAATAACTAATGCTCTTTAAAGTTTCTTACATAGATTTATGGCAATGATGTGGATACAAACAACAAGAGTTGCTTGAATGCATGCACTTTGCTAGGTGGGGTGACGCCTATGATGTCATTCTCCATCAATTTACACCAAGAATCAGTAGCAGTAACAGCCCTTCCTGAGTACTATCGTGTGACTAATAAACTTAGATGAGAGATTACATTTTGCTGTTTTTTAAATTATTTTTTATTTAAAAATTTATTAAAATAATATTTTTTAAAAATTATTTTTTACATTAACCCATCAAAACATCAAAACATTGATGATGGCATATATTCCACGGTTAACGGAGGCTTCAAAACATTCTTAGCAGAATAAAACAAATTTAATAAATAGGGAATAAAAAAAGGTGAGATTGAAGCGGTCAATCTATTATTCAATAGCTTAAAGATTCAAACTCTCGCTGTTACAGGGTACATGAACCGGTGCATAGGCCTTATTAAGCTAAACCTGAAAAATGTATATAAATAATGTAAGTTACCGGGAAGAAAAAAGAAACTTCTATTGGTTCCATTCGGGGATACGTTACTTCATATTTCAAGGCTATAATCAAAGTTTTGCTTCCATGAGGTGAGTGTTAGCCGCCGTGGCTGGACAGTGTTTTTTTTTTTATAATTATTTTTTATATATATATTTTTAAATAATTTTGATGTATTGATATAAAAAATAAATTTATTCTCTTACCATTGGACCAGGTTATTCAATCTTTATTCTCTCTCTATCCAACCCCATCAACCTCAAACTCTTTATGTTGTTCACATTATATTATAAACAAGCTAAAAGAAAGATTTTTCAATGCTACGACCGTCTTTTTTTATCTAGGGACGATGAAAAAGAGAGAGACTTTTCATCTTCATGGCTGGGATCAATGTACCTATAATATTAATATCTATAAGGTAGGTGGCAAATCATAGTTTTTATAGGTTAATTGTTTTTATTTTCTTAAAGCTTGTCACTTAGCAATAGAAAAGCGTAAAATATAATGTTTGATCAATATTAAGAGAATCTAATCGATTGGATTACCGCGAAGAGGTGAATTATGCAATGCCGCCTCTAAGTATTTTTTAATATGACCGTGAGGAAATTACAGATTTGGAGCCACCAGTCATAACACGTCTCCCTTTTCTTTGTATAGAGTTGATTATCAGTCAAGTCTTGTTCAAAAAAAGAAAATAGTGGTCAAGTTAGAAAACTTGTTTCTTCAATTTGATCCAAACTTTGAAGAATTATAGTTCAATTTATATTTTCATTTTAGGAGCACAAGTAGCTTTATCTTACACTTCTCCAATTTGTGTTCACAAGGCACATAATGCTGCCAATAAATTGACATCAACATTATTGCTTCTTAGTTCTTACCTTCATTTGAAATTGTGATTCTTTTTTTTTTTTTTTAGTTTTGTCTCCAGGAGTTATGTGTAGTTTATGAGGCCCTTTTTTTACTAGAAATTAAGATTTAAATCGAAGAATTGAAAAAATTAATAAGTAAAAGACGAGATATGGTTGGATTGGGCTGGCTCAGCACTCGAAGTCGTATGCTTTGGATGATCTTCGATCTTCTCTTTGAGAATTGAGATTCCATGCACGGAAAACTTTTGGGCCTGGACATCCATGCAAAGTTGACCACTAGGAAAGTGTTTTATTTCAATTCAAATTGTGACAACTTGTTCTGGAAAAGTATACAATCATTTTATATTGATATGTTGAAGAAACATTATTATAGAACCAAGGGATTGAGGTGTGTTAATAAGCAAAGACTCGTGAAATCTGAAATCTTAACGAGTTTTGTTATTGACGTAGAAGTTGCATTATCACATTTCAGGAATAGTTCATGTTTACGGGTTGGGTTCGAAGCCCAGAATTGATTAGACATGTTTTCCATGTTAGAAAATTAGGAGGTGTGTTTGCTAGAAAGTGGTCATTTGGATGGCCAAATTGAATTGATTATTCGTCTGACTAAACCTTCAAATATATGTGATAAAACATTTTATGCTAATTCAGAAAATTATGTTCCAATCTAAAGTACAATCTCTTAGTTTATCAAATTACCATAAAAACACTTTAGTTTTGGAAATGCTTTAAAAGTGAGTAGACATCATCCTAGAACCTCGAAAGCTCAAGGGTCACGACATATAAAAAATATATATGATAATTATTTTGAAATCAAAATAATGGATCGAGTTGGATATTTGGTGGATGTAAAACAATCTCATTCGATCCAATTTGAATGATTTGGAAGAGAAAATAAAAACAAAGGGGGGTTGGGTTTTCTAAGTCGAAGATGGACATAGAAAAGCTTGTTCCTATCTAAATACATCCCTAATCATAAGTACAAATCACGTATTAGAAAGGATTAATGTAGTAGAAGTTTTTTTTTCCCTTTCATGACTAATAATTTTTTATTTTTCTCTTGCCATGAGTTTTTTTTTTCTCGTCATGAAATTTTTAGTCTTGTCACTAGCGAATTTCGTATGAAAACTTAATTGGAAATATCACTAGCGAGCGAGAAAAATAAAATAAAAATAAAAATAAAAATGAGGGACCTAGCACACTAATATAGTTACCATGTGGTGCATGGAAATTTTATTCTTGCAACAAATCAGATTGAAGAGTAGGAATCAGAACCACATCAAAGAAACATATCTATAGAAAGCGATTTATTACACTTTTAGAATTCCATCATAGGAAAAGTCGAACAATCGAATTGTTCGAAGAGAGAAACTTCCTGGAAGCTGAGATTTCTTTTCTTTTTTTATGTTTTTTTTATTTAAAAAAACTCTAAATATGAATATGGTCAATCCACGTTCTGGAAAATTCAAACATCTATCGTCAGATAGGACATCAGCTCCGAAATACATATATAGGCAATCACCAAATAATATGACTCAAATACGACCAACTTTGTCAGAAACCTAATTTGAAGAAGGGCATGGAAGAGACTGCCAAAGGGAGGGAAAAGGAGTTGAAAGGGAGAGAAGAGGTTCGATACCGGGGTGTTCGTAGGAGACCTTGGGGAAAATTTGCGGCGGAAATACGAGACCCATCAAGGCAGGGAGCAAGGTTATGGTTAGGGACATTTGATACGGCAGAGGATGCAGCTCGTGCTTATGATAGAGCTGCATTTAGCATGAGAGGTCATCTTGCAATCCTCAACTTTCCTAATGATTATCTCTCTCATGCGACGGGGACTTCTCCTCGTCGTCCACAAGTTTCATCATCTAGTAGCGATGCTGGTGCAGGCGAGAGTTTTGAGAGAGGAAGCTCATCAAGTGCCGGACAAGGAAAGCAAGTTATCGAGTTTGAGTGCTTGGATGATAAGATTTTGGAGGAGCTTCTTGAAACAGAAGAGGAGAAGAAGAAACGGCAGCAAGATTGAGTTTTAGTTTTTTCTGTGCCTTTTCCTTTCTATTTGTGTTCTTGATTCGAGCTTTCAACAAGTTTTTCAAGAAAAGTCTATGATTTTCATATTATTAGTTCTTACTTCCACAAGATGAATAAGATTGTTAGGGATCTATGAGTTACCTAACTATTGGGGAGGAATGGCATATACCTAAATTATCTGGCAACGATAAATTTGGTATGGAATTCTTGAAACCTACATGTAATTAATGTTACCTTGCCCCTTTGACTAAAAAATATGCTAAGCTGCTCACTCGTTGCCCCTCTTCAGCTGAGGGAGAGATCACCCATGCAATACGGACCGTTTTCTCAAAAAACCCAGTAATTTTTTTTTTTTTTTTTTTTTCAGAAGCTAATAGCTTTATAGCGCAAGTATAGGTGACCAGTAAATGTAATTTTAATCGTATTGCTCTTTCCAAGCTCATAGCCTTAGCTACTTTTCGTTTTCAACCAAAATTGTGTAGTTTGAAGTAATGTTATCACTCGGTTAGTTTGACGAATTAAGATCAAATCTTGCTCGTATTGTCTCTGTCTCAAGTTATTGTCCTATGTATATCCTAAAACTATTGTCTGTTAATAATTAAACTTTCAATCACTCGATTTTACTATTATATTTGCAATCATAACTTTCCTTTTGAATTCTCTCAATCCATGTTTAGCGAGTTCGTAAATGGAGAAATGGACATTTGAATCACATGGATGAGTTTTTCAATTGGGATTGGGACGAGTGGCTGCATATATATGAATGTATTCCAAGTTGCTTGCATTGAAGAAAGAATCCGTGAACTCATTTGTACGGTGATTTGATGTGCTCGTAATAAGGAAGTTATTTAAGGTAATTAAATTTACTTCATCTTGCTCCCAATTATGTCAATTGAAAGATCTCTTGATAGCATGTAAACAGGCATTGATTTGGAGATGATAGCGTGGAAACTTATTCTCAGCAGCAGGATGGATCTCTTGGGATAAACCTCCACGAGGTTTTATTAAGGTGAATACCGATGGAAGTTCTTTGCTTAATCCGGGAAAAGCTGGCATGGTGGATCACGGGTGATATAATCCGAGGTGAAGAAGGCAATTGGATCAAGGGTGAGTTTGCTATATATCCCAATTTCTTTTTCTTATTATATTCAAATAAAATAATTTGCAAATAAATAATATTTTATGCTATTAATTGCACGCATTTAATTTGTATGGAAAATTAAATGATATTGAAACTTTGAGAAGGAAGGAGTATATGAAATGCAAAACCAAAGAGAAGAAGAGACATTCCACCTCTGGAATCATTTTTATGGTAAAAAACATGAGTTTCTTAACCTAATAGGCCATGGAGATTTCATAAGCTTTCCATCCTTGCATCTAGATTTTTATTCTTCACATTTGGATTCTGTGTGTTTTTCTCATATTCTTCCCGCTGCAAGCTACATGGCTGATGGTTTTGCAGAACAAGATGTGGCTATAATTTGTGAATGTAGTATGGGTTAAGTAACAATCTCATTTAAAAGTTTAAGCTATTAGGTGAGACCTTAAAATATGATTTATATTATTCTCTAATACCCTCCTCAAGTGAAAGCTTTTTGGACTTGAAACTTGCACACAAACCCACACTACCTTGTGTTTAATTTTTATCAAATAGAATGGGGGTGGTGAGATTCGAACTCATAACCGTTGGGTTAACAAGGCTCTAATACCATGTTAAGGAACCATCTTACCTAAAAACTTAAGCTATTAAAATACCAGAATATGATTTATATTATTCTCTAACAGTATGACTTTGATCTTCCAGATTTATTTTTATTTACTCCATAATGAATTCCCCTCTTCTCATCTTGAGTTATTGCCATTGATGTTGTTTAGGCTGTTGGCTACTTGATAGTAACTCCAGTACAGAAGAATTTATAGCATGGAAATCAGGCTGTATTAGTTGTTCAAGTGGTGTTCTAGTTAAGCATTCTCTCTTGGTTTATAATAACTGCTAACCCATTAATTTGCAGATTTTTTATTGTTACTTTTTAGCGTTTTAATACAATCTATTGCTTGTGAAAAGAAAAAAGAAAAAAAGCTAATCTGTATAATGAAACCAGGTGGTGATGAAATTTATATATATTGACGAAGGTCTGATGTGTGAGAACTGATAGCTAGTTCGTTGGTTTGCAATCTGCCAAGTAAGTTTTTTGCTCTCCATGGAGTCGAGAGAGGGACACAAGCCGAGTTTGTATTTTGTTAGACAAAGGCTTCAGTAAAAATTAATGAAGAATCCGAATAAAGCAAATCTCATCTTCTTTGTATCAAATACTATTTAGAATCCGAAAACGAGGAATAAAGGGTAAGATAAATTGCTGATTATATACGAATAATGCAACGATTTGCTTCCGACATGATTATTAACGTTGTTTAACAGCTCAAGCTCAATGAGAACTGATTGTTATCTTAATTTGCAGGACAAAGCATAAGATATCTTGATCAGTACCATAAGCGAATCCAATCTCAAGATGTGATGGCATGATCTTAGTTGATACAATATATTGTTGCTAATTGTTCTTTGGAAATGCGAGATCTGATGAAATGGTGGCTTATCCAGGAGGCTACGTACGTGTGGTGTAGCTAATCCTATTTCTGGAATGAAAGACAGCAAAGCTTGCAAGCGAACTCCTCCCTGATGGCGGGTTCCCCGTCGAACATTCATGGAGTTTGGTTGTAGACATGGGCGGCGCAGTGGTGGACTGGTTTATTTCAGTTGTTACAGTTAGCAATATCATTTCAGTTTTTGGTTTGTTAACCAATTAATTTATTGTCTCCTTTTGTTCTTTTTTCATTATTGTTTTTTATATATTAATCGAATCCAACTTTATGCAGAATAAACTTGTTTATTTTAATGGTCTTCAACTTGAAGATCAAGTTCTTTATATGTAATGAGCCACCTCGTGTATGCACAGCATATTTTGTGAATATGACTAATGAAAATTAAGTATACCTTCTTTTTTAAAAAAAAAAACATCTGATTTATATATATATATATATATATATATATATATATATATATATATCGATAGAAATTTTTATAGACCTAGTCTTTATGTATATTAAATATATATTTTTCTCACATAACATTGAAAATAAACCTCTTTTCAATAGTACTCTATTTTTATAACACAATTTAATGACTCAAAATGTATAATTATTATATAATATAACCTTTTTTTATTATAATATATTTTTCTAGCTATATTAGCTAAATATAAATATAAATATAAATACACTAATATATCAAACAAATATATTCTTATATTGTATATTAATATATCCTAATATATTATTTCATATAGAAATATGTTATTGATTTATTTTTTTCTAACAATATCATTTTTTAAAATGCTATATTAAGATATTATTGAAGTGCTGAAAAGTGTTTTGTACTGTTTTAAATAGAAAAAATAAAGAGTAAAGCATTTTTTCTATTTAAAACCTATGCTTTTCTTTGACTAAAAAATAAATTTATTGACTGAAGTCAATAAAGTTGTAGTCTTCGAGAGTGGTGCTTTGTAACAAATAAACAAGGCTAAGTTGTGAACGTGGGGGCATCTCGGATTTCTGCTTTGGGTTGCCAGCTCATTGAAGGTCAAACTTCTTTCTGTGTCGGCTTTTCGTACGAGTTAACTCACACTTACCTAGCTGGATCATTCATGGTTCTTCTTGGGTCTCACGTTAATTTTTATCTGGGTTTGGCTGGCTCTAAATCTAGGACCTGTCGAGAACCGACGGACAAGCCACCACTTCCAAGTTTGGATTTCCTTATTGTTTAAACCGTGCTCTGGGTTTTGCTAAACTGTATATGTGGAGTACAGAAAGATTTAATTGTTGTTATTTTAACCAGAAAAACCATGGGAAGTTTCCAACAATGAATGCCTTCTAGAAGGCTAGGAATATTCCAAAAATGTTTTTTTTCCGAGCGAACGTTTATGCATGCCAATCCCATTTAAAAAATGTAATAAAATTGAAACTAGAAATACTCAGGCCCGTTTGGAGCTGGAATAGACCAGGAAGCAAGCTTTTGGCAAGTTGTCTACCATTCATTTATCACGTTTCTACACCGACAGACAGTACTAGATCGATGTAAATGATCGTTTAATCATCAACGTGAGATGTGTTATTCCATGGTGAGATCTCATGCTATGATCTCCAATCTCACACCAGGTGATTTGTATATATAAAATGAAACCCTACTATTGACCATTACTTCACAAACAACTGTTTTTTTTTTTTTTCTTTTGGTTTCTAATTCCTATCAGAAACAGAGCAATGGAGTTCAGAAAAGGATCCCCGACTGATATACTCCTCATGCCATGCTAGTTGGTACGCATTCTTACCTTTTCTTATTCCTTTTCTCTTCTTGTTCAAGCAGCTCCTCAAGCAACTTATCATCCAAGCACTCGAACTCAAAAACTTCTTGCTGCATTGATGATGTAGAGGAGGAAGAACCTGGATAACCGGAAGAGGAAAAAGGAGTAGAACTTGTGGAACCAACGCTAGCATTACCGGCCATGTTTGGGTACTCATTAGGAAAATTGAGAACGGCCAAGTGCCCTCTCATTGCATAAGCTGCTCTGTCGTAGGCTCTTGCTGCCTCCTCTGCCGTGTTAAAAGTCCCCAGCCACACCCTCGCCCCGTGCCGGGTTGAATCACGGATCTCGGCAGCGAATTTTCCCCATGGCCTCCTCCGGACACCTCTGTACTTGACCTCTCCTCCTACATCCTTGCTCTTTGTTTTGTCCTCGTCCATGATGCTGGTTTTATTTTTGTTTTGTTTCGGTTTCTGTCTATCTGTTTTGTTTGCATGGCTAATGTTTACCTAGAAATATATAGCTTTTATGGTGCCACAAGCCAGGTTTGGCAGGATTCGAAGGTCAACAACATTTGTCCACGTGGAGAAATCTCATGGTTCATAATTGTTCACACGTGTATACCAGAGAAAGTTCTACTCGGAGAGTTCTGGTCCAATGTACCTAGATGGTCAAGGTGATGGCTTTGGGGTTTATGACAACCTTTTCAGTGTTCTTTTAACTTTGTTGTGCTTGTTTGCAAATTGTTAATTATGAAATAAATAGAAATTGGAAGGAAATTCTACCATGCTGATGTCACAGATTACATATGACCGACAAGATCACTTGCATCGTCATTCTTTTTCTATTTTTTATTCTTTTTTTCGAGCTTTGATTCCATTGTTGACCCTGACCGTCAAATACATGTTTCTGCATTTTCTAGAAGAAGTCTTGTATTTCTATCAACAAAAGGAATAAAAATTCAAGCTTGAATTTTAACTAATTCACGAGTTAATTGAATTAAAATCCATCTACGTTAACATAAAAACTTTTACAGGAATCCTATCAACTTCTAGAGAGGACTTGATTTCTTTTGACTTTTGAATCAAGAAATCAATTAATCCTTTTGAGAAAATAAAAAGTTAATGGATATATATATATATATATATATAAAATCAGTTCAGTCTAATTTCTTGTACAAAACTAAACCATTATGGCCAAAGGTATTCCATTTGTTGTTCAATATTTCAGCTTGAATTATTATTTATTTATAATAAAGGGAAATAATCAAAGTTGTCAACTTGAATTGTAAAGGTTAAAAGGCTTGATTTTCTTTTATCTATCTATCTATCTATCTATCTATCTATATATATATATATATATATATAATTTCTTGAATTCTAAGGTGAATACCAAAATTGCTCCCTTTTTTCCTCCTCTGAACAACCTCTCTCTAATATATATTTGACAGCACAACGCAAAAACCCTTCCCCCTCACCCAATAATCCTATGTTTAGTTATAGATCTAATATTTCTAAAATCCAAATAATTATGAATTTAGATTTAGATTTATATAGTTTAAAATTCATTGTTTTGTTTGATTTCCCCCCTCATCGTTGAGGTTTTCTTGTTTTTTATTTAGGTCTATAATGTTGTTTATGAATCCATGATGAATCATATCTTTTTTCTTCCTGGTTAAGTGAGTTATTACCTTGTTGATAAGGGATGGTAAGGAGTTTTTGGTTTTAAAATACATAGAAAAAAGTGTAATTGTGAGGAACTAGAAAGAGGGAAGCTCGAAAACATTATTTAAAAGTGCTTAATATATTGAAGAGGACGAGGTGCTACTGAAAGTTTAAATAATTATTTCTTTAATTATCGAGTCCCCTTTCAGTTGATTGGATTCAAATTTTATATCATTATTTTGTCCAAGTCTTATAATAAATATTTTTACTAGTTACTAAAATTACATTTTCTTATAAAAAAGCATGAATTTATAATTAATGATAAAAATCATTAGTTTTAAACTTATTTTCCATAAAAAAAAAAGTAGCAATGGTGGCATATCATGAAATATATGAAAAGATACAGGAGGTATTTAATTTGATTGAATAAATTATTATTCATTCTCAATCGTGTATGTAGCGAGAAAATTGACTATTCCTACAAGTGAGGAATTATGAGTTGTTTAGCTAAAGGGTAAGCAATACAGTAGGAAAGAAAGTATTCAACATATAGGAAAGATAAATAAATATACACAATCTGTTTTGCTAACACTATCTCTCGAGTTGTATAGTGAATATTTTATACTCCCAACATGTGAATCATAGGAACAAAAAAATCTTTCACTAAAGTTTAGTCATGACATGGGCTAGTTTATGTGCAAAATTAACAAACTTTGTAGTCACTAAACCATCTTAAATCTTGTCTCTAATGTAATGACAATCTATTTTATTGTGCTTAGTTCGCTCATGAAAAAACAGGTTAGAAACAACGTGTAGGGCGACTTTGTTATCACAATATAATGAAGCAGATTCATGATGTGAAAATCCCAGGTCCTTCAACAAATATCGGAGCCATGTTAACTCACAGTAGGCTCCCGCATTGCACGATATTCAACCTCAACAAAAGAAAGGGAAATTGTTTTCTAATGTTTCGACCTCTAAGATGTTAATGAAGGTCTAAGAAAAACTTAATAACATGTGGTAGATCTCTTAGTGAGTGGGCAATTTGTCCAATCTGAACACAATAAGCTCCTAATTTAAGTCACTATTCAAAGAAAAAAATAGACTTTTTCCAAGAGCACCTTTTAGATATCGGATGACCCGAAGAGCTGCCTCCATATGAAGTTTGCGAGGTTGATGCATGAATCTACTGAGAGCATGTACAACATATGTTATATCCGATCTCAAAATAGTCAAGTAAATTAGTTTGCCGACTAATCTTCTATACTAACTTGGATCTTTAAGCAAGTCACTCTTGTGTGATAGTTTTAAGCCTCGTTCCATAGGAGTTGCACTTAACAGTTTTGCATCCTTAATGATTTTTAATGCATACTTTTGCTGGGAAATAACAAAAATCCATTTTTAGAGTTAGAAACCTCTATCCTAAGAAAGTACTTCAGATTACCAAGATTTTTGACATGTAAATGACTGTAAAAAATGTTTAGTTGCAGCAATGCCAACAGGATTATTCCCAGTTATCGGAATGTAATCAACATATATTAATAAAACAATAAAAGACTTGCCTTGTGTTCGGGTGAACAGAGAATAATCAGCTTGAGATTGTTCATAACCGACAAAGAAAAGGGTCTCTGAGAACTTTGCGAACCATTGATGAGATGCTTATTTCAAACCATATAAAGACTTATGAAGGTGGGACACCAAATTATCCTCCCCCTATCACCGAAGCGCAAGTGACGATGACATGTATGTTTCTTCAGCCAAATTGCTATGAAGGAAAATATTATGGACGTCTATCTGGTGAACGGTCCAACCACTAGTGGTAGCCAAGGCGTCCACCATGAAAGAATAATTATCACACACACACACATGTATAGAATCTTTAATGAAAAATTTATTTACATAATATATAACATTAGTCTAGGTAATTAACATGATATTATTTTTTCTTTTATATGATGATTTTATAGATCCACCACTCCTTTCATTCTTCTAGAATCACTTTTGTAATATGTGTGGTTTGATATTACAGTAATTTTTTTTTAAATAAGTTTTAAATTAATGTTTTTGAATGGTTTTAATATGTAGATGTTAAAAATAAATTTTAAAAATAAAAAAAATATTATATAGATTAACATTTCATATGATTTCAAACATGTTATGGTAAAAGAACTGTTGTTTACTGAAGGAGGGAGGGCTCCACCTAAACCAAACAATTTTTCTAGAGTTATACCAAACAATAATATTAAATAAGTGTAAGTAATTAAATCCACACTGTGCGTTCAGAAGCGAGTAAAAAGGGGTCAAAACCGTGTCGTCAAAGGATTTTCGATTTGACTCCTATAGTGCAAGAGTTGGAATTTTGCTTGCTAATGCCAAGAAGTTTTGACCTACTAAGCTAGGGCAATAGCGAAACCTCTCTAGTGGTAATAATTACTTGTTTAACACTTGATTTTCACAAATATTTTCTTAAAAATAATTTTATTTTAAAATAAAAATATTTTAAAAAACAATTTTTACTAATTCCCGAACATTCCCCAATAAAAAAGCATCTCACTAGATTTGAAAAAATTCATTCGTGCACGAGGTAATATATCACGGCTCCGCAGCTGGGTTCATCATATTTGCCCACCTAACATCATTGATTCTGTCCATTATATGGAACCGAATCAATTAATAAGTCAAAATGATTCTGTGCAGAACGAATTCGCAAATCCTCCTTTTACAATATGTAGAGGCTAAAATGGAAGGAACTGCAAACCACTTTTGCTAAACTTTATCATGCTTAAAAGTATAGTTGAAGTTGTAATGAATACACAGAATATGAAAAATATATAAAAAATAAAAATAATTTTTTAAAAATATATTTGAAAAGTAGTGACAAACATTGCATACTGGATTTACAAGTGTTTCTGGATTTACATGATTCTCGGACAGCATAATGATTCTGACTTTCCAAGCTGCCGCTAGTTTATGGAGTTAGGTACTGACACGCTCACCGAATATAGACACAGTCAGTCCTATCAAGGGATTCCAACAAATTACTGATCGTAAAAACCAAATTTAATAGGTTCAGTGAATACAGGAATCGCAGTCAAAGCACATTATCTCGTGCCGTGTAGAGGTAGAAATTACTTGCAGTGGACTACATTCTAAATATTTTCAGAAAGCATCCGGAAAATATCTTGATAAAATCGATCAAAAGTAGTTGCGTATGCATTAAATTTTTTATTTATCATGTGTAAATCTAATTAAATTTATTAGGTTTGATTCTAAATTATAAATCTTACATTAATATCTAATATTTTTTTATTTTGGTCTTTATTCTTTGAATTTTTTATTTGCTATTAATTTCTTTGGTTTTTTTTGTCATTCTTGGACAGTGTTTATTTTTTATCTGTATTTATACATCCATACTTTTAGTTTTTATTTTCAATTTTTATCATTTTATTTTTTATTAGGAATTTATTTTTATTTGGTTAAGTCTTGAAATTTTAATTTATGTCGGTGATCATTTTAAAATTAATATTGCTCCCTTTTTTTTTGTGTTTTTGTTATTTTTATCTTTTCTTCGAATCAGATGATTTTATGATTTTATTATTTGCGTTATAATAATGATAATTTTAGTGATTGTTTTTTTATTGTTTTTTTGTAAAAATATTTTGCTTTTTTATTTTATTTTTTTGGGCAATTTAATGATTTAATTGTTTGGGCAGTAATGTTGATAATAATTTTAATTGTTATATTAATGATAATGATGGTAACTTAGAGATGAATTTTAAATTAATATTTTCTTTTTTTTGTAGATAGAAAATTAACTATTTATTTTTGTTATTTGATTATTGAAGGTGTTTTCATAATTTATATTTTGTTTTTATGTTGAATTTAAATTGATTATAAAATAAACTAATCTTAATAAATTGAATTCAATAATTCAGATATTCCAAATTTCTTATTTTTTTAATGATGATGATAATTTTATACTATCTATTTAGTAGGTTTCAACGAAATAAATAGCATAAAAAAGAAATGCTATTTATTTCGTTGAAACTTTCTAAATAGATAAATTTATATCGATTTAATATTTATATATTTTATAGAAAACCTGCACTTAATAGAAATTCTATACAAATTTATTATTTTATTTAAATTTATATTATAAAAAAGAATTCAAATGTATATATATATATATATATATATATATATTCTTAGAGTAAGAAGAATTCAAATGCTCAGGTTTCCTTATACCTTTGTGCCATGTGTAAAACCTAGCAAACACCGATCGAGCCCATTAACAGTTCTGCATGCACATATGTTTCCAAACCAAAGCCTTAAAAGAGCATGGGCTAACGAAAAGTACGTATTTGGGTTTTAAACCTCTCGATCTGCTTTCTGAGTGTCTCGGAGTCCTTGCGATTCTGGCTCTCGTGTACGAAAACTTTCCAAGACCACGTCCCGTTAATAATCTTGATTTTTTGTTGTTCTTTCAAGTTTTAATTACTTTGTCAAAGTTTTCAATTTCGTTTCAGTTGGTATTTTATTTTTTTAATTAAAACAGAATATTTTAGTTTTAAATTGTTTCGGCATGCCATTTCGGGATTGTATTGTTTATACACACACAAAAAAAAAAGAGTTCAAATCCAAAAAAATTATTTAGAATTGTGAAATTTGATTTTTAAAAATAAAATTATTTATAATTGAGCATTTTAATCTAAAAAAAGACACATAAAATGATTTTTCTGAACAAAGTATGAATATGTATAATATTATGAGAATATCATCATCAATCTCGCATGTCATCACATCTGATTGCTCTGAAATTTTAACATATTATATATAAATATGTCAAGAGACTCCTTGTAAAATTTAATCTCAATCTAACGGTCGGATTAAAAGATATGGTTGTTATTGTAAAATTATTCATTATTTAAAAAAAGTACTATTTAGCCGAAATAGAATGGGCAGAATGAAACCGAAATGTTTCGACCGGTATTTGACCAAAAACTAAGAAATGGACCGAAATTCAAACTGAGATAAAAATGATATTCTTTTATTTTATTTTTTTAATTGATACGAAATATTTTTATGGTTTTAATCAAAATAGAACGAAAGTGATAACCCTGCTCTCTACCGGTAAGGAAAGAGTGATAACCCTGCTCTCTACCGGTAAGGAAAGAGTGATACATCACCTCAGTACCATAAAACTAGGGAACATCGGCATTGATTCAAACAATTATAAGATGCCAGAGAATGTAACTAGTAATCCGGGCACAATCTTCAGATCAATGATTATGTATTTAATTTGCAGTATCTGTAAGTTAAAGAAGACGGTGTTTCAAGTTCACTAACAAGAATTAATAACTACGAATCACAAATGCGAGCACTGGAGGCGCTCAATCAAACACACCTTTTCTCTGTTGCTCCGAACAGTTCTTCGAAATAATTAAGTGAGGCGAAACCCTGAAATCAAGCCACTGTAAAGCATCTTCAGATGAATAATCAGCAGCTTCAATAAATACTAAATCCCCAAAGACAACTCTGTAGAATTCACAACCATCTTACAAAATCACAATTCCCAGACACATCTTGCTTAGCAAGACCATACATCGGCCATGTATATGATTCACTTCAAGCAAGGTAAGTGAAAAAGTCACAGGGTTCATGTGAAGAGAAACGAGCAGCAAGGATTAAGATTTCATGATAATACCATGACCTGATAGATGGTTCATTCATCCGTTTTACACATTAGAAGAGTAAGGTTCTACAGTAATTTTCACGCCATAAATCTTCTCTTGAAGAGTATAATTTTTAAGGGAACGAGTATATTAGAGAATAATATAAATTATATTTTGAAATCTCATTTAATAATTTAAATTTTTAGATGAGATGTTTGCTTGACATGGTAGCAGAGTCTTGTTAATCCAGTGATCACGAGTTCGAATCTCATCATTCTTATTCTATTTGATAAACATTAAGCACACGATAGTGTGAGTTTGTGTAAGTTTAACATGGTCACAGAGTCTTGTTAATCCAGTGACCACGAGTTCGAATCTCATCACTCTCATTCTATTTGATAAACATTAAGCACACGATAGTATGAGTTTGTGTAAGTTTAACATGGTCGCAGAGTCTTGTTAATCCAGTGACCATGAGTTCGAATCTCATCACTCTCATTCTATTTGATAAACATTAAGCACACGATAGTGTGAGTTTGTGTAAGTTTAACATGGTCGCAGAGTCTTGTTAATCCAGTGACCATGAGTTCGAATCTCATCACTCTCATTCTATTTGATAAACATTAACCACATGATAGTGTGAGTTTGTGTAACTTTCAGGTCTAAAGAGTTTTCACTTGAGGGTGTGTGTTATAGAATAATATAAAACAGATCATGATATCTCACCTAATAGTTTTATAACATACCACAAAGACAAGTCTTTGATCCCCACAAGGATTGAAGAGAAAGAAAAAAAAAACCCATTCATTTATAATCACGTAGAATCCCCCTATACCAGGAAGACCGGTCTGGTAAAAGAAATACTCATCCACATTCCAATCATATGCATGCTTATTTATTAACCTTCTTATACGATATAGTGGATTTAAATCCAGTCCAATTGTAACTTCATAAAACTTGTGTGTAAGAGGATTTTCACATTTTCCAATACAGAAAGACTTAAATTAATCGGTAGATGAATGCATTTTCTATGTTATTAAAAGTTTGAACATTTTGAAAGCAATATGAGAAACACTTTTTATGAGGACGCTGTTCTTAATATATATTAAGGACTTATTTAATATTTGATTAAACGTAAGTTAATCTTGATAGACGAAACTTGATTATTACGAATATAGAATGCAATTGATAAACATAAATATAGTAATAATAAACGAATTGGATTATAGTTGAAAGCAGTTAGACCCGATGGTGAACATCTCTAGCTAGGTCAAAGAAAGAAATTAAATACAGTAGACTTCAAATAAAAGAATCAAATTCAAATCCCCTCAATTTGTCAACTTTTAACAATCATGCAAAATGCAAGCATTGCGTGGACGGCTTCGATATAAGCGCACGTGTAATCACATGCACTCCCATCCTTCTATGGTTTATTGGTAAACTGCAGAGAACTTGCTGAACCGAAAGAAGGAGAAACAGTGGCAGTGCTATCGCTCGCTTGTAAGAAAATATTTGGCTTGCAGTCACGTGATACAGACCCTGCAACAACGTAAGCACTCACGTGACATGATCCCCGGTTCTTGTCCACGTTGGTAAACAAATGGCATTGTTTATTCGGGTCACCGAATTAGAAACACCATTTTCAAGTCACAGGTAGATGAATGCAGTGTTGGTCAAATTTAGAAGAAGAACAGAGCACATGAAAAGTCCACTGACACATGTAGCCCCGAAGCTCTCTCTGTTCATGGAAAAAAAAAACTGACAAATTCGTAGAACCTCACGTCGGAAAACTTTAAAAATATGCAGGATTTTTATTTATTTATTTACTTTTAATTTGGTTATTTCTCTTCTTGTCTTTTCAATCAAAAACATACGTTGTTATTTTTTAAAATTATTTGATAGCACTGTAAGAATCACTTTTTAAAATGTTTTTTAATTAAGAATATTTAAAAATAAAAAAAACTTTAAAATCTTGGTTATACCGCAATGATAAATGGAGCTTTAATATTGATTCCTCTTTATTAACACACTCAACCAGGCCTATTCTAATTTAATCTCTCTCTCTCTCTCTCTCTCTCTCTCGGTCCTAGAGCCAGACTTGCATCATCGTAAATTCCAAGCAACAGGCTTTCATACCAAGGCTTCTCGGCTTCTAGACTTTTGGTCATGGTGGATGGAATCAGTTTAGAAAATATGGGAAAGAGCTCCTTTCATTTCAGCGAGATGGTACGCAAATGGCTCTCAGAAATATATCTGGACAAGGTCTTATCCACCCCACACCAGCTTGGTACCATTTTTTCTTGAGCAGATATGAGACTTTCATCGTGTGGTTTCTCTATAGAAACGTTCGGAGTGAAAGCTGTGTGAATAAAAGTGGAGGAAAACTTGAAAAAGGTGGTCGAGATTTCTTCGGCAGGGGCTACAAACTTTGACTATAGAATTCACACTTTTTGAAACTGGAGACTGATTATTTTTTTCACTGGCCATTTACTTGTCAACACGCAAGCATGGAAATGTCGGCCTGCTTTAATGATTGTTATATATCGAAGGATTTCTTGCACACAACGATTTGACTTCTCTAGCTTCCTGATTGCTAGTGATATCAGCCTTTCCAATTTGTTGACAAAAAGCTTTTCTTTCGGACCCATTTGAAAATAATATGATCCCCTAGGATTCGAAATAGAGTGGAGGGAAGAATAGAAAGGCTAATATTTGGGTCCCGGTGAAGTAAATGCAATATAATCCCTGTTTGGATGTTGCGTTTGTCAAGGGAAGGTGAACAATAGTGTTCATGGTGGTGGCTTGCATGTGGGTTTTCTATACCTTTTGCTTTAAGATGATTGATGATGTATGGAGGTGTATGAAAAGTCTAAGTCTTCTTGAATGATTACCGTTCAAAAAAGAGGGAAATAATAATGAAAAGAAACGGAAGAATTAAAGCTCATGAATTGAGTTACTCATTTATTGGTCATTCATTTAAATAGTGTTGGTGTGATTAGATTTTGAGTTGATATAATTAACCAAGTTCACTAGATAACTCATCAAGATAGGCATGATGAGAAATTCTAACAAAAGAAAAAAAAAAAACTGAAACAAGTGATCATCATGTTTCCTTAAAGGAATTAATTGCAAATTTGTCTCCAATAAAAGTGTGATGTGATCAAACAGAATTCATAATTCAAACAATAAGTGTCGAGTTTCAGTCAATACCTGTATTTTTTTTAAGATCCTAAAACAACTGAGGTTTTATTCGTTCATTTGCACTTATAAAATATCTTTTTTAAAGTGAGATTTCCTTGCATCTATTTTTTTTTTTTGTTTGCATAATTCACAATAAATATTTAATCTACAATGATCCACGATCTAACTATCATTGTCAACCATATTAATTACTATTAACAGCTTCCTAAAACGATGGCATCGTGCCATTTTATAGCACGTATTAAATTAAATCGTCTCCTAGATCTTCAAAGGATTAACATTCGCTCGGTTGACGACACGAAGAAAATATTAAAATAAAATGAAATCAGTTGATAAAATAAAATGAAAATAATGATAGATAACCGTCCCATATCCTTATTGGAAAAAATAAAACAAAAACAGTTAAGTTACAAGATTTTAAGTTTCAGATTTACATTGCATTTTAAAAATATATATTTTTTTATTTTAAATTAATTTTTTTAATGTTTTTGGATTGCTTTGGATGTTTGGGCATCAAAAATATTTTTTTAAAAATTAATATTATTTTAATATATTTACAAAAAATAATGTCAAACACGCTATAACAAATCCAGACATCAAGCAACTCTGATTCAGACACTAAATAAAAGAAATTACAAGTGACATTAGACAAGTGAAAACAAAGTTTTAGTCGCTCGACGATCGTGAACAGATTCAGATGTTGCCGTATGGTGCGGTGTATATTCAATTTCATCTGCAAGTTCAGACTTCAAATCAGCGATGGGCGTGAGTCTCATCACAAGAAAACAATGCGCCAATAATGTTATCAGTCGAGGGTCCCCTGCTAGGTTTACTCGGAAGAACTTGTACAGTCTATCTTAATACGGTGGGTAGCCGCCCAGCCTATGCAATCTCAACTCTCATCTTATATTATAATATTATATTTATTAATTAGTACAACAGTGTGGTTACTAAAAACCATTACTGCAATAATCGAGAGACACTCTCCGATGGGAGCCAGAGAGAAATTCAACAACTACGTATGCTTAGCTCAGACTTTCTGTCTTGAAATAAGAATTAGGTTCTGTAATTTCAGGCTAAATTTCAATACTTTTTTCATGTCCCGTATAGCACCTCCCCTCATTTATACCACCTTGATTTTCTCTCTCTTGTCTCTCTCCTCCACGCAGTTGAATCTTTCCTGAGACCACACATATTAATGTCCCTTTCTCATATCTTTCTTTGTCAATAGTAACATGCTGGCCTTCTCTTCCTTAGTTTTCCTCGGTTTGAATTTTCTTTGGGCTCCGAGTTCTTAAATTGAGGCTGGTTCAATCTTGTTCTTATACGATAACTAATTTGCATGTTGTTTTGTATTATATTCAAGATCTGAACGAGCCAGTTGGTTTGCCATTTCTGCTGAGCACATTCATTTCATGGATCTTGTAATTAGCAAAAGCTATGGCGCTCAGTCTCCTCCGCCATTGACAAGCCCAGTTGATAGCTCATCAATATTTGGACCTCGTACTCAATCTTCAGACACGAGTTTCCCAGTTTTAGCCATTGCCATTATAGGAATTTTGGCCACAGCTTTCTTGCTAGTAAGCTACTACATCTTTGTCATTAAATGCTGTCTGACTTGGCACCGCATCGATCTTCTTAGGCGATTCTCCTTATCAAGAAATAGAAACCACGAAGACCCTCTGATGGCTTACTCTCCTGCCGCTATAGAGTCTCGTGGACTTGACGAGTCAGTGATAAGGTCAATCCCAGTTTTTAAGTTCAAGAAAGAAGGCGACAACGTCGGAAACTTTGGAGAGAGAAGCTTCACTGAATGTGCAGTTTGCTTGAACGAGTTTCAGGAAGCTGAGAGGCTAAGAAGGATACCAAATTGTAGCCATGCTTTTCATATTGACTGCATTGATGTTTGGCTTCAAAGCAATGCTAATTGCCCACTTTGTAGAACAAGCATTTCGAGCACCACAAGATTCCCAATGGATCATATTATTGCTCCAAGCTCTACACCCCAAGATGCGAATCCTTACAGTGAAAGTGTCATGGGTGGAGATGAAGATTATGTTGTCATTGAGTTGAGTAACCACAACTCTACAGATCAAACATTGCTTGCAGCACAGGAAAGATTGAATTCAGGAGAGTTATCCGTTCGGTCAATTAGTCCTTCGCCAAGGAAGATGGAGCAGAGAGTTGGACACAAGAAAGCAAGGAATCTCAGTAAGGTCACCAGCATGGGAGATGAATGCATAGATACAAGAGGCAAAGATAATCAATTCGGATTGATTCAACCCATCAGGAGGTCCTTTTCAATGGACTCGTCGGCAGATCGGCAGCTTTATTTATCAATTCAAGAGATAGTGCAGCAGAGCAGGCAAGTTACTGAGGTCAGCCCTGTTGAAGATTGTAGTGGTAGAGCCAGAAGAGCTTTCTTTTCTTTTGGTCATGGTAGAGGATCCAGAAGTTCAGTCTTACCTGTTTCTTTGGAGCCGTAAAGCCAGAATATTTTCCATTGATTATTTTTCCTCGTAGTGTTTTTTTTTTTTTTTCATTATAAAGGTATAGGGATTTTAATTAGATTAGACATCTTAAAAGGCACAGGATTTGTGACATAAAAGTGTTTAATTGAAATATCGAATTTTAATTTTATTTGATTCTTAGTTTCGTGCAAATCCCTCTGGCCATTTTTATTTAAAGGGCTTAACAGCCATGATAAATATAGAAGCTTCATTGCTGAAACCAACTCTTTTGATTGATGCTCATATTTATATCGTCTCTCTTTTTGCTGTTGCTGCTTTACTAAGTAATGGAGCGGGATTTCACATTACAGTATCTGAGAATAGTAACAAAATGAGAGCTCACACAAATATTTTGAAGGAAAAAGAAGAACCCACAAAAGAGAGGGAGAGGTGGGAGGTCCCTTGCATTGATTTAGGAGTTAGCTAGGGAGGATTATCTTTAATTGAGATAATCATAGTGGGGCCAGACTCTTGTACCAATAATTCTAGTGTTGGTGGAGGGGAAAAATTTACTAAAGAGGGATTATAGAATTGCAAAAATTAAGGTCCCCCTCCATTGATTTAGGTGGTAGAGGAGTCCTTTTCAATTGAGATAATTATGCCAAATAGCCACCAACTTCTTGAATCATTCATTATAATTCTAGTGTTGGTGAAGGGGGAAGGTATACTGTTTTGTCATTGTTCTTGCTGCTCCTCAACAGCACCTATTTCCCACCTGTAGGAATCATCCATTAATGTGTATGTTTCCAATAAACGTCATGTATAGAGGTGGATTGATTTGTTTTTTATTTAGAAAAAAAAAGGCTGAGAGGTTAATTAACATTTGAATGCACAAGTGTACGAACCCTAGCTAGTCTTTGATAAACATCAAAATTTCTAGGAGTTTTCTGAGATAGCAGCTCATGCATGTTCATATATTCTGAATAATCAAAGAAGATTTTAGATAGTCCTACGAATCATACTAGACTTAGACTTGTTACTACTCCCTTTTAACATCATCTAATCAAATAACTATCTCTTAATAAGAATAAAACTTCCAAGTATAAATTCGAAAATGCATGCACTAATTTTATCATCATATTCTTCTCCAAAACTCCTACGTCGAATGAGCTCTTCTTACTGATATATCCATGAATTTAGTGGTTGAAAGTTTCTGGAAAGTAGCGGAGAATCTTTCAAACCGATTAGCAGTACTCTTCTTGTATTATTAAAATGATAAGAACAGCTGGATTTTCAAGTTGTGCATCAAAACTAAAGATATATATCATGTCAATAAACCATTTTATCTAAAATTTTAAACTAATAGGTGAGGTCCCAAAATATAATTTATATTATTCTCTAACACAAACCCTCGAGTTAAAGTCCTTTAGGCTTGAAACTTGCACAAGTCCACACTACCCTGTGCTTGATTTTTATCAAATATAATAAGGGTGGTGAGATCCGAACTCGTGACCGTTGGGTTAATAAGGTTTTGATACCATGTCAAATAACAATCTCATCTAAAAATTTAAGCTGTTAGGTAAAATATCAGAATATGATTTATATTATTCTCTAATATAAATCTTCAAGTGAAAACACTTTAGGCTTGAAACTTGCACAAATCCACATTACCTTGTGCTCGATTTTGATCAAATATAATAAGAGTAGTGAGATCTGAACTCGTAACTGCTGGGTCAACAAGATTTTGATATCATGTTAAAGAACCATCTCACCTAACAATTTAAATTTTTAGATGAGATAGTTTCTGATATTAAATTCAAAATACGAGGCAGCAATTTAATACATTGTTTGAATAGGCTTACACTTTCGTGTGAAGGAAACTGTCACAACGTTGGGCTCTTTTCAGCCTTAGTATTCATAAGACAGAAGGCAGGCAAGATCTTGAAACATGAAGACATGCCATAAAGGATCACGAGTTGGAAAAACAGAACTTCCAAGAGTCCAAGGGACAACGAAGATGCCGAAAATTCAAGTTATATATCAAAAATATCATCCATGTCTTGATGGTTGCAGAAAAGTGCGTAATATTCTATGATCAGGGCCGTATATTGGTCCCTGATCGATCTGACAGGCTAACTACATAACCCATAACTTCATTTCTTCTTCTGCTGCGGTTATATCATCAGCAGACAGAACCACTGACTCGATAGACATTACAGTAACTGCGGCTCTTCTATCCGATGATTCTATTTCTATGGCCTTCGATTTTCCTACGCCATGTGCTTGCAAGTATGGGCGAAGATAACAAATCCGTGACAAACTTGAGGCATCCGTGGGATGTTGGGAAATCTAATGAACATGAAATCGCCATTGCTTACGTCTGTCAACATAAAACAAATACGAGTCAACCGAGCCAACAAAACTCGGAATGAGCTTCAATCAGTTTCCGTGTATAGAGATTATCAGTTTCCCAGTGAGGAGGAGGGATATCTACGTGGTACTTGAAAGAACTGTGGGTTAAAAATTTGGAAGTGTGGATTGGAGATAACACTTATTTTTTACTGGATTTCAAAAATATTTTTGATTTTTTTTTGAATTTTTATTTAAAATGATTTATTTTGATGTTTTTAGATTATTTTCATGTGTTAATATTAAAAATAATTTTTAATAAATAAAAGAAACAATATTTTAATGCAATTATGAACGAAAAATACTTTTAAAAACAACTGCAATCATATTTTCAAACAAACACATAATCCCGCTAAAAAATAGAGGTCAAAGCTGTATTTTCAAAACTGCTAAAAATTAGGCCCTGTTTAGAACCGTGTTTCAAAAACATTTTTGAAAAATAATAAAAATATTTAATTTTAACTTTAAATTAATTTATTTTTTGATATTTTTATATTATTTTATATAATATTATCAAAAATAATTTTTAAAAATATAAAAAAATAATATTATAGTATATTTTTAAATAAAATACATTTTAAAAAACAACTTTAACCAGTATCCAAAACATACACTGAGATATACTTATATTTTCTCATTACTCTACCCAGTTTTTTTCAAAGGACAGTCACTGCCCTTGTCATTATTACTCTTAACAAAGTCATGGCTCGATAAAAATAACCCCATCTTTTCGCATCCGAAAGTCGCGACTACAGCAAAGATTAAGCTTTTGATTGAGAAATTTTGCCTTCTTTATTTGTTTTTTCACGAGATAGTCTCTTTCACGTTTTGGCACTGCTGAAGAGAAATTATTTATTGGAGTCCATTTGACAGCAAAGATCAAGCTTTGATTCATCATCATCCCGGCAACTTTTCCATGGGTCTAACCTCTTTTCACTTGTTTGTAAAATCTTGACATGGCAAGAGATTGAAAGATAATAATTAGCTGAACCATTTCCATGGCATTTTGGTTTTGAATGAGAGGATAATCTCATATTTGAGCCTTATGATTGCTAATATAATAATTATTGAAGGCTTATATAATTGTTAATTTCAGGATCTGTGAGATAGTCGAGGTACGCGTAAGCTGTCCCGGACACTTACATTAATAAAAAAAACAAATATTTCTTAACTATTTTTTATTCAATAACATTTTCAACTATAATTTTAACCAATTATATATTTTAATTCAACCAACAACAAGTAAAAATATTTTATTTTTTAATTTATAATTTTCAAATCACTATATTAAAAGCTATCCCAAAATGTCAAACACATATGTAATGGGTCTTGCTGAATGATTGAATCGAGTCCCATTTTTCTTATTTTCAGCTGTAAAGTGGTTTGGAAGGAGAGAAGTCCATCAAAACAAAATCAAATCCAAATCCAACTGGATAGGAGGAGGCCCATATATGTGGCTCAATTGACATCCAGGAATGATTTAGAGCCCACGTCACACATAAAGAAGGGCCTGCCTTCAATATTGGCTTCAGATATTTGAGCCCAAATCGAAACAAAGAATACGAAAACCCCACGTAACGTAAGGCAACAACATTGTATCCAGTACTAGTAATAATAACGTATTGAGTTAGCTATAACTCTCAATCCCTGTACGTAACGAAACAAGCTAATTAGATCCTCTCATTTCAAAAATTATTAATTAGTCCTTTGACCTCTTGACTTTTATTTCACTAATTGGTACCTAGGTTTTTATTTTTATTTAATTCCTCACCTGCCTTTGACCTAAAATTAAAAACAGAGAAACACTGCAATAACAGACCACCTTTCCCACAATAAAAATTAAATGACCAGCTGTCCTCATCTTAAATAAATTATTTTTTAAAAAAAATCTATATTATGTCTTGCGAAATCAATTATGACTTCAGCCTTTGATCACAATCTTTGATCCAATTTTCTGTTAAATGTGTTGCCTGTAAATTAAGATCACGGGTCAGGATTATTGATCAGCATTTTTAGCTACGACTCAAATTCCTTTGCGTGCTCAGTTCTATCGATGCAACCCTCCTTGTTCAGTTCTTTATCATCTTCATTTCGTTCTACATGAACTTGCTAGCTTGGATTGGAAGAGGAAAAAAATATCCGTGCATGTGAGCAGTTTCTTGACCCTTTTTGCACTGTTCTTTTCACAAGGCTTCATATATTTTTAGCCTCTGTTGAAGCTTATGATCTGTTTGTTTGTGAATATGATTGAGGTTGTTTTTTAAAGTATTTTTTGTTTAAAAAAATATCATAATAATTTTTTTATAAAAAAAATTATTTTTAATATCAGGACATCAAAATGATTTAAGAAAATAAAAAAACTTTAATTTAAAGTAAAAAATAAAAAACATAAAATTTTCATTTTTTTTTCAAAAATATTTTTGAAACGCAGTATCAAACAAGCATTTAGGTAAGGTGGGGTCATAATAGCTTATAACATTGGATTCTTTCGTCTATATATAACTCTGAAATATTTCAAAATTGAAATATTATATTCTAATTAAAAAAACAAAACAACTATCAAAATGGAATTAACAACCTTATCTTGAATTAACAACATTATTTTCGGTGTTGTACTCCCTGGCATTATCTTTTTAGAGCCAGCAAGCATCAACTCTAAAAGAGTCTCAGCTTTAGCTTCATGCCATGATTCCATTTTTTTATGTCAGCTACAAGTGATGATTTCAGTAGTAGTCCTAGAGTATGAGCTTCACCCATCCACATATATATCCGTCCATCCACATATATCTTTTTTTATGCTAATGATTTATCTTGTCGGGGGATATCATGATCAAGATTAATGTTGTCAGTTTTGTTTTGTTTGGTATTTTGTGTTTTTTAATTGGAATGAAATATTTTGATTTTGTAGAGTTTCAGTATGCCATTTAGGGTTGTTGTATTATTCATATATAATTATATATATATAATAAAATATTAATTTAAAAAATATAATTCAAATTCAAGATAAATTAACTTTAAAATATATAATGCAAACACAAAGTCAAACAAATATAATCTCAAAATATGAATTAATATTTAACAATAATATTTTAATGCAATATAAATATCATAATTATATTAACTTTTAAATTTTCTTTAAAAAAGTATTTTTATTTTATTAATTATTTTATATGCTATATATTTCCAAGTTTCAAATTCAACCCCTTCACCACAAAAATGTAAAGTCTCTCTTTTCATGTGCGTCATCTCTTGTTTTTCTCATGCCATGTCTTATGGGTTGTGCAGTTTTATCTAGCGTATGAATTCTTTTTCCTTATAGACTAATTTCTTATCTGGGTTTTCTGTTGGTCTTGATCTTTGTTGTAAAAGTTTCAGGAAATGTGTTTAGCTCCTTCAATGGTTTGCCTTAGCTAACGGGGAAGAAGAAGTGAAGAACCAATGGGGGTGGGGGGTTGTTGTTAACTCTTTTCATGGCCGAAACGGCACAACCGGTATGATATCTGTGCATTTCGGCCAGTATTTGACCGAAAAATCCAGAATGAACCAAAATTTTAATCGAGATAAAAACATCACCGTTTTGTCTCTTTTTTAACTGATATGAAACGTTTCGATTGTTTCGATCGAAATGAAACGAGATTAATAACCCTGATCATGAATGAATCATGAATTGATAGAGGGTGGCTACATAGTAGCTAGCTGATGATGAATGTATATATTATTCTTTTGAACACCACCACTGATGTTTGATTGTATTTTTATTAATGTGGGTGTTTGAGATAATTTACATGCACTTCGATTAATTTTACAAGTTCTAAAACAAATAACTATATAAATTTTCAATAACCATTATATTAGCAACCATAAATAGGACTAAAATAAAAGCAAAACTCTTGATTTCATACTGTTACTATTGACCACCTTTTAAACGGTTGCTTGCTTGCTTGTATTTTCTAAGTATAGACTGGCTATGAAATGGGCTTAAGCAGACGAGATGTCTATGAAAGCCCAAAGTTGCTATCTTACCATCCCCATAATAATGTTTTTATTTGGGGGGGGATAAAAAGAAATGTGCAAAAACGGGTTATTAACTTTTATTTTATGGAAATTAATTAATTAGATTTTTCCTGTGGTCCAAAAAGGACGCGGCGGCGCGTAAACATATTATGACTGTTGATACCTTCCACGTGGTACAAATCTAATGGGCGTTCACTAACCATAGGTACCCGACATCATTTACCGAAATTTTAATAGACTAGGACTTCTCCTTTTTTTATATATATATAAATACTCAGAATTTCTCCCTACTTCTTCTTCTTCTCTTTGATCGTCTAATGCAAAATCCAATAAATAATTAAAAGAGAGAAAGATGGAAGCAGTAGATCAGTTTGAGGGGGAAGATTGTTACTTGGATTATCTGGATATTTTATTGGGCCCCGCTGATTCTCTCACCAACAGGTATTTTTCATAATTAATTTTCTTCATTATTTTTTATTTCTTTTTATATATAATTGATTTTTGTTTATTATGATTAGAATCGATTGGGGCTTGCTAATTATGTAAAAAAAGAGAGAAAGGTATTTGTGGTTCTTATTCTTATTATGTGAATAAATCTTATACGGATTTTGGCAGTGCTAAAAAGTTAATAATTGCTTTTGAATTTTGCAGTTAAGGTATAAAATTGTATAGAAAGGAGATCTGTAGTAGCTTGAATTGTTATGATTAGCTTCCGTCTGATGATACTTTATTGGTTTATTATTATTATTATTATTGCAGTATTTGCAGCAGTGGTGGTGTTGTGGATGTTGATTTTTCATCTAGTGGTGGTGCTGTTACACAATTCAAAGAATGCTCGCGGAAGAGGTATTCATTTTCTTCCTTTTTTGAATTTGAAGTTTAAATCGTACTTGGTATTGTTTTGTTTGTGGAAGCTGAAAACTTTGAAATTGATTGCAATTCTTTTGAATCGTTCATAGAGCATCGTTATCTGTTTGCACTAATTTCTGATTTATGTTTAACAAATTCATCTTGAATAGATGCTCCTTTTATGTGTGTCATACAAGCAATTGTTATAGCTAGACAACTTCAGTTAATGAAATGAACACAGTTGGCGCTTCTTTTTTCTTCTACTTGGACTGCTGCATTGATGTCGTTAAGGGATTTCCTTAAACTATCTCAATAATGTAAATAGACTGTTCGTGTCTCTGATAATCCCTTTTTTGTAAAAACTGATATGCCTGATAACTTAATTATCTACAGCAAAAATCTTTTTAAAAAACTGGCTTCTAACTGATACAGGTTCTAAGATTTGAAAAGTTTCAAAAATAAGATGCGTGGACATTTGGCACTGGTTTACTTTTGCTTATATCAATTTGTGGTTGCTCAAACCTTTTCTTAACCTTGTGAAGCCTGTATTTTTGTGATTAGAATGCTTTCACCTAGCCTTACCTATTCCTTTTCTCCTTGTGACATGCACGGTGCGTGCACGAACATATTTATTTTTTCTAAAGCATAATTATGCCAATGCTATATAGGGGACAAAGTGATTTGTGTAGCAGAGCAGGGACCAAAGCATGCCGTGAGAAGTTGCGGAGGGAGAGATTGAATGACAGGCATGCATCTTAAATCAGATTTATATTTATGCTTTTAATTTAACTAGTTATGAATTTGGCATCTTAAGATACTTTAGAAAATGCAACTAATATTGAAACTAACATAGTATCAGAATATTTAAATTTGAATCGGAAGAAGAAAGATGAATCTTATTTGTTGAATTTGATACTGCTGATGTATCGCTATCATCAGAGTTTTCACAACAATTCTTCTAGATTATGTAGAATGAAGATAATAATAGTAAGTAATATTCTGAGGAATAGATTTTACTTATGATTGCAGGTTTCAAGATTTGAGCTCTGTTTTGGAACCTGGAAGACCAGCCAAAACTGACAAACCTGCCATACTAGATGATGCTATTAGAGTTCTGAACCAGCTAAAAAACGAGGCTCAGGAGCTCAAAGAAACTAATGAAAAACTTCTAGAAGAAATCAAAAGTCTGAAGGTAGTCATTTCCAACACACATTTAGCTACAACAACAGTTATTTCTTTCTGCAGTTTCTGTGCTGCACGGGAATATGATCCCTTTATTCTAATATCCTAATACAGCTCACAAATCCAAAGGATCTGAAACTTTTAGATTGTCAATTCCCAGTATTATTTCCTGAATTTCCTCTCTGATTCTTTTAATTCCTAGTAATTGAGATATATTTATTTCCTGCTTCCATGTTATCTATAGCTATTCATTATATATCTATCAACAAAGGAAGAACTTGCCAAAAGAGGCCACCACTTTTATTCTTAATGCTTGGTCCCTATATTCTTGGTTTTCAAGTAGAATTTATATTTAAGGTGATTGATGCATATGAATCTTCTTCAAATTACACCTGAAGTTTTTTCCTATTGACTTTCTGAGAACGGGGTTTCTAATTTTCTGCTCCTGCAACAGGCTGAAAAGACTGAACTCCGTGAAGAAAAACTGATGCTTAAGGCAGATAAGGAAAAGATGGAGCAACAGTTGAAAACTGTGGCTCTTCCCCCTTCTGGGTTCATGCCAGCCTATCCAGCAGCCTATCATGCTGCAGCCAACAAGATGCCAGTCTTTCCCAGTTATGGTCTTATGCCAATGTGGCATTATTTACCCCCAGCTGCTTGTGATACATCACGTGATCATGAGCTCAGGCCACCTGCTGCATGATTCTTTTTGTTCATCAATATCCTGATAACTTTCAGATGCTACATTCTAGAATTTTCTCAAAATGTAAATATAACTTGCTTTGCACTTTACCTGATTTTGACAATTCAATTATTGGCAAGTTTATTTCTGGAGATTGCTTGGAAGGTAGCTAGATTGCAAGTATTTTCTCGAGTAAATCATTTATTCTCTATTCTCTGTGATTGTGTGTTAGCATCTGGATTTTTTCTGGAACATTTCAGCAGCTTTCCTGCGAGTCCCAGATCTTGATTTCATATATTTCTCCTGCCACAAAAGTTTGAGATGCATTTGACATGTTTGAAAATACTCAACTTGGAAGACTGCAGTGGTTTGTTGTATAGTACACTTTATTATTACTATTTTTTCTGTACAGGCCTTTCTATTAATGAATTGGTATCTAGAGCTTTCTGTTGGGAGCTCGACTTGCACACTGATTTATTTTATAGTTTGGAATTTTTATATACGCTTCTGTTGTTATTCGTGGGAATTAATGTGGGGGTGATCTCTACTCCTCCAGGCCCATTATCCAAGTTGATTTTTTGTCCATCAAGGGGGGGAGAAGCTTAGCATATATCTCAACATGAGAATATCAACAATATTATTATCAGATCCTCTGATAACAGCAAACTAAGATTGTTCTTTTTCTTCACAGGCTGAGGGCTGAAAGACCAGAATACATGCGTAGAAAATAATGCATGAGCTTAGTTTAGTTTGATTCTTGTTGCATGTCGCTGTTAGTATCATGTTCTTGATAAAATGCTCTGATATATTCCCTGGCTCAATGGTTTAGATTTAGAAGATAAAGAAGAAATATTCTCTTGCATGGTTGCTCATTTAAGGAATCACTAACATTAGTAACAGGGAACTCATGGATATGTGTCGTGTAATTCAGCTGGTTGAATGTCATTTCAATCGCTTCCTGAAATCAATAAAACATGCTGATGAATCTTTTATTAGCTTTAAACCTTCAGTGCACATTTTTGGAGCACTTTACAGAGTTTATGCTTTCCCTTTTCCTTTCATTTTCTTCTCTATGCATAGCAGATTGCATTGATCCTGATAACTACATTTGCAGGAACTTGATTTTGTCACCGACGCTGATTAATTTTTTGATATGGACAGAACTCCTTAATCATACCAGAGCAAGACACTTTTCTTTCAAAATTTGCAATTGTTACAATAAAAAAATACAATAAAATTTGCAATAATGGGTCATATGTTTCTATTTTTTAACTTCATTAATATATGTTTTAGCTAGTAAGATAATAGCTGTACAGAGAGTAGAACAAAAACAAAATTTTTGTATCACTTATTTCACAAAACAAGACATGAACTAGACAAAACATTACCTTATAAATCCACAAAGTCGGAGCATAAACTAAACTTTGAAATTAATAAGAATAAAACCAAGCAACTAAATTTGTTTATCTAAATTTGAAAGAATCAATACTCAATCGAAGAGCTTTTCAAATTGTCATAACCTCAGCCACATTTGATTCCTTTATACTTGTAGAACAAGAGAAGACATGTCTAAACTTTTCTTCATGATCTCTTAAAACTCCATGAATTCTAGAGGGTCCTACCTTGCCATTTGAAAGTGAAAGAAAGCTTTAATTTGGTTCTTGATGGCATTTGTAATCTTCTTTTTTCTTTTTTGGCCCACGCCTTTCCCCCCCTACAATTTATGCCATCAACTAAAACTATTCTTCTTATGATTACCCTCAGTTTCTTGTGTTGAAGATCAATTTAGTTATAAAACGAAAATCCCAGGGATTAACTCTTGATCATTTGGTTTGGTGCCATGTTAAAAACCACTCCACTCATTCGTTTAATCTATAAGTTGAAACTCCAACAAGGGATATACCATTATATGTTTAGTGATGACGGAAGAGTCAACAACGGGTTCCCATCTCTGCGTAAATATTAAACCAATGTCTTGCCTATTTTTTTTTTATATTCTGAACTACTTGAACACGTGGTCAAACAACCTACATATAATGACATTATTTTCTAGAAAGCATAATAAATCAAGTTTGATAGGAGTGAAACAGGGATAACTTGTATCTAGACACCAACACTATTGAATTCAAACACCTACCCAACGAATAACAATTCATGAATGAGAAGTATGGATTGACTCCATGAAATAAGTTGAACCTTAATATGTCATTTTTAGCCCTTTAGAGAACCAAGAAAAATAGAATTCTTACCCTCACAAGCACACAAAGTTGCAGTCGTAATCTAAATATCATTAAGCAAAAAGCATTATCTGAAAGTTAGGTTACAAATGTGTTTTTAACCTATGTTTTAACTTAAAGATATGGACATATATAAGGACATGTATAAAGCCCACTTATAATCATACCCAAATCTCTAAGTATCTAAAGCTCAATTAATATTTATTAACTCTAAAACACAAAATACAAATTTAAAATAAAAAGTTTAAGTTGTTGATATATAAAAATAAGATAAAAAAATTTTATTTGGGCTTGAATATTGCTAACTTTTAGATTTTCTTCCTAGACTAGAATTTTTTTTCTTTTGAATGCTAAAAATGCTTCTTTCTTTAGGAAATAATCTGAACTTTGACTCCGTTTTATATTAGAAAATATAAACCCAAATCAAGGTTGTCATATGGCCTATATATCATCTCTTTTCAAAACTTGAATGGAACCATTCTTAGACTTGAATTAAATAAATTAGAGATTGTCTTTTAAGTTTGACGTCTTTTATCTCTCTAGATCCATCTTACTCTATGTGTTCGGAATTAGCCCATTTAATATCTCTTTTAAGTCTTTTTGTTCTGGAACTTGTAAGACTCACTTGGCACAATGGAACCATTCTTAGACTTGAATTAAATAAATTAGAGATTGTCTTTTAAATTCGACGTCTTTTGTTTCTCTAGATCCATCTTACTCTATGTGTTCGGAATTAGCCCATTTAATATCTCTTTTAAGTCTTTTTGTTCTGGAACTTGTAAGACTCACTTGGCACCACCAATGGATCATTTGCATGACTCCACTTGGTGTTGGTTGATCTCATCATTTCTTGTCTTGCATATTGCAAAGAGATTAGTTGTCCGGTGTCCCAAAGTTGAAAGTAGCATTTCCTGTCTGTATTATTTATTTAAGAAGAAATTGTATTTCATATGTTTTCTTCTTATATTTATTTATACATATAGCACGTCATTCCCCATCTTCGCAGGTGCTAATCTCAATAGGCGTTGTCCCAGTCATGAATAACATAACCATGCAATAATAGCACATGTTTAAAGGGGGAAATCACTTGCATGCAACGAATTAAAATATAGCAATAGAAACCTAGTCCCCATGATTCCAACTATATAGTTATAAAAATGAAATGGAGCTTGGTGGAATTTGGTGACTGAAATTCTCTGTTAGTTTTTTTTTCTTTTTCCAAAGGTAAACTAAGCCAGGAGTCCAAGTCATAGAGAAGGAGAGAGCAGACAGATGGGGAGCAAATTCAGTGAATTTGTTGTCATTAAGACGTTTCTACAACACGCACCCTGACTCTCAGGATCTTTTGGCAATTTCACTTCATAAAGCAAATCTAAGTTTTGAAAATCATTATGATATTCTTCTTGTTTTCTTTTGTATCGACACTGTTAAGTAGATCAAAATTTCTATGAGACAGATGGCTTTTAGTGTCATAAATATACACTACTGTCTAACCTGCAGCTAATAGCCAAAGCATGATTAGAGATGAAATTGCAATTGTTATCCAGCTAAAAAAGGCCAAGGCAACTGACATTTGGTATTTCTGGCATTCCCTCAAAAAACTACAACTCCCCGAGTCATAAAAGTAGAGCACTGTGATTCCTGCTGAAGCTGAAGCGGCCGCAAGAGACAGTATTGCCGTCACCTGTATACAAAATAAATAAAAATGGCACTGTCAAATGACAATCATAAGAAGACAGATCTAATTTGGATTTAGTGATATAAGCTTTCAAGAATAATTAAAGGTCCCATTGAGACCAACCCAGTCTCCAACGACAAAAAGGATGAGCATGACTGTGTTGTGGAGGGTCTTCTTTCTCACCAAGGCATATGCATCCAACAGTGTTAGTCCAAAGCTCCAGATGATTTGCAAACTCATCGAAGCAATGAGGTAGCTGCATGAACAAGGAAAAACGTTTGTAATTGCCAATGAGTTAGGCACTTTGCGTCTGTGATGATCAGTATATCAAACCAAAAATACATAATATATTGTTTAGTCATTTTCCTCTCAAAAGATGCTGTTAATACAGGCAACAGGGTTAAGAAATAGTAATACATTGCTCAAGATTCATTATTACCACAACAGATTGGCCTAAATATGGCTGAATAACTGGTAGGACATACATAGAGACAAATTATTGCGGGAACTTAAAAAATACCATCAACAGGTGACAAGGTTATAGAAAGACAGCACCAGTAGGTAAATTGAAGCACTAAAAAACTATGTTATAGAAACAATACAAGTCAACTAAAATTGGAAACCATTGCAATAACAAAGAAACAGCAGAGAAGAAAGGAAAGGAGGCACTCATGGTGAAATTAAACTGAAAAGTGACCAATAGGATTCAACTATAACATTGCAATCACAAACGGAATATCCCTTCACAAAGAGCGCAATTACAGTTTTCAACTCCACGGAGTATGCACTTTAAGTCCAAGCACTGATCATGTCACCAAAATTATTCAGTTAAATTTCTGAAAATCATGACTCCTCATCATTTGAATCAAAACCCTTGGCTCCAAGTTCAGAAAATAAGAGATTATAAGTCTCCGTAATCCTTTCTCATTTTTTGCTGTATCAGTTATATGTAATTCTTGTGAGCACGACAAACCAATAGGTCCAGAGAAGCATTTCCCTATGCAATGTAGCTTCCACTTTTGAAGTTATCACTAGTTTCTCTTTACAATCTCATCATCATCATGCCAATGTCAGGACGGTGTGAACCATTAATTTACATCCAAGAAAGCAAATTATCATCGAGCTTGGGCATGTTTAAATGATTTAGCAATTCCTGAGCAATGATAGATTTAGTGAACTATTCTATAGGGTAAGCAATTAACAGCACAGAATTTTCAAAGGAAGTTTTCAGACTTTTTTGCTTATATAGATCATTCAAATCATTCATTTTGTTAATGGTAAACAAGAAAAGAGGTTAACTCTCCTGCAGAAGCTCTGTGAACTCGATGCCAGTTTGATATTCAATTGATAGCTAGCATTACTATATATAAAAAAATTCTTAATTTCTTAAGAAAAGGAGGTAATATTATGAATTTCTTGCGGGCAATTATCAACAAAAAGATCATTAAGAGAGTAAATGTGTGTTAACTCGCGCCAAATTAATTTTTACTACACATGGATTGCATCATCAAGTTCTTCTAATGTATTTATTTATTTTCTAGAAATATTTCAATTTTGAAATGGTAAATTACAATCTTAATTAAGTAAAGCCTATATGTAATGAAAAAGAATTCAAACACCAGCTCAATATTAAATTAGGAGAACAATATATGAATAGTGTAGGAAAGAGCGAATAATATAATACCAGAAAGCAGTGAAATTGAAGAACCTAGCGGTGGTGGTCATGGCAGCAATGGAGCCAGCTGCGAAAACACACTGCAAAAGCCTCAAAGCAAGTCCAGTCAAAGTCCCAGGAGTCCCAGCAAAATCCCTCATGATTTCTCTTCCGCCTTTTCTTTTTGCCGCCACCACCACCAGGAATCTCAATAAAGTTTTAACCTCTTGACGGGTCCTCAGACAATCAAGAAACCACAGATAGCAAGGAAAAAATCCAAATGAAAAAAATAATAATTAATGAGGACGGGTGGCAGATCGTGAGAAAAATTATGGAAGAAAGGTACTGGAGGATTATATATATATATATATATATATATATATATATATATGTTGAGAGAGAGAGAGAGAGAGAGAGAGAGTCTTCAAAATTAGGAAAATTATTATTCTGAGCATAGTTGTAAATACCATTCCGGTCGCCGTTCTGATTTTTCGATTGGAACGGAACGTTCCGGTTTCGGAGCGTTCCGGCGTGCCATTTCGGTGTCGTACTGTTCATATATAATTAATTATATATATATGAAAAAAAATAAAATATTAATTTAACAAGCATAATTAAAATTTGAATTCTTTTTTATTTAAAATATTTTGGTGTTTTTAAATTATTTTGATGTATAGATGTCAAAAATATTTTTTTAAAAATAAAAAAAATAGATTTTGAACCCGGAATGGCACGCCCGGAACGGAACCGAGGCATTCCGGCCAGAATTTGGCCGGAATTTCTGGATCAGACTGGAATTAAAACCGAGACGAAAACGACGTCGTTTTGTCTCGGTTTGTTGAACGGAACAGATAGGAATTAACAACTATGATTCTGGGGGCTGAAATTTCTGGAAAATCAGTGTTTATATTACAAGTAAACTAGCATTAAATTTTAAGAGTAAAAAAATTGATTTTATTTTATATATAATAAATATTGAGAATAAATTATAGAAAATGAAGATTGTTATAAAAACAATAAACAATTAACATATAAGAGCATAAATATTCAAAATATAATTAAAGAGGACAAGAGAGAAATATTTTTTTTATTATGCATTGAATTCTTATATTTTTTCAAGTTCTAAGAATATGAGACAAATGAATTTATTTATAGAAGAAAAAATGAATTTAACAGTCATGTAAATTCAAGGGACTAAACTCAAAAGATATGAACATTTAATACACATAATTATGGATTTATAACATTTTCCCTTGAATGACCATGTCATTAAAAATATGTCTCATTAAAAATCTTGCAAGGGAAAACCCAATAGGAATAAGAATACAACATTCTTGTGTGATTTCTGAATACTTCAGAATTCAATAGAGGATTTTATATATATATTTCAAAATCCATATTTAAATACTTCATGATTCATTAAAACAATGTTAAATTGTCTCATTAAAACCTTGCGAAGGAAAACCCAATGGAAAAAAACTTAAGTGAAAGAAAAAAAAATACAATTTGCATTGACTTCCCTTCAAAAATACATGTCTTATGATAAATCTTTAAGATAATAGATTCCAATATTATAGACAGGTTTCTTGAAAGTTAAAGTTGATAAAGACTTTGTAAAAAATATATATTAAATTATCATTTGACCTGATTTGTTTGATATCAATTTTTCCTTTTTGTTGGAGCTCATGAGTATAAGAAAAACTTTGATGAGATATGTTTTATTTTGTCTCTTTTAACAGTCTCTTCTTAGTTAAGTGATAAGGTAGCATTATCTTCAAACAATATTGTGGACTATTTTCAATGTTGAAAATCCATATTTTTTTATGTACAGAATAATTGACCTTAGTCATATACATTCTCGACTTGCTTTGTGTATCTCAATAATTTCTGAATGATTTAATGAAGTAGCCACCAATATTTATTTGATAGATCACTAAGAAATTGCAGTACTGTCATAGGTAAATAGATAACTTGATCTCTCTTTATTGGGATTAGAGGAATAACCTGCATCTACATATCCAATCAATTATGAATTTGATTCATAATAAAATAGCCTCATTTTGGTTATTCCACGAAGATAGCAAAATATATGTTTGACTCCAATTCAGTGTCTTTTATGGGAGTGGAACTATATCTTGTCAGTGAATTTACTGCAAAAGTTATATTTGATCTTGTACAATTTGCAAGATATATAAGTGCTCCAATATCACTAAAATATGGTACTTCAGGGACAATAATTTCTCCATCCTTTTCTGGAGGTCAAAAAAGGTTTTTTTTTCATCAAGTGATCGAACAACCATAATTGTGTTCAATGGATGGGCATAGTCCATGTAAAAATACTTTAAGACTTTTTTTGTATACATCGATTGATATACAAATATTCTATTTGAAAGATGTTTGATTTGTAAACCAGGACAAAAAAATTTCTTTATGAGCTTTTTCATCTCAAATTTGTTTTTCAAATAGGTTGCAGTTTTTTTGAGCTCTTCAGGAGTAGCAATAATATTTAAATCATCAATATATACTGCAATAATAGCAAATCTAGATATTGTTTTCTTAATAAAAATGCATGGACATATCTCATCATTCTCAAACTCTTTGTTTAAGAGGTAATAATTAAGACGATTATACCACATCCGACCAGATTGCTTCAACTCATACAAAAACTTTTGTAGTTTAATGGAATAAACACTTCTGGGTTCATTACAAAAGGCTTCAGGCATTGTAAATCCTTTAGAGATTTTCATATGATGACTTTATCTAATGATCTATATAGATATGATGTAACTACATCCATTAAACTCATATCTCGAGTTTATGAGACTACTAAGCCAATTAAAAATTTGAACGTGATTTTATCCATAACATGAGAATAAATTTCCTCGTAATCAATGTTGGGTCTCTATGAGAAATCTTGTGCAACAAATCATGTCTTACATCGCATAATTTCATTGTTCTTATTTAGTTTTCTAACAAAAACTCATTTATATTCAACGGGTATAACACCTTTAGGTGTATGGACTACAAGCACTTCATGTTTTGCAAGTGAGTTTAACTCTATTTGGATTGCTTCTTTCCACATTGGCCAATCATTTATATGTCAATATTCTTCAACAGTTTGTGGTTCAAATTCATCATCACTTCTAGTGATGCCAAAAGCAACCTTAAATGCAAACACATTATTTATGTTAGTTTTATCTCGTTCCAAAATCTCTTTTATATGAACATAGTTTATGGAGACTTCATTATTTTCAGGTATTTGGTTCTCTTTAAGAGGTCCTTGTTCATGGGATCACTATTAGAAGATGATTTGGACACAAAATTTAATATTTGTTTTGCATGTGAAGACTCTCCAAAAGTATCATCATCTATTCATTGGAGTTTTTGTTTTCTTGGATTTTTTTTCTTTATCGCCAATAGGCCTTCCGTGCTTCACGTGTGGTATAGATTCATTTGTTACTATGTTGACTTTTTTCCTTTAGAGATTTTAATTCTAGATGGAGCATTTGCGACAAGAATGTGAGATTTAACTACCTTTTCACTACTGGTGAAAACATCCGGTAATTGATTTGCAATATTTTGTAAATAAATTATCTTTTGAACTTCAAGTTCACATTGATTTGTCTTTGGATCAAAATGAGATAACTTTGTTCCAAGTAATTTCTTAGTGTGCTTCAAGCACTGATTTTTCTTTGCCTAATGATGGAAAATGTTCTCATCAAAATAGAAATTTTCAAAACATGCTTTAAGAACATCATCAGTCAAAGGTTCAAGAAATCTAATAATAGATGGAGAATCAAAACCAATATAAATTCTTATTCTTTATTTTGGACCCATTTTAGTCCTTTATAGGGATGCTACAAACACATATACCACACAACGAAAAGTTCATAGATGAAATATATTTTGTGATATACCATAAACAAGATGTAAAGGAGGATAATTATGGTAAGCATTTGGTTTAATTCTAACTAATGATATAGCATGTAATATAGCATGTCCTCAAACAGATGTAGGCAATTTTGATTTTATAAGTAATGATCTTGCAATTAATTGAAATCACTTTATAAATGATTTTGCTAAACCATTTTGATATGTATATGAGCAACAAGATCATTTTGATATGTATATGAGCAACAAGATGTTCAACACAATTCTAATACAAGTGCAAAAATTATCAAATAATGCATGAGAAGTAAACTTACTAGCACTCTCTAATCAAATTCTCTTGATAGGATAATCAAGAAATTGCATTTGTAGCCTGATAATCTGTGTTATTAAGCAAATGCAATATTTAACTAGAAATTAAACAAACATGTGATTATTTACTTGATGCATCAATCATTACCATAAAATATTTAAAAGGTCAGCATGGTGGATGAATATGCCCACATATATCTCCTTGAATTCTTTTGAGAAATGATGTAATTTTATAAAAACCTTTGATGGAGATGGTTTGGTAATTAATTTACCTTGAGAACATGCAACACATGAATTTTCACTTGGTAAAAGAATCTTTAGGGTTTTTAGGCTTGACCTTATAGTTTGTCCCTGTATTTGTGTCCTCGGCAGTCAATTTTGCCATGTACTTTCAATTCAATTAATTTATCTTTATGTTATCCAATTTAAGACAATTGAGATCAATGACTAAAATCTATCTTAATCTGATGTTAGTTCAGGATGATGTGGTACTAAGTGGATCCGTCGAGGAGAGAGGGAGAGAGAAGACAATTGCAGAGCGAAAAAATGTTCTCCTCTTGAAGATGAACTTCTCTTCATAAGAGATGTCGATGCACCAGCCATTACAATATAATAATCGGAGAAAAAAACAGAAGAAAGGCATTAGATAAGAAAAGGTAAGACGGATAAGGAGATCAATTGTGCGCGTAGTCCCAGAAAGAGAAACATATAATAAGAAACTTGTAATAAATTACCAGGAAAGGAAGGGTTTCTTGTCCGAACTTCAGTATAGCTGACGCTTTTTAAGGGAAATGGCAGTGTCCATCATGAATCTTAGCTAAACATGCACGACTAGACCAAGGATATGAGAGATTCCATCCATACAAGAGTAGCGCAACTAAGCCTGCTTAAATCAAGAAGATGGCCAATTGATGCAAAGCAAAAGCACTTCAATAAAAATCATATCATTGTCCGAACGGATGCCCGTCGAAAAACTAGAGGACTTTGGTAAAGCAGCATAATGTTCGGAATCGAGGATGCATTGTTCCAATCGAGACAAAAGATGCTGACAAAAGAGAGTACGCGATTTGACTTAGTAAATTGCTTGTTCTTCAGAACTATTTAGTTCCTATCATGGATGATAAATTTTGATTCATTTGTCGCATTAACTTTTTGACGATTTTGCTGAGAAGAAACACAGATGGGGGTTTTCCTCATTATTTCATGTATAGAAGAGCAATCCCAAAACAACTCATTGTAATAGTCAGTTTTTTAAGTTTTTTTGCTATAATCTGTCTTGTGAATATGAAGATCGAACAAATTGTTGTACACAGTAACCAGTGGCTTAGCTATTGCTAGTTGATGCAAACCTGGAAAAGGTCTCCAATATTTATTTATTTTTTGATAACCCGAGTGTCCGGGTCAGGTTACGCGGACCATGACTAATCCTCAGACTCACTGAACACCCTGCAAGCCCAGTAAACAGGTAAGACATCACGGGGATGATAGGTATGCACAGAAAGGATCAAACCCGGGTACAGAGAAAGGGAACAAGTCCCTTCCTCCGCTAGGCCACAACCTCAAGTGCAGGTCTCCCATATTGTTTACTGCCAAGTCTGCTGGTATGGGTGTATATTAACACATTACATTTGCTGAAGGATCTGAAGGCTACAGATTTATTTCGGTTTGCAGCCGAAGTCGAGTCATGAAGCCAGAATACCTGCGTCCTCCTAGTATCAGGTAGCTTCAGGAAATGCTGGATGACAGTGGAAGACAAGGATGGGTCTCCAATACTAAACGAAGAACTCTCAAAGAAAATGAATCACTTAACCATATACAAAACTCCAATTCCCATTCAAGAAGAAGATTTCTCGAGCCCATGAAATTTGCCCGCTTTATGGAAAACAGAGTCTAGATTGTTTCCCCAAATTCCTCCCTTTCATCTTCTGAAACGTAAAATAGATCCAGCATAAGCAAAACAATAGAAAGAAGCTGTCACATTTGATCGAAGATAGCTTGCAAGTAGCTTATAGAGTCTCCACAAGGCTCTAATTTACACATCCTCTGAAAATGATATGCTTCCAGAGTCTTATGACATTTTAAACAACCCGGCAAAATATAGCTTTCAAAACCTTTGGTACGTGCATTTTCAACAGCAGGTTGCAATATTTTTGAAGGATCATAAACATCTTTCCATTAGTCATATTTGCACAGCTAACCTCAATCGAGGCTTTATAGTATTTTAAAATATTCTGTGAAAGTCAAACAAATGACTTATCCCCTGTACAAGTGCATGCAACAAGAGAATCCAAGATTCAAGAAAAATTACTACATCCCCTACTCAGATCCCAATTCCCACAAGAGACAAACCAGAAATATGGCTTCTGCCAGCACGCAGAATTGATCTCTATGAAGGATGCCAAAACAGTACACAAAAGCTCACAGCGTACATGAATTCTTAGAGCTTTTCCATTCATATTACAGACACTTTAAATGAACATTCAATGAGAACCATAAAGGAAGCTGCCAATCTTCCTGTACTTCTGTGGCTACCATCACAGCTTGAAGTGTGGAAGTGCAGATTTCCCATCCAGTCCTTTTGAATCATAATAGACGATGAAGTCTTTCACGGTGGTTTCACAGTAAATGGGGGGGTTTTCTTCTGACAGCAACTCCTTGATTGGGCCATACAATCTTGTTGATGGATAAAGATGCGGAGTGAAAAAGGAAGCCACAGATACTCTAGGGCCAATATGATTGGCCACTACCCTGTGCTCTACACTTTTGAACTTGTCATTAGATATAAGCTGCAATTTCACAAGAATCCTTTGAAATAAGTTTAGTGTGACATACCACTAACTGGTTGGCTACTATGCGTAACCCTCATGTTGATTCAACTCAGTCAAATGCATAGTGCTCGGTTTAATAAATGTTAGCATAGATGCTTCACTCATGTCCCAATTGAAGTGTATGAAACTTGTAAATGACAACCATCTCACCATATCTATAGAGCTTAAATTGCAGATTGATAAATAATAAAGATAAGACGGGAATAGAAGGATGGCAATTCAATTTAACCAGTGCTTGCCTGTAAAAGATCTCCAATGTTCACTACTAGAGCTCCATGAACAGGAGGAACATCTATCCAATGATTCTGATGAAAAATTTGGAGTCCACCGATGTCGTCTTGAAGTAGGATGGTGAGGAAATCAGGGTCAGAGTGCTTCGTGGTGCCCATAGCCAACTCTGGCTCCGGACATGCTGGATAATAGTGACTCAGGAGAGCATGTCCTTTCACACAATCCATCTCTTTGAGGTGGTGAGACTTGAGTCCAAGTGCCTCAGATAGTAGCTCAAACAAAACCGTTGCTAATTTGCAAACATTGTTCGAATACTCCATCATTATATCTCTTCAAACTCAAAATAAAAACAAATTAATATACTTTGATGCAGTCAATTTATGTGATTTAACGATTTTGTATTGCATTAAATCAAGTGGAACGTTGATTTAAGATTTGAATATCATGCCAAATGAAGTCATCTATGTTTTCAATTGCAGAATTCGGAAATATTGGGTCTAAATCATCAACATAAAAAGATAAAAAGAAATTCAAAAGACATACAATCATGGTCCACTAAATACATGCTGATTAGTTTGGTATCAAGCATCAGCTAACCTGGAAACCAGAGGCAACTCTAGAGGATCAAGCGGGTCAGGTCCCATAACACAAAACAGAGTATCCCTCCAATTAGCATACTTTGACTTGTACAAATCAAAATTACTGACATACTTCACCTTCCTCGTCATATCTCTGCTATAGTATTCCTCCTTTACCTCCCTTGGCTGCTCGTGGAACCCGCGCACCGCCTCCAACATCTCCTCCAACACCCTATTTTCCACACCATGGTTCACCACCTGGAAGAAACCCACCTCCTTTGCTGCCCATTTGACTCCGTCCACCGCCTCAGCTCTTCGACTGTACATGTTTTTAAGGTCTATGACAGGAATGGTGAACTGGGTATTGGTCCATTCGCCGGTATTTATGTCATCGGCGGCAATATCCTCTGGTGGGCGGATGAAAAATCGCGGCACTTTGGTGATTCCAGCATCGACGAGGCCTTTGACACCGGATTTTGATTCATCAAAGGATCTGATTTCTTGGAGCCGGTCGTAGGTCGCCGATATCCCGGTGGTTGAAGCCACGGTGATCACCATTTCATATTATTTTATCATCAAGAAAATTGCCTATTTAGAATTTGTTAAAACAAGCCAGCAGTGCGGTGCAATTGATGAGGGTGCCACCACGTGGACCATTTCATGTTTTTTATAAAATAATTTTGCTTGAAAACATTTTTATATATATTTTTAAATTGTTATAAAAAAAAATTTAAATAAAAATTATCTAAAATATTATTAACTTTATGTTTTTAAATACTATTTTAATTTTATTTAAGAAAACAAATAGCCGCTTTTTGAAAAGAAAAAAAAAAAAGGAAAGCAAAACTGAAGTCTCCATCTTACAAGAGCCATTACATATTATCTATCTTTAGTGATCTCAAAGAATAATTGTCAATTCTTGTTTTTTAGTTAAAGCTTTTTTTAAAAAAAATATATTGTTAATTGTTTTTTATTAGTATTTTTGAATTATTTTAATGTTTTTATATCCAAATTAAAATTTTAAAAATAAAAAATTATTTTAATCTATTTCTGAATAAAAAACATTTTAAAAATCAACAGTTTTATAATATTAACACTATCTAAAATTTATATTTTGCTATATAAAACAGCAATTAGATCTTGTTGTGTGTGTTGCCTTGTGGTAGTTTTTACCATTATAGTTTATTTAAAATTTATTTTTAGTTGTTTCTTTTAAAAATATATATTTAAAAAACAATTATGAAATAGATTCTTATATGAAAGATAAATAAAAAGTAAATTTTCATTGATGAAAAGAAAGTTATTTTATTTTTACAAAATCAAAGATCGAATAAAAATTATATATGAGTCCAGAATAAAAAAAACATAAGTTATTTTGTTAATCAAATCAGTTTTTCTATGGAAAGCACAAAGTAGAAGCCACAACAATATCAAACAACCTCTAAATTAATAAAACTCAAGTGATTTTTTATATGTAAAATTTTAAAAATCATACTCTAGAGGAGAAACATGGCCTTCCAATGTTGAATTAGATACGTCTCGACAAGATAATCCTAATTAGATTTTTCATTTTGATTTATTTTTTATTTTATTTTTACTTTTATAAGATCATATACTCTCATTTATTTATTTATTCTATGTGAAGATATCAAGAATATTGAAGTATATCCTTGCATAATGTTGTCAAATGTTTATTTTTTGCAATTATTCATTGACAAGTGTTTTGTTATACTTAGTTTATTTACTACAAATTGATCCAGCGGACAGCATAACATGAAACCTCCCCATCTAGCTGAATCTATTAAAATCCTTCATCATGTGATATAAACCGATTATATATATATATATATATATAAAAAAAAAGGATTTATCGTATGTATCATTATGATGAGCGCATGGTGGCCATTTTACAGCTTCTCTCTTTGGAGGCCACCAATCTAGTCTCGGAAGAAAGAAAAAAACACAGAGACAAGCCATCAAAGATTTTGCAGGGCCGGAGAAAGTTTATTATACGAATCCAAGCAGGTGTACAAGTAATTAGCAGTTAAACTAGGTTCATACTCCCTAGCTTATGAGTTATTTTAATTAACAAAGTGCACGCCATTTATCTGTAATGACACCCAGGCCCATGGATTATTTCATGTTCTTCCTTGTTTTTTTAATTTTAGAGACTTAACTTCATAGCTTCAAATGGCGTAACACATCATAGCCAGCCAAGATTCTGAGGGCCATAAAGTCCTTCACAGTGATTTCCCGGTAGACTGGAGGGTTTTCTTCCGACAGTAACTCCTTGATTGGCCCATACATCCTTAAAGTCTCAGGCAAAAGAGGCTGCCTGAAAATGCATGCCACTGAAATTCTTGGACCAATATTTTTCGCCAGCACTCTGTGATGGACGCTAGTAAATATATCATTGGAGATGAGCTGTAACAAGACATGAAACCAGAAACCAAAAACAATCAAATTCTGCCACTGATTTCCATAATGTAAAATTGGATCGAAGTTGTAGCATGAACTTGCCTGAAACAAATCTCCCACATTTACCACCAGAGATCCTGGTGCGGGGGTCACGTTTACCCATTGATTTTCATGGAGAACTTGGAGGCCACCAATCTGATCTTGTAGAAGCAAGGTGAGGAAGCCACTGTCAGCATGTTTTCTAGTGCCCATAGCCAATTCTGGTTCGGGACATGCTGGGTAGCAGTGACCCAGAACGTAAAGTCCCTCTGCACAGCCAATGTCCTCGAGATGATTGGGTTCGAGACCCAGTGCTTCGGATAACAATCCGAATAGAGTTATCCCGAGTGCCATAACTCTTTTCGCGTAATCAACAAGTATATCCCTGTATCAATCAACTGACGTTAATCTGTGCCTGTTATTGAAAAAGGAAAGAAGAAATTCGGCCGGAGAAAAGACAAACAATACTGTAGTTCACTTTTCATGCCAGTATACCTGCAAATCGGAGGGAATTCCTCAGGATTTGGAGGATTGGGTGCCATAACACATGTCAAGGTATCCCTCCAACTAGCTGCTGGTGTTCGGTACAAATCGAAATTGGAATTGTAAAGAACATTCAGGGTGTGATCGCGAGAATAAAAACCCTTCTTTACCTCAACATCCTGATGGTGAAATCTATGAATCCCATCAATCATATCCTCCAATACGTTCCTTGGAATTCCATGATTAACCACCTGAAAGAAACCCCACTTTTTGCAAGCACCTCCGATCTTGTCAACTATGTTGTGTCGTCGATTTTCGTCTCCATCCCAGCCCTCGATGTCTATGATTGGAATGCTGAAGTTGGGTTCAATAGAAGCAGGGCTGTCATCAACCTTGGCGCACTGCTCCTGTATGAATATACGGGGGATTTTGGTCACTCCAGCATCTACAAGCCCCTTTACTCCGGCTTTTGTGTCATCAAAAGCCTTCAACTCGCTTTGCCTATCATAATCAGAATCATTTTCTTCCTGAATTCGGCGTGCCGCCATTTTTATTTTTCTGTATGTGGCAGCAAGGACAGTAGAAATGGCTTAACTTGATGGGAGCAGAGAAGGGTAGCAGCTAGGATATCTTGCAATTAATGAAGCTGGAGAAGGGTTTAAATAGTAGTAAATGCTGGCTGTCGTGTGTAAGAAGGTGGTTAAACGTATTAAGAAAGTTCAATTCCTAAAATTGAAGGAAAATAATAATTAATAATAAAAATTAAAGATCAAGTGGGAGTTGCAATGACAAAATTTATTGAAATTAGTTACCGCAATATAGAGTGAGAGCTCTGATTAGTTAGCAGATGAGCTTTCGGCTACAGCAGCTTCAGCATTTATCCGTACCCTGATTACTTTTCATTTTGACGATAAAGGCGGTGCCATTATTGTCTTCTTTTTCTCTCTGTTGTTTTTCTTCGACACCTCTCAACTTTCCTCGATCAGTTTTGAGACACAATGACTACTTTGCCTCCATAATTGTTTTCTTGTAGTGACTCTTTACGGGAGTATTCATTGGATGTAAGGGGAAATAGTCTTACCATGTGCATTAATCGTGGCACAAAGTCATAAAAAGAAAAAATGCTGTCGCTGGCCATCCTCATAGCTATGGTGACCTGAAAAACCCGTAACCAAATCTCTGTCTGCTTGCTGAGGCTCAAAGTCAAATTTGGTTGCGGGCATGCTGGGTAGTGTTGACCAATAAAATGAAGTCCCTCTCCACAACTCATATCTTTCAAGTGGTTGGATTTTAGTCCAAGAGCTTCCGACAGTAATCATAACATAACTAGCCCTAATGTCTCCACTTTGTTCGAGTAATCAATCATAATATCCCTGAAAGTCTTTTCAATCATAAGTGTAATGAATAATCCAAAACGATCTTGGTGATTGGAATTAGACCTTGAAGCTTAAAGACCATTGAGAAAGCAAAAAGATTGTGCCGATGATGAATCTAATCTCATGAAAAATGATCATCTCAATCCCAGATCCTGATCAGGCCAATAATATTTCATCAAAAACAAATTATCTTACAATTAAACACTAACACAAATTGTATGGTAGAAATACTTGTAGAGACAGGGGAAGATGATTCTAGTGTTTTGGTGGAGGATTGGACGGGGTTTTGGTTGACTGAAGGTTGTTTTTTCAACAATTCTAGTGATATGGTAGAAATACTTGTAGATTCTCGTTCTGACAATGACTGCAAATAGATAGCAGCCTCAACCTCCTCCTCTCCTTCAATCGTCAAACAGAACATCTTTCAAGTGTTCAATTAGTATAATAACTAAGGAAAATTTCACCAGCTACGATAGTCTGCACTCCTTCCTGTATGAAATACACCAGAAACAAATGATAGGCATGTTTCCTATACCTAAGAAGCATATAAACCTTGTAGGAACCTCCACTTATTTATTTATTTTCCTTTTCGGATACTGAAATTTCGTGGAGGGAAACGTTTGGCCGGAAAATGAGTTTCCAGCAAGAGATCGGATGGTTATCTGGCAACGTGACAAAAAAATGCTGAATCATCCTTTGATCCTGATTCAAAAACTATATATTTGGTTCCCATAATTAAAACCTATTTACAATTCAGTCCTTTCATCAATGTGCCATTGTTTCCAATTTACTTAATAATGTTGGATCTTAAGATATACAATGGGGTAACCTTTCTTATTTCCTTACAGAGCAATTGAGAAAAGTAGAATCATTGGGAGTTTAATATGTTTTACAAATTCAAACCACTAAATACATAGCCATTGAGCAGAGCAATACAAAGTATTCCATAGAAATACCTGTTTGTATACAAATCCTTTTTTAGGATTATCAAATTTCTTAATTTCACAGCTTGAAATGCAGAAGAGCAGAAGTCCCATCAAGGCCTTTGTGGTTGAAGTAGGCAACATAATCTCTTACTGTGGTTTCCCTGTACTTTGGAAGACTCTCTTCTGATAACAATTCCTTAATAGGTCCATAGAGTCTTGAGTTCGGAGTAAGATTTGTGCTGAAAAAACTCGCTACAGATACTCTTGGTCCTGCACGGTTTGCCAGAACCCTATGCTCAACGCTTATGAACTTGTCATTTGATATAAGCTGTAAAATCAGTGTCAAATGTAAGGTTAGCTAGCCATAAAAACGAGGAATTGATCGAGTCAAATGTTTTAAAATAACAGAAACTGAGGAAGAACATAGTTTTAGCAGAATAACATCTAAGCGTGCGCGGATGTAGACGAATGTAAGCTGTAGCTAGGGGTGGCCCTGTTAAGGAACCATCTCACCTAAAAGTTTAAGTTTATAAGTCAGACTCTATAATATGTTTATATTATTCTCTAACACACCCCCTCAAGTGAAAGCCTTTTGGGCTTGAAACTTGCACAAGCCCACATCACTTTGTGTTTGGTTTTTATCAAATGGAATAGGGATGGTGAGATTCGAACTCGTGACCGCTGGGTCAACAAGGCTCTAATACCATGTTAAGGAACCATCTCACCTAAAAGCTTAAGCTTATAAGTGAGACTCCATAATATAATTTATATTATTTTCAAACAGGCCCAGTCAGGCCCTCAAAAGCTTGAAATTTGTTCACAGCCATCATCTTTGAAGTTACAAAAAATTTAAAAGATTTGAATAAAATGGCCCCAGAAAACAAAAACTATAGAGTTTCATGACTTGCCTGTAGCAGATCTCCAATGTTAATCAACAGAGCCCCAGGCGTAGGATGCACATCGACCCACTGATTCTGATGCATAACCTGGAGGCCACCGATATGATCCTGTTGAAGAACTGTGAGGAAGTCATTATCAGTGTGCTTAGTTGCACCCATCGTTAATTCTGGCTGGGGACACGCCGGATAATAGTGGCCCAGAATTGTAAGCCCCTTGCCGCAATCAATGTCTTTCAAGTGGGTGGGGTTCAAACCAAGAGCCTCTGATAGTAACTCGAGCAATAAATTTCCCAATTCCATTACTTCCTTGGTGTATTGTATGATTATATCTCTGCAAAATATTCACTTTTAAAATTGTGCTGAAAAAATTGACCATGGAATGACGAAGATAAGTTCACAATTGACAGCATATCCGAGCTGGAAAAGTTAATAAAAACTGAGACAAATTATTAAAAAATTTAGCAGGCAACAGGCTCAGAGATTGTTGGAAGAAGGTTGGGTGCTGTAGATGATCAAAAAATGCAAAGTTAAAAACTCAGGAAGAACAAGAAGATTAGGAAGTTATCTTTTTATTAATTAAGTGTTTTCATCTTAACTCTCATATTATTCTCTCTTTCTATATTGCTTAATAATGTTGGATTACAAGTATTTTATTTTTATAAGTATTAAGTGTCAAACTATCTCACCTAAAAACTTAAGCTGTTAGGTGAGGTTACAGAATATGATTTATATTATTTTATAACACACCCATTCAAGTGAAAGCTTTTAGGGCTTGAAACTTGTACAGTCTCATACTACCTTGTGCTTAGTTTTTCATCAAATAGAATGAGGGTGGTGAGATTCGTACTCGTGACCGTTGGGACAACAAGGCTCTGATAATATGTCAAGAAACTATCTCACCTAAAAACTTAAGTTATTAAGTGAGACCTCAATATATAATTTATATTATTCTATAATTAAGTTATAGATAATGAAATAATTAAACTAATACAAGAAAATTCTAATATGAACTGGGATTGTATTATGTCGACTGCATCATTCGATCATTTCTTTTAAACCAACTAGTCGATTGGTTCTCACTAGTAGACTGATTCCTCTATTATTTAGAAAAATTAAATTCTAGTTTACTTTCATCATCTCTTCTTAAACTTAATTTCTTCACACAAATCTCTCATTTTGACAAATACATCATATTTGAGTAGATTTGCGAAAATATCTTTGATTTGGTCTCAAATTCTTATATACTTTACTTCAACTTTCTCACTTGTAATGTAATCTTTTAAGTAATGAAATCTTGTGTCAATAATGTTTTTAGCAAATACTTCACCATAGTCGGTCTCTTTTAGCAATCTAAGATATTGAAATGGAAAGTTTAAATTCATCATGTGAAGTAAAAAAACCTAAGTTTTAACACCACTTGTTGGAAGAAGGATAGGTGTGGTACAAGATCAAACTAAAAAACTCAAGAACAAGAAGAAGATGGAGGGGGAAATATATTTTTATGAAGTGTTTCACTTTTAAGTTTTCTTAGTTATTCTCTCTCTTTGTCCTGCTTAACCGATTTATTTAAACCAATTGGTTGATTGATTCTCAATCGGTAGACTAGTTTCTTTGTTATTTAGCAGAATCAAAATCTAGTTTATTTTCAACACGGCTATGCTATTGATAGAGTGGTAAGATGCTGCTCACCTTAATGCTGCTGGCAACTCTTCTGGCCGGGGAGAACCGGGAGCCATGACACAGGAAAAGGTGTCTCTCCAATTAGCTGACGGCGCACAAAACAGATCAAAGTTGCTATTATACCCGAACTTTCTCGTATAGTCTCGAGAGAAGTGTTGTTTTTTGAGCTCGACATCTTGCTCAAAAAACCCACGTACCCCATCCTTCATCCCCCCAAGAACATCTGCCGGAATCCCATGATTGACCACTGCAAAAAAGCCCCAGGTCTCCGATGCATTCCGGACTCTGTCAACAATCTCCTTGCGTTCAGGGTGACCTTTATGGACATCTTCCAGGTCTATCACCGGAATTCTGAACTTTCCTTCATCGGCGACAGGCGGAGTATTGTCGGAATCATCACGTAGGTCATGGAAAATTCGCGGCACCCTGGTGATTCCAGCATCAACAAGTCCTTTGACACCGGCTTTTGTGTCGTCGAAAGCTTTTAATTCGCTTGTTCGATCATAACTGGAATCGCATGCAGACACCATTTTGCTTCTCTTTTTTAATCAGTGAGATAACCCTGAGATGCTATTCGAATCGAATTATAAAGTGGAAGCAGTTTAACTGGTCCATATAAGGCTATCCATCACATTCAACCATTACTGACAATCTCCATTTCAGTTGAAAACCTCTTGCGTTGCCATCCAGCTGGACCATAGAACAGGACCGCGCGCGATGCAATTTGTATCTTACAAGTTATAAATCGATGGTGACAGTTGTTGTTCATTTTGTTTTTTAGAAATTATATTAGTGAGTCGTAAGTGTAAGAGTATTGAAAAGGAAAAGGAGGGGGGCTTAATAATAATCACACTATTTAGGTTTTGAGTTTAACGATTTAATTCAATTTACTCAAGTTTTTTAGTTTTTTATTGTTATTCTTTTAATTTTATCTTTTATTTTTAAGTTGATTATGAATTAGATTTCATAATGTGCTTTGATTTGTTTTTTTATAAAGTTATTTTGATCTTATGAGTCGGGCATGTGTTTTACGAGTCACTTGGGTTTGGGTAGACTACAATTGTTTTATTGTGTTATGTTTTACAAGTTTCATTACACTTTAACTTGTGTCGTGTACCATAAAGGCAGGAATGTGATTTTCATTTAAGAATATATTAAAATTGTATATTTTTTATTTTTTTAAATTATGTTTAATATTAGCCCATTAAAATATTTTAAAAACACTAAATAAATAATTTAAAGTAAAAACAAATCAAATTTTTTCAAGCAATACTTTTCAAGTGCTTCCCAAACATGCAGAAATAACTGTCTCGCGTCGTGATTAGGGCAGAACATTCTTTTAGGGTGTGTTTGGCATTGCTTTTGCTTTTGCGATTGAGGTTGAAAAAAAGCAGTTTAAAAAAAAAACGCTTTTACTGCGGTTCAAAATAAGCTGTGAAGTGTTTGGTTAAAATTGTGGTTGAGTTGGAGATTGAAAAAAAAGCAGTTTTAAGTGTTTGGTTATCAAGCTTTTCATATTGCTTTTAACTTGTGAAATTACTTTAAAGGGCATAGAGTAATATACTAATTATCTTTTTAAAAATATTTTTGTTTAAAAATATATTAAATATTTTTTAAAAAAAATTCGTCTTTATATCCAAATTATTAAAAAACACTAAAAAATATTAATTTAATATATATATATATATATATATATATATTTTAATTAAGTTTTTAGATTTTAAGATTATTTTAATATTAAAAAATATAATAATAGTAAACCATATATTATTACTCCCCCTTTCTTTCTTTTCCAGAACCCCACCCCTCTCAAATGCCTTTTGATGCCATCCACCTGTCCTTGATTTTCTCAGCCGGACTTCAAACCCAAATTATATCAAAAACAAAATAAACAGAGACACGGATGAGAGTTTCTTTTTCTATCCAAAAAAAACATGTTTCACCGCCATCTCTCTCCGGGGTCAGAATCAGATCTTCTTTCTTACGCCACATCACTGCCATCTCTCTTTGTATCTGTCTATTTCTGTTTCTCACCTACCAGATTGTGTTCATTTTGATTTTGATTTTGTCAAGTTATAGGCTTTGCAGATCGGTTTCATTTCAAGCTATCTCGCCGATGAACGAGGTTTTTTTTTTTAATTTTTTTTGTTATTTTTAAGTACCTCTTTTATTAACTTACTTTACTCTTCTGTTCACTGGTCTTTTGATGCCAAAACCATGCTGCACAACGAGCATGTTTGGGTTTTGCGCCCCCTGCTTGCTTGTGCATGTGGTATATGAAGGAGAAGAAACGAGTGTTGCACAACGATCATGTTTGAGTTTTGTTTGTCTATACTTGTTGTGTGTGAAGGAGAAGAAACGAGGGTTGATTTGAAATTAATTTTCAACGGTAATTTCTGTGGTATTTCTGTGGAATCGCAGCTGGAATCGCAAATTGATAAGCATCAAAAGCATGTTTTTGTAGCTTTTTCTCAAACGCCGATTGCATCGTGGGGCCCAGTCAAAATTCTGCTTATCAAAATTTACCAAACACCAAAATTCTGCTTATTCAAATCTGCTTATTGAAAACACCGGTGGCACTACAATGTCAAACGGGCACTTACTCTAGTTTGGTAAACTTCCATCAAGAAGGTACCGTTGATGGGTACTTTGGAGGATTCTCTTCCGATAACAACTCTTTAATGGGTCCATAGAGTAAAGCATGCTACAGATACCCTTGGTCCTTTAAAGTTCGCCAGCTAGCACCCTGTGCTCAACGCCAATGAACTTGTCGTTTGATATAAGCTGAAAAGCAGCATTAACTGTAATGTCAGCCACGGAAAAAGTGGAAAGTAATGAAGAAAAACAAGCACATGCAGTATGTTTTAAAAGTATTTTTTTTTTTAAATGATTTTTTTTATTTTAAATTAAATTTTATTGATATTTTTAGATTATTTTAATGTGTTATGTCAAAAATATATTTTTAAACAAAAAATAATTTTTAAAACAATCACAGCATTTGAACAGCGTTAATGCGCTTCATTCCCCACTGGGTTAAATGACTTTTACCCGAATGTTTTAGGAGCACAACTACATGCATGTTATTACAGTGTAAAACAATCACTCTGTTTCAAAGCATTTTAATTTTTTATTTTATTTTAAATTAGTTTTTTGTATTTTCTAATTGATTTAATATCAAAAATTATTTTTCAAAATTAAAATATATATTTTTTAATATATTTTCAATAAATAATACTTTAAAATATAATGTTTACCATAAATAATACTTTAAGCAAATATTTTGGCATTTTCAAGTACACGTTGCTTTCTCTAGACATCGCAAGATTTGTGGCTCCACTACATACTATACACAGCTTTGATATATTGTAATCTACTGATGTAACTTTTTGTCTGTTCCATTTACAAAATTATTTTAGTCAACATTCATGTTAAAGATTGTCAAAATCATGATTTTGACACAATACAGAATTAATTTTTAAATTTGGATTGTAAAATTAGATCATAAAATCATATATAAAATATTTTTGTATAAAAATCATAAAATCACAGCTAAAATCATGTAGGTAGAAAATTCATAAAATCATAAGTAAAATATTTTCTAATATAATACAACATAATTATGGTCATAAAACTTCATTGGTGAAGGTTCATTCATGATTTAAAATAATTTACAAATACATTACAAAACAATAATGTCCATAGACTTTCATTAGGTAAAAACTAACAAATATTATGTTGTCATGCTATGTAAACTAAAATCAGCCTCATTATCGTCATCTTCCTCGCTATTTCTAATACATTCATCAAAAACATTATTATTGAAAGGATTATTGGTACTACTACTGGTACCAACATCGATATTGCCTGAACCAAATTTTTTTTTATAACTCAGGTCTTCGGGTCAGCTTAAACACACCACGACTAATTCCTGGACCGATTTAAAAAAAAAAAACAATATGGATTGTTAATGGTGTGGTGAAAGCATTGTAGCTCCCCACATATAGCATTGTTGATTGCAACAATGCTTTTCCCACTACAATGTTTTTTTCCATGTTTTTTGCCTCTCTTTTTTTTTTTCCTTATTATGTTTTTTTTTTCTTATTATATTTTTTTTCGTTTTTTTCCCCAAAATATTTTTTTTGCCTGCTATATTTTTTTTCTTTTTCCACTTATATTTTTTTTGTTTTTTTTAATTAGGGTATCCGAGCTAGCTTAAGAGCACCACGATTAATCCCCAGATCTATTTTTTTTTATATAACCACAGTGTCCATGCCAACTTATGCGTACCACGACAATCCCTATACCCACTTTTTTTTTTCTAAAGTGCTTTCTCGCTGGTACATTTTTTTCCTTTTTTTTCTTATACTTTTGTTTTGTTCACTTATACATTTTTTTTATAACCGGTGTCTTCGGGTCAGCTTAAGCACACCACGACTAATTCTTGAAGTTATTTTTTTTTAAAACAATATGGATTACTACAATTCTTTCACGTTTATAGTTTTTTTTTTTTTCACTTAAATATTTTTTTTTATAACCAGGATCTCCGGGCAATCTTAAGCGCACCACCACCACTCTCCGGATCAAATTTGTTTTTTGATAATCAGGGTGTCCAGGCCAGCTTGGAAGCACCACGACTAATCCCCGAGCGAATTTACTATTTCTTTCCTTATACTTTTTTATGTTCACTTATTTTTTTTTCCCGGGATCTCCGATCCAGCTTAAGAGCACCACGACTAATTTCCGAACTGATTTTTTTTTATAAAAAAAAATATGGATTGCTACAGTGCTTTCATGCTTATACTTATTTTTAATTATATATTTTTTTATAACCGGGGTCTCTGGATGAGCTTAAGCGCACCATGACTAATCCTCGGACCTTTTTTTATAATCGGGGTGTCCGGGTCAGCTGATGCGCACCACGAGTTGTATAAGTACGTATATACCCCCTATAAGACAAAAACCATGAATTGTTAGTGGGGTGTCTCGGTAATTTTACTTTTTTAGAAACTAAACTAAAAAATAAAAAATAAAAAACCAAAATACAAAATAAAAAATTATACGTATTAAAACTAGACAAAAAAAAAATTTAATCCCTGCGGCGGAGCGCGGGCTTATGGCTCGTATTATCTATCTTTAGTGATCTCAAAGAATAATTGTCAATTCTTGTTTTTTAGTTAAGGCTTTTTAAAAAAAAATATTTTTAATTATTTTTTATTAGTATTTTTGAATTATTTTGATGTTTTTATATCCAAATTAAAATTTTAAAAATAAAAAATTATTTTAATTTATTTCTAAATGAAAAATATTTTAAAAATCAACAGTTTTATAATATCAACACTATCTAAAATTTATATTTTGCTATATAAAACAGCAATTAGATCTTGTTGTGTGTGTTGCATTGTGGTAGTTTTTACCATTATAGTTTATTTAAAATTTATTTTTAGTTGTTTCTTTTAAAAATATATATTTAAAAAACAATTATGAAATGGATTTTTACATGAAAGATAAATAAAAAGTAAATTTTCATTGAGGAAAAGTAAGTTATTTTATTTTTACAAAATCAAAGTTCGAATAAAAATTATATATGAGTCCAGAATAAAAAAAACATAAGTTATTTTGTTAATCAAATCAGTTTTTCTATGGAAAGCACAAAGTAGAAGCCACAACAATTTCAAACAACCTCTAAATTAATAAAACTCAAGTGATTTTTTATATGAAAACACTAATTAAAATTAAAATTTTAAAAATCATACTCATAGTGTATTTTACTATTGATTGTAAAGAGAATCATTTTGAATTTGCATAATGATTCTCTCTTTTTTGTAAAAGTCCCTATATTGTTTTTACACTTTAGTTCCTCATTTTATTTATCTTTTAATTTAATCCTTTAATATTGTATTTCTATATGATTAGTCATGGTGATTTGTTTATATGTCTAGGTGGGGGGGGGGGGGGGGGGGGGGGGGGGGGGGGGGCTTGCAATTCAAATGAATATTTTGTGGCTCGGTTCATGCTCAATTCGATAAAATAATATTCAATTTTATTGATTTAAAAGGATTAGAGCTTTGGGGGCCAAATTTAAAGCTTTAGAAAAGAATAAGTCCCTTTTGTTTTCTTACATTAGAGAGTGATTTACACTGTCAAAGGAAGTTTTTTTTCAATCACTCAACTCTTTCTAATTTGATCCTTTAAAATTGATTTTACTTGGTATTTTTTACCTAGATATGAGATTGCTGTAATGTCTTAGGGAAACTTTTGGTGCTTAGATGATACTCGCCTCGGCAAAACAAAATAAAATTATTTTCATATAAAACAATTGAGAGTTAAATGATTAAAATCAAAGCAGTTATACTAATCCAAGCAGGTGTACAAGTAATTAGCAGTTAAACTAGGTTCAGACTCCCTAGCTTATGACTTATTTTAATTAACAAAGTGCACACCATTTATCTGTAATGACACCCAGGCCCATGGATTATTTCATGCTCTTCCTTGTTTTTTTTTTAATTTTAGAGACTTAACTTCATAGCTTCAAATGGCGTAACACATCATAGCCAGCCAAGATTCTGAGGGCCATAAAGTCCTTCACAGCGATTTCCCGGTAGACTGGAGGGTTTTCTTCCGACAGTAACTCCTTGATTGGCCCATACATCCTTAAAGTCTCAGGCAGAAGAGGCTGCCTGAAAATGCATGCCACTGAAATTCTTGGACCAATATTTTTCGCTAGCACTCTGTGATGGACGCTAGTAAATATATCATTGGAGATGAGCTGTAACAAGACATGAAACCAGAAACCAAAAACAATCAAATTCTGCCACTGATTTCCATAATGTAAAATTGGATCGAAGTTGTAGCATGAACTTGCCTGAAACAAATCTCCCACATTTACCACCAGAGATCCTGGTGCGGGGTTCACGTTTACCCATTGATTTTCATGGAGAACTTGGAGGCCGCCAATCTGATCTTGTAGAAGCAAGGTGAGGAAGCCACTGTCAGCATGTTTTCTCGTGCCCATAGCCAATTCTGGTTCGGGACATGCTGGGTAGCAGTGACCCAGAATATAAAGTCCCTCTGCACAGCCAATGTCCTCGAGATGATTGGGTTCGAGACCCAGTGCTTCGGATAACAATCCGAATAGAGTTATCCCGAGTGCCATAATTCTTTTCGCGTAATCGACAAGTATATCCCTGTATCAATCAACTGACGTTAATCTGTGCCTGTTATTGAAAAAGAAAAGAAGAAATTCGGCCAGAGAAAAGACAAACAATACTGTAGTTCACTTTTCATGCCAGTATACCTGCAAATCGGAGGGAATTCCTCAGGATTTGGAGGATTGGGTGCCATAACACATGTCAAGGTATCCCTCCAACTAGCTGCTGGTGTTCGGTACAAATCGAAATTGGAATTGTATAGAACTTTCAGGGTGTGATCGCGAGAATAAAAACCCTTCTTTACCTCAACATCCTGATGGTGAAATCTATGAATCCCATCAATCATATCCTCCAATACGTTCCTTGGAATTCCATGATTAACCACCTGAAAGAAACCCCACTTTTTGCAAGCACCTCCGATCTTCTCAACTATGTTGTGTCGTCGTTTTTCGTCTCCATCCCAGCCCTCAATGTCTATGATTGGAATGCTGAAGTTGGGTTCATTAGAAGCAGGACTGTCATCAACCTTGGCGCACTGCTCCTGTATGAATATACGGGGGATTTTGGTCACTCCAGCATCCACAAGCCCCTTTACTCCGGCTTTTGTGTCATCAAAAGCCTTCAACTCGCTTTGCCTATCATAATCAGAATCATTTTCTTCCTGAATTCGGCGTGCCGCCATTTTTATTTTTCTGTATGTGGCAGCAAGGACAGTAGAAATGGCTTAACTTGATGGGAGCAGAAAAGGGTAGCAGCTAGGTCATCTTGCAATTAATGAAGCTGGAGAAGGGTTTAAATAGTAGTAAATGCTGGCTGTCGTGTATAAGAAGATGGTTAAACGTATTAAGAAAGTTCAATTCCTAAAATTGAAGGAAAATAATAATTAATAATAAAAATTAAAGATCAAGTGGCAGTTGCAATGACAAAATTTATTGAAATTAGTTACTGCAATATAGTGTCTGTTTGGCTAAGCGGTTGAACGCCGTTTGACCAAATTTTGAAGAAGAAAAATTTCATTTTAAATGATTTTTTTTTGTGTTTTTAGATTATTTTGATGTGCTGATGTCAAAAATGATTTTTTTAAAAAAAAAATATTATTTTGATGTGCTGATGTCAAAAATGATTTTTTAAAAAAAAAAATATTATTTTGATGTATTTCTAAACGAAAAATATTTTCAAAAGCAACTACAACTACACTCCCAAATACCTTCAGAGAATGAGAGCTCTGATTAGTAAGCAGATGAGCTTTCGGCTAGCAGATTAGGATTAAAACGTAAATTTAGCTATAAAAAAATATGATTATCATGAATTTTCGGTCCTAATATTGAATGTTTGTGCTTTGCCTATCTAATTGTATTTTTTTTTAATTTCAACTACATTTAATATATAGTTTTAAAAATATATTTGATTTTATAAAATTATCAACAAGTATTTTAAAATCAAATTTAAAATTAATCTCATTTATATTATAAATTTAATAAACTTGTAAAATTAAATCGATTTAATCCATTTTGCATGAGTCAAATCCAAATATTACTAATTTGATTTAGTATATAAACACATATTAACTTTTAAAATTATAAAATTTTAAGAGTCTAATCGCGACCTTGACAATCTGTGGTAGTGACAACAGCTTCAGCATTTATCCGTACCCTGATTACTTTTCATTTTGACGATAAAGGCGGTGCTACTATTGTCTTCTTTTTCTCTCTGTTGTTTTTCTTCGGCACCTCTCAACTTTCCTCAATCAGTTTTGAGACACGATGACTACTTTGCCTCCATAATTGTTTTCTTGTAGTGACTCTTTACGGGAGTATTCATTGGATGTAAGGGGAAATAGTCTTATCATTTGCATTAATCGTGGCACAAAGTCAGAAAAAGAAAAAATGCTGTCACTAGCCATCCTCATAGCTATGGTGACAAGACGTAATCTTTATAGTCGTTTGTCGATATGGGGGGTTTTTCTTCCGACAGAAATTATTCAAGTGGCTCATTAACAAAAGAGCTAAAACAGCTCGGGGTGTCTACTGTAGCACTAGAGAGAAATGCACTGTGGACTGGCCATTTCTCGACCGTGCGTCGCGGCTGTTCGTCTGCCTTTTTTTTTTTTTTTCTTATATGAACAGTGTATAAGCGATATTAACCCTGGTAATAGGACAAAAAGGCTGTTCGGCTGAGGGGTAAATACCGTTTAGGCTCAGGGGTGCGGCCGTAATTGCACGCGTACGGACCGGTCCGGTCCGGTCCGCTGCAGTTTTTTTATTTTTTAATATATTTAAAATGGCTAATTACGGTTCTGGGCCCAAATAAGACAAAAACGTTGATTTCGGTCCAGGGGCTGTCCGGTAATTGACCACATTTTTTTATTATTTTTCCCGGTAACTGTCAGTGCGTGTGAATCACGCGCCTACCTGTTTCACGCCCCACGCCTTGTTCAGGTGGCGCGTGCGGAGTCATACGGTGGCCGGAGACGAGCTTTCGACGGACAGAGCGGTTCGCCTGGTCGTCGTCTTCCTCCCGCGGTGGCGCGTTTACCCTAACAATGCCCGTGGACGCGCGTGGAACCGGTTAAAAATGCCGGCCACGTTTCTCTCTCTCTCCTGCACGTCAAAGTGCAGGAGAGTCCCCCAATTTGTGCACCTTTTTACTTCAGTCCCTTGACTTTTGATTTTGTTTTTTCTCCTGATTTTGGTTGCATAAGTTTTGATTTAGTTCGATTGGGTCCTCCGAATGCAATTGATTGGATGTCAATGTTTCAGTTCGGTCCTCCATCTTTTAATTTTCGGATTCGGTTTAAATTATTCAATAAATACAGTACATAAGTTTCGATTTCTTCAATTGGATCCTTCAATAATAATAATAATAATAATAATAATAATAATAATAATAATAATAATACTAATACTAATAATAATAATAATAATAATAATACTAATAATAATATTACTAATAATACTAATAATAATAATAATAATAATAATAATAATACTAATAATAATACTAATGATAATGATAATAATAATAATAATAATAATAATAATAATAATAATAATATGTGTTTTATGTTCCATTATTAACAAAATAATAATAATAATAATAATAATAATAATAATAATAATAATAATAATAATAATATGTGTTTTATGTTCCATTATTAACAAAATAATAATAATAATAATAATAATAATAATAATAATAATAATAATAATAATAATAATAATAATAATAATAATACTAATAATAATAATAATTATAATTATAATAATAATAATAATAATAATATATTCTTTTTCTTGCTTACTCTTTTGTTAATGTTTATGAGTGTTTTTTTTTTCAGGATAATTTCATAATTTAAATTGTGTTTGCAATAATAGCAATAGTCATTTTATATCTAATATTACTGGAGATAAAAGACAACTCAAGAACAACAAATAAACAAATTTACCTAGGTTATCTACAATTAAAAAAACGATACAAGTCACTTTTGTCTCGATTACACTGTTCCTTTTCAACGGCAAACAAGTCATTATTATATGTTTTAATATTTATTGCATATTATCGCCTAAAAGTATATAAATAGATAAAAAAAATGACCTCAGATTTTTTTGATTAACAAAATTAATATCAGCATTCTTAAATAAATTTAATATAATAATATGATGAATAAATCTTATATAAAAAAAAATTGGCTTTGAATTTAAATTTTGTGCTCTTTTGTTAAAGTTTATTTCTTAAAAAAAAAAAAATTGGATTTTTAATATTTAACATCTAATATTACCCGAGAAAAAATCCAACTCAATAAGATAAAAGGTAAACAAATTTGCCTAGATTATCTACAATTAAAAAATATATAAGGCACTTTCTATTTCAACTACACTGTTCTTTTTTTCCGGCAAATAAGTAATTATAGCACGCAAAAAAATTATATTTCTTTTTTAAAAATTAACATCATAATAATAATAATAATAATAATAATAATAATAATAATAATAATAATAATAATAATAATAATAATATATTCTTTTTCTTGCTTACTCTTTTGTTAATGTTTATGAGTGTTTTTTCTTTCGGGATAATTTGATAATTTTAATTGTTTTTGCAATAATAGCAATAATCATTTTATATCTAATATTACTGGGGATAAAAGACAACTCAAGAACAAAAAATAAACAAATTTACCTAGGTTATCTACAATTAAAAAACGATACAAGTCACTTTTGTATCGATTAAACTGTTCCTTTTAAACGGCAGACAACTCATTATTATATGTTTTAATATTTGTTGCATATTATCGCCTAAAAATATATAAAGAGATAAAAAAAAATGACCTCGGATTTTTTGCAAGAAAAAAAATAATATCAACATTCTTAAATACATTTAATATAATAATATGAAGAATAAATCTTATAAAAAAAAAAAATTAGCTTCAAATTTTATTTTTGTGCTCTTTTGTTCAAGTGTATTTCTGAAAAAAAAAATTTGGATTTTTAATATTTAAGATCTAATATTACCCGGGAAAAAATACAACTCAAAAAAACAAAAGGTAAACAAATTTGCCTAGATTATATACAATTAAAAAATATATGTGGCACTTTCTGTTTCGACTACACTGTTCTTTTTAGACAGCAAATAAGTAATTATAGCACGCAAAAAATATATATTCCTTTTTTGAAAAATATTGCAATGTTTTTATTTATAATGTGTCAGATCTAATATTACTAGGGAGAAAAGGGAACTCATATTGTTTTTTTTTTAACAAATTTACCTAGGTTGTCTACAATTAAAAACATATAAAAATCACTTCCCATTTCGATCACACTATATAATATGTGAGACTAAGTATATGTGTTTAGTATTTATTTAATATTATCGCCTAAAAATATATAAAAAGAGAGAAAAAATGACCTACGATTTCTTGAAAAAAAAATTAATATCGGCATTCTTCAAGATATTTAATATAATAATATGATGAATAAATCTTATAAAAAAAAATCTGTCTTTGAATTTAAATTTATATTTTAGACCCTTTGTTTTTTCCTTTTAAGAAACGGTGACCTTTTTTTCACATGTATTTTTGATTTTTTACTGTCCAACTCAGTTGTTCTTTTTTAACCGGGTTTCTTTTGTTGTTTTGTTTTTTTAACCACAGTATCCGTGACAACAAATTGCTAATCAATCATTTCCCCTTCTTAGCAAATTTTCTAACAAATTTTATCAAAAGTTTTTTAGCAATAGCAATATTCAATCACATTTTGGTTGAAAAAAACTATTTTTAACAGACTTTATCAATTACAATATACTACTTATATATTAAAATAACAAAATACAATATTTATAAAATCAATTAATTTTCTACATAGATAAAAATGCCCAGCGAAGCGGGCCACTCAACTCGTAAACTCTACAAGAACTCCCTTGCTGATATTCTATTCCTGGACTTGTTGCCACTACCCTATGATACACTCTTTCGAACTTACCATTGGTGATTAGCTGCATAAATTAAGACAGTTAAAACTTGTAATAAATGATTTTAATGATGCAAGTTTAAAGAAATCTTGCCTGTATCAAATCTCCCAGATTTACTGTTTGAGCACCAGGAATATGAGTACCATCGATCCATTGTTTTTCATGGTGGACTCCAAGGCCACCCAATTGATCTTGCTCAGCGGCACTCTCTGTCTGCTTGCTGAGGCTCAAAGTCAAATATGGTTGCGGGCATGTTGGCTAGTGTTGACCAATAAAATAAAGTCCCTCTGCACAACTCATATCTTTCAAGTGGTTGGATTTTAGTCCAAGAGCTTCCGACAGTAATCATAACATAACTAGCCCTCATGTCTCCACTTTGTTCGAGTAATCAATCATAATATCCCTGAAAGTCTTTTCAATCATAAGTGTAATGAATAATCCAAAACGATCCTGGTGATTGGAATTAGACCTTGAAGCTTAAAGACCATTGAGAAAGCAAAAAGATTGTGCCGAGGATGAATCTAATTCAGATGAAAGATATGGTAGAGATACTTGTAGAGACAGGGGAAGATGATTCTAGTGTTTTGGTGGAGGATTGGACGGGGTTTTGGTTGATTGAAGGTTGTTTTTTCAACAATTCTAGTGATATGGTAGAAATACTTGTAGATTCTCGTTCTGACGATGACAGCAAATAGATAGCAGCCTCAACCTCCTCCTCTCCTTCAATCGTCAAACAGAACATCTTTCAAGTGTTCAATTAGTATAATAACTAAGGAAAATTTCACCAGCTAAGATAGTCTGCACTCCTTCCTGTATGAAATACACCAGAAACAAATGATAGGCATGTTTCCTATACCTAAGAAGCATATAAACCTTGTAGGAACCTCCACTTATTTATTTATTTTCCTTGTCGGATACTGAAATTTCGTGGAGGGAAACGTTTGGCCGGAAAATGAGTTTCCAGCAAGAGATCGGATGGTTATCTGGCAACGTGACAAAAAAATGCTGAACCATCCTTTGATCCTGATTCAAAAACTATATATTTGGTTCCCATAATTAAAACCTATTTACAATTCAGTCCTTTCATCAATCTGCCATTGTTTCCAATTTACTTAATAATGTTGGATCTTAAGATATACAATGGGGTAACCTTTCTTATTTCCTTACAGAGCAATTCAGAAAAGTAGAATCATCGGGAGTTTAATATGTTTTACAAATTCAAACCACTAAATACATAGCCATTGAGCAGAGCAATACAAAGTATTCCATAGAAATACCTGTTTGTATACAAATCCTTTTTTAGGATTATCAAATTTCTTAATTTCACAGCTTGAAATGCAGAAGAGCAGAAGTCCCATCAAGGCCTTTGTGGTTGAAGTAGGCAACATAATCTCTTACTGTGGTTTCCCTGTACTTTGGAAGACTCTCTTCTGATAACAATTCCTTAATAGGTCCATAGAGTCTTGAGTTCGGAGTAAGATTTGTGCTGAAAAAACTCGCTACAGATACTCTTGGTCCTGTACGGTTTGCCAGAACCCTATGCTCAACGCTTATGAACTTGTCATTTGATATAAGCTGTAAAATCAGTATCAAATGTAAGGTTAGCTAGCCATTAAAACGAGGAATTGATCAAGTCAAATGTTTTAAAATAACAGAAACTGAGGAAGAACATAGTTTTAGCAGAATAACATCTAAGCGTGCGCGGATGTAGACGAATGTAAGCTGTAGCTAGGGGTGGCCCTGTTAAGGAACCATCTCATCTAAAAGCTTAAGTTTATAAGTGAGACTCTATAATATGTTTATATTATTCTCTAACACACACCCTCAAGTGAAAGCCTTTTGGGCTTGAAACTTGCACAAACCCACATCACTTTGTTTTTGGTTTTTATCAAATGAAATAGGGATGGTGAGATTCGAACTCGTGACCGCTGGGTCAACAAGGCTCTGATACCATGTTAAGAAACCATCTCACCTAAAAGCTTAAGCTTATAAGTGAGACTCCATAATATGATTTATATTATTCTCTAACAGGCCTATCCAGGCCCTCAAAAGCTTGAAATTTGTTCACAGCCATCATCCTTGAAGTTACAAAAAATTTAAAAGATTTGAATAAAATGGCCCCAGAAAACAAAAACTATAGAGTTTCATGACTTGCCTGTAGCAGATCTCCAATGTTAATCAACAGAGCCCCAGGCGTAGGATGCACATCGACCCACTGATTCTGATGCATAACCTGGAGGCCACCAATATGATCTTGTAGAAGCACTGTGAGGAAGTCGTTATCAGTGTGCTTAGTTGCACCCATCGTTAATTCTGGCTGGGGACACGCCGGATAATAGTGGCCCAGAATTGTAAGCCCCTTGCCGCAATCAATGTCTTTCAAGTGGTTGGGGTTCAAACCAAGAGCCTCTGATAGTAACTCGAGCAATAAATTTCCCATTTCCATTACTTCCTTGGTGTATTGTATGATTATATCTCTGCAAAATATTCACTTTTAAAATTGTGCTGAAAAAATTGACCATGGAATGACGAAGATAAGCTTACAATTGACAGCATATCCGAGCTGGAAAAGTTAATAAAAACTGAGACAAATTATTAAAAAAATTAGCAGGCAACAGGCTCAGAGCTTGTATGAAGAAGGTTGGGTGCTGTATATGATCAAAAAATGCAATGTTACAAACTAGGAAGAACAACAAGATTAGGAAGTTATCTTTTTATTAATTAAGTGTTTTCATCTTAACTCTCATATTATTCTCTCTTTCTATATTGCTTAATAATGTTGGATTACAAGTATTTTATTTTTATAAGTATTAAGTGTCAAACTATCTCACCTAAAAATTTAAGTTGTTAGGTGAGGTTACAGAATATGATTTATATTATTTTATAACACACTCCTTCAAATGAAAGCTTTTAGGGCTTGAAACTTGCACAGTCTCATACTACCTTGTGCTTAGTTTTTCATCAAATAGAATGAGAGTGGTGAGATTCGTACTCGTGACCGTTGGGTCAACAAGGCTCTGATACCATGTCAAGAAACTATCTCACCTAAAAACTTAAGTTATTAAGTGAGACCCCAAGATATAATTTATATTATTCTATAATTAAGTTATACACAATGAAATAATTAAACTAATACAAGAAAATTCTAATATGAACTGGGATTGTATTATGTCGACTGAATCATTCGATCATTTCTTTTAAACCAACTAGTCGATTGGTTCTCACTAGTAGACTGATTCCTCTATTATTTAGAAAAATTAAATTCTAGTTTACTTTCATCATCTCTTCTTAAACTTAATTTCTTCACACAAATCTCTCATTTTGACAAATACATCATATTTGAGTAGATTTGCGAAAATATCTTTGACTTGGTCTCAAATTCTTATATACTTGACTTCAACTTTCTCACTTGTAATGTAATCTTTTAAGTAATGAAATCTTGTGTCAATAATGTTTTTAGCAAATACTTCACCATAGTCGGTCTCTTTTATCAACCTCAGATATTGAAATGGAAAGTTTAAATTCATCATGTTAAGTAAAAAAACCTAAGTCTTAATACCACTTGTTGGAAGAAGGATAGGTGTGGTACAAGATCAAACTAAAAAACTCAAGAACAAGAAGAAGATGGAGGGGAAACATATATTTATTAAGTGTTTCACTTTTAAGTTTTCTTAGTTATTCTCTCTCTTTGTCCTGCTTAACCGATTTATTTAAACCAATTGGTCGATTGATTCTCAATCGGTAGACTAGTTCCTTTGTTATTTAGCAGAATCAAAATCTGGTTTATTTTCAACACGGCTATGCTATTGATAGAGTGGTAAGATGCTGCTCACCTGAATGCTGCTGGCAACTCTTCTGGCCGGGGAGAACCGGGAGCCATGACACAGGAAAAGGTGTCTCTCCAATTAGCTGACGGCGAACAAAACAGATCAAAGTTGCTATTATACCCGAACTTTCTCGTATAGTCTCGAGAGAAGTGTTGTTTTTTGAGATCGACATCTTGCTCAAAAAACCCACGTACCCCATCCTTCATCCCCCCCAGAACATCTGCAGGAATCCCATGATTGACCACTGCAAAAAAGCCCCAGGTCTCCGATGCATTCCGGACTCGGTCAACAATCTCCTTGCGTTCAGGTGGACCTTTATGGACATCTTCCAGGTCTATCACCGGAATTCTGAACTTTCCTTCGTCGGCGACAGGCAGAGTATTGTCGGAATCATCACGTAGGTCATGGAAAATTCGCGGCACCCTGGTGATCCCAGCATCAACAAGTCCTTTGACACCGGCTTTTGTGTCGTCGAAAGCTTTTAATTCGCTTGTTCGATCATAACTGGAATCGCATGCAGACACCATTTTGCTTCTCTTTTTTAATCAGTGAGATAACCCTGAGATGCTATTCGAATCGAATTATAATCAATTTATGCTAATTGACGGGAGTGGAAGCAGTTTAACTGGTCCATATAAGGCTATCCATCACATTCAACCATTACTGACAATCTCCATTTCAGTTGAAAACCTCTTGCGTTGCCATCCAGCTGGACCATAGAACAGGACCGCGCGCGATGCAATTTGTATCTTACAAGTTATAAATCGATGGTGACAGTTGTTGTTCATTTTGTTTTTTAGAAATTACAAGACTTTAACAACAAAAAGGGGAAAAAAACATAAAAAGAGAGAGAAAGAAACTTACCAGCTATGCAAAGGAAAGGAATGGCTGAGCAACAAAACCAGGAGGAGGTGAAATTGCTGTCTAGTGATTCTTGTAGTCTTATACAGCCAAGAAACAAACACAAGATTGTTAACCCTAAATCTTGAATGCTCTATTCAGCCTTATCTGCTGATACTGAAAGCATTTGTGTGCTTTTGGCAACGTATTTATGAGTAACAGAACCCTCTCTAATAATAATAAAAAAAATCTCTCTCTCGCCCTTTGTGCGTTTTGTTTGTTTCTTTGACAGAACAGAACAACACGAGTTACCTTAAACAGATAATACCACACGTGTACTTTTGTTCAAGTTTTTCAAGATTCCTTCTAAATTATGATGTTGGGTTTGTGTTCATGATACTTCTGTCAATTGGGTCTCCAAAAATGGCCCTGAACACAAGTGGGGGTGTCTTGTTATCTGCTCTGTATCGCTTATCTCAGAGAAACAAGGAGCTGATTTGCCCGCTTCCCTAGGCTTTTATAAATTGATTGATTTTATAAATGTTGTATTTTATTATTTTAATATTTAATTAGTATAATTATAATTGATAAAGTTTGTTAAAAATGGTTTTTTTCAACCACAATGTGATTGAATATTGCTATTGCTAAAAAACTTTTGATAAAATTTGTTAGAAAATTTGCTAAGAAGGTTAAATGATTTATTAGAAATTTGTTGTCACGGATACTCTGGTAAAAAAAAAAAACAAAAAAAAAACCCGGTAAAAAAAGAACAACTGACTTGGACACTAAAAAATAAAAAATACATGTGGAAAAAAGGTCACAGTTTCTGAAAAGGAAAAAAACAAAAGTCTAAAATATAAATTTAACTTCAAAGACAAAGTTGTTTTTTTATAAGATTTATTCATCATATTATTATATTAAATATATTTAAGAATACCGATATTGATTTTTTTTTTCAAGAAATTGTAGGTCATTTATTTTCTCTGTCTATATATTTTTAGGCGAGACTATTAAATAAATATTAAACACATATACTTAGTCTCACATACTATATAGTGTGATTGAAATGGGAAGTGATTTTTATATTTTTTAATTGTCGAAAAGCTAAGTAAATTTGTAAAAAAAAAAAAACATTAGCTGCCTTTTTTTCCTAATAATATTAGATCTTACACATTATAAATAAAAATATTGAATTTTTTTTTCACAAAATAAATATAATTTTTTTGCGTGCTATAATTACTTATTTACCGTTAAAAAAGATCAGCGTAGTTGAAACGGAAAGTGCCTTGTGTATTTTTTAATTGTAGATAATCTAGGCAAATTTGTTTACCTTTTGTTTTTTTGAGCTGTATTTTTTCCCGGGTAATATTAGATCTTAAATATTAAAAATCTAATTTTTTGTTTTTTTTAAGAAATAAACTTGAACAAAAGAGCACAAAATTAAAAATCAAAGCCAAGTTTTTATTTTATTTTATAAGATTTATTCATCATATTATTATATTAAATTTATTTAAGAATGTTAATATTAAATTTTTTCATGAAAAAAATCCGAGGTCATTTTTTTTATCTTTTTATATATTTTTAGCCGATAATATGCAATAAATATTAAAACATATAATAATGACTTGTTTGCCGTTTAAAAGGAACAGTGTAATCGAGACAAAAGTGACTTGTATCGTTTTTTAATTGTAGATAACCTAGGTAAATTTGTTTATTTTTTGTTCTTGAGTTGTCTTTTATCCCCAGTAATATTAGATATAAAATGACTATTGCTATTATTGCAAAAACAATTAAAATTATAAAATTATCCCGAAAAAAAAAACACTCATAAACATTAACAAAAAAGTAAGCAAGAAAAAGAATATATTATTATTATTATTATTATTATTATTATTATTATTATTATTATTATTATTATTATTATTATTATTATTATTATTATTATGATTATGATTATTATTATTATTATTATTATTATTATTATTATTATTATTATTATTATGATGATGATGATGATTATTCTTATTATTAGTATTATTATTATGATTATTATTATTATTATTATTATTATTATTATTATTATTATTTTATTATTATTATTATGATTATTATGATTATTCTTCTTCTTATTATTATTATTATTATTATGATTATTATTATTATGATTATTATTATTATTATTATGTTAATAATGGAAAATAAAACACAAATATCAATTTATCAAGGCATGAAAATCAAAAATTAAAACTATAAGGGCCAAAATGAAAATTCAATATATTATCAATTTCAATAACAGGATCCAATTGAAGAAATCGAAACTTATGTACTGAATTTATTGAATAATTTAAACCGAATCCGAAAATTAAAAGAAGGAGGACCGAACTGAAACATTGACATCCAATCAATTCCAATTGGAGGACCCAATCGAACTAAATCAAAACTTATGCAACCAAAATCAGGACAAAAAACAAAATCAAGAGTCAAGAGACTGAAGTAAAAAGTATCACAAAATGGGGGACTCCCCTGCACTTTGACGTGCAGGGGAGAGAGAGAAACGTGGCCGGCATCTTTAACCGGTTCCCGGCGCGTCCACGGACATATTTATGGTAAACGCGCCACCGCGGGAGGAAGAAAACGACCAGGCGAACCGCTCTGGACGTCGGAATCTCGTCTCCGGCCACCTTATGACTTCGCACGCGCCACCTAAACAGGGCGTGGGGCGTGAAATAGGGCCACGCGTGTGACACACGCTCTGACAATAAACGCGGAAAGTATTAAGAAATATGGTCAATTACCGGACGGCCCCTGGACCAAAAACCATGATTTTGTCTTATTCGGCCCTAAAACCGTAATTAGCTATTTTAAATAAATAATAAAAAAACCAAAACATGCGGCGGACCCGACCGGTCCGTACGTGTGCAATTACTTGAATGGCCCTTACCCTCAGCCCTTTTTACCGTCTGACCGAGCGCTATTTTGTCTTATTACCGGGGCTAAAAACATCGTCGCACTGTTCATTGAAGAAAAAAAAAAAAGCCAGACGAACAGCCGCGACGCACGGCCGAAAAAAGGCCAGTCCATAGTGCATTTCTCTCTAGTGTTACAGTAGACACCCCGAGCTGTTTTAGCTCTTTTGTTAATATTAGTGAGTCGTAAGTGTAAGAGTATTGAAAAGGAAAAGGAGGGGGGCTTAATAATAATCACACTATTTAGGTTTTGAGTTTAACGATTTAATTCAATTTACTCAGGTTTTTTAGTTTTTTATTGATTATGAATTAGATTTCATAACGTACTTTGATTTGTTTTTTTATGAAGTTATTTTGATCTTTTGAGTCGGGGCATGTGTTTTGTGAGTCACTTGGGTTTGGGTAGACTACAATTGTTTTATTGTGTTATGTTTTACAAGTTTCATTACACTTTAACTTGTGTCGTGTACCATGAAGGCAGGAATATGATTTTCATTTAAGAATATATTAAAATTGTATATTTTTTATTTTTTAAAAATTATGTTTAATATTAGCACATTAAAATATTTTAAAAACACTAAATAAATAATTTAAAGTAAAAACAAATCAAATTTTTCCAAGCAATACTTTTCAAGTGCTTCCCAAACATGCAGAGATAACTGTCTCGCGTCGTGATTAGGGCAGAACACTCTTTTACTCTAGTTTGGTAAAATTCCATCAACAATACCGTTGATGTGTACTTTGGAGGATTCTCTTCCGATAACAACTCTTTAATGGGTCCATAGAGTAAAGCATGCTACAGATACCCTTGGTCCTTTAAAGTTCGCCAGCTAGCACCCTGTGCTCAACGCCAATGAACTTGTCGTTTGATATAAGCTGAAAAGCAGCATAAACTGCAATGTCAGCCACGGAAAAAGTGGAAAGTAATGAAGAAAAACAAACACATGCAGTATGTTTTAAAAGTATTTTTTTAAAAATGATTTTTTTTATTTTAAATTAAATTTTATTGATATTTTTATATTATTTTAATGTATTAATATCAAAAATACATTTTAAAACAACAAATATTATTAAAAACAATCACAATCGCTTTCAAACAAACATTTAAACAGCGTTAATGCCTTTCATTCCACACTGGGTTATATGACTTTTACCCGAATGTTTTAGGAGCACAACTACATGCATGTTATTACAGTGTAAAACAATCACTCTTTTTCAAAGCATTTTAAATTTTTTATTTTATTTTAAATTAGTTTTTTGTATTTTCTAATTGATTTAATATCAAAAATTATTTTTCAAAATTAAAATATATATTTTTTAATAAATAATACTTTAAAATATAATGTTTACCATAAATAATACTTTAAGTTTAAGCAAATATTTTGGCATTTTCAAGTACAAGTTGCTTTCTCTAGACATCGCAAGATTTGTGGCTCCACTACATACTCTATACAGCTTTGATATATTGTAATCTACTGGTGTAACTTTTTGTCTGTTCCATTTACAAAATTATTTTAGTCAACATTCACGTTAAAGGTTGTCAAAATCATGATTTTGACACAATACATAATTAATTTTTAAATTTAGATTGTAAAATTAGATCATAAAATTATATATAAAATATTTTTGTATAAAAATCATAAAATCACAGCTAAAATCATGTAGGTAGAAAATTCATAAAATCATAAGTAAAATATTTTCTAATATAATACAACATAATTATAGTCATAAAACTTCATTGGTAAAGGTTCATACATGATTTAAAATAATTTATAAATATATTACAAAACAATAATGTCCATAGACTTTCATTAGGTAAAAACTAACAAATATTCTGTTGTCATGCTATGTAAACTAAAACCAGCCTCATTATCGTCATCTTCCTCGTTATTTCTAATACATTCATCAAAAACATTATTATTGAAAGGATTATTGGTACTACTACTTGTACCAACATCGATATTGCAAGTAGAATGATCTAAAAACACCCAAAAAATGATCAATACATGAACATGAAAATGAAAATGACATCAACACATGAAAATGATCTAAAAATACTCAAAACATTTAATTTAAAGTAAAAAATCAAAATAAAAAATTTATTTTTTTCAAAAAATTTAAGTATAAATTTTAAAGTTAATATTTAAATCAATACATAAGAATCAAGAAATTTTTATTGTCTAAGAAATGGTTTGTGCGTACATTTAAAAAATATTGATTTTCTTAATTTGATCTTCAAATTATAAATTTAGTGATTCCACCATAGTTTGGGATCGTAAAATTGGACCGATCCGGTCTGATTTTATGATTTTGACCGATCTTAACAATTTTGCTCTAATTTTAACAAGGTATGATTTTTCTATTCGATTTTACCAGGTTTATTCTTTTAACTTGTAAAACCATCAATTCTAGATTTTGACAACAATGTCCGCATCCACCATTTTCAGCTGGCAAAATGGAAATTGCGTGCAGCTTAAAGAAAATTAGAAGCTGAGGATAATACTTTGATGTATATTGAAAATGTAATTTCAGCCGTGAACACTAGAATACATAAGCAGTCAATTTATACTGCTGTGATGCTACTGTTGGGGTTCTAATTATAGCTAAGGAAACATAATCTCTTCCTTTGAATACATAAGGAAGGAAGCTGTGTAATTGGAAAATACCCGTTGGGGTTACAAGAAAGGAAACATAATGTTTCCGTTGGATTAATTAAGAGAGAAGCAGGGGTGAAGGCACAGGAGGATTTGTTGCTGAAGCATTTGATAACGCTGCCTTCAATACGCAATCTTTCCTTTTAATTGTAAGAAGATTATCCTCTTCTCCTTCTGCATAATGCGATTGTTGCTGTTGGTTGACTTGCTGCATTGATTGAAGATTTGCTGCCTTTTATGGAACTGTTACTGTCTTCATTGAACCGTTACTGTTATGTTGTGAGCTTTGGGTTGCTGCTTTAACACCTTCCCGCAAACTTTGCCGGGGTTGGAGGCAAAGTTTGGAGCAAAAATACTGAAGAGCTGCTTTCGGTAATGGCTTTGTGAAGAGATCGGCAAGTTGTTGTTCTGAGGGGACGTGGTGAGTGACGAGTAAACCTTGTGCGACGCGTTCGCGTACAAAATGATAATCCAGCTCTATGTGTTTGCTCCTAGCATGGAACACGGGATTTATAGTCATATGGAGAGCACTTAAATTGTCGTAGTGCAGTGTTGGCGGAGAGGATAATGGGACGCGCAAGTCATTGAGAAGGAAGCCTAGCCATGTGAGCTCGGCTGTTGCATGAGCCATTGCCCGATATTCAGCCTCCGTACTTGACCGCGAAATTGTATGTTGTTTCTTTGCACACCAGGAAATAAGGTTCCCTCCAAGAAATGTACAATATCCGGTAGTGGAGCGTCTTGTTGTAGGACATCCTGCCCAATCAGCATCTGAAAAGGCACACAGATCAAGTGTAGTATGGGAAGAAAAATGTAAGCCTAAATTAATTGTGCCTTTGACATAACGTAATATACGTCGAACCATTTTTAAGTGCGTGGTGGTGGGAGCATGCATGAACTGTGAAACATAATTGACACTAAAAGATATGTCAGGACGCGTGAGTGTTAAATATTGTAGAGCTCCTACGATACCGCGATAGTAACTTGGATCTTCTAGGAGAGAGTCGGTGGAAGATGTCTTTGTTTTTGACTCAAGTGGTGTACACATAGGCTTGCAATCCACCATGTTTGATCGCTCTAATATTGTTATGGCATAGTGAGTTTGAGATAGATGTAGGCCTTTTATCGTTGATGTGACTTCCATTCCAAGGAAGTGATGTACAGGTCCTAAGTCTTTCATCGCGAACTCATTGCTTAGTACCACAATAAAATTGGAGACAATTGTTGGGGTTGACCCGGTGATCAGCATGTCATCCACATAAAGGAGCAGAATTAATGATCCATAATCTGAATGAAAAACAAATAATGAGGGGTCAGATAAACTGCAAAAAAAAACCATATTTAAGGAGAAAAGTACTGAACCGATCAAACCAAGCGTGCGGCGCTTGTTTTAGGCCATAGATAGCCTTCTGTAATTTGCAGACATGTGACGGACGTTGAGAGTCGGCCATTCCCGGTGGTTGCTGCATGTAGAGATCTTCAGAAATGGTGCCATGTAAAAATGCATTTTTTACATCTAATTGTCGAAGAGGTCAGGCTTTAACGAGAGCTATAGTAAGTATCATGCGAATTGTTCCTGGTTTTATGACTGGAGAATATGTTTCGACATAGTCCACTCCATCAATTTGATGGTACCCTTTTGCAACCAAGCGTGCTTTGAGACGATCTAGAGATCCATCGGGTTTGAGCTTGGCTTTGAAAACCCATTTAGAACCGATCACATTCATTTGTGATGTGCGAGGAACTAATTCCCATGTCTGATTTTGATGTAGAGCTGCTAGTTCTTCTTCCATTGCTGTTTTCCATCCAGTGTGAGCTAAAACACTTTTAGTATTTTGTGGCTCACGAGGTATTGTTTCTGAGATGATGGTGGTCAATGCATACTTTGCATTAGGCTTCACTATACCATGCCGTGACCGAGTGCACATAGGATGAACTGAGAGATTTGGAGCATTTGACGTTATGGGGTCAGGGTTTTGTGGACAAGATGCAGCTGTTTCTGAAGTTGGTGGTGGAGAGCCTTGTGCTTCTTCGTGGTGCCTTTGTGACAGAGGAGTGTTTGATGGGATAAGTTCAATCTCGTCCTCTGTTTCTGCCTCTGTTGGTGATTGAGGTTCTGATGAGGCTGTGTCGTGAGTCTCCATTCTTTGTGACTGAGATTCTTCAGTGAACGTTGTGAGTGCAGGAGACGAGGGAGCAATTTCATGCGCTGCGTTAACAATTGGCTCCTCTCGTACACTATTACTGTCTGCGTTGTGGGATCCTGCTATTGCTGGTGATGATTGAAAATCAATGATGTCTTGAGGCAGCAGTGGGAGTGAGTTTTGGGTTGTGGCAGAATTTCCTTCCGTTCCTGCAGTAGAAGAGTCATTAATAGATGATAAGCATGAATCGAAAATCTTTATTACCTGTGGATGTGTGGATGGCACAGCATCGCATGACTTCTTCGAAACCTGGTATGGAAAAATTGATTCATCAAATACAACATGTCGTGAGATAAATGTTTTGCGACTTGTAGGATGAAAACACTTATATGCTTTATGTTTTTCGCTATAGCCTACAAATACGCATGGGAGAGATTTGGGATCAATTTTTTTTTTTTTGTATCCCAAGTGTAAGGAAAACACTTTGATCTGAAAGCTCTTAGTGAAGAATAATTGGGATGTGTCCCATGAAGTGCAAAATATGGAGTGTCAAAATTAATGGATGAAGAAGGGAGGCAATTCATGAGGTATACAGCAGTTGTGAAAGCCTCTATCCATAAAAATAAGGGTGTGCTGCTGTGGAATAACATAGTCATTCCTAACTCTCTTATTGTCCTATGGCGTCTTTCAACTATACCAGTTTGTTCTGGAGTGTATGGAGATGAAATTTGGTGTACTATACCTGTAGACAAAAAATGAGTTAGTAATTTTGAATTAACAAATTCACCACCTCCATCGGAATGAAAGATTTTGATTTGCTTATCAAATTGTCTTGCGACATATTTTTCAAAGGCTAAATATGCTTCGTAAAAATCGGATTTGTTATGTAGGGGAATAATCCAAGTATATTTTGAAAAATCGTCTACTAAACACGCATAATACTTGAATTTTGTAATTGATAAAACAGGTGCAGGTCCCCATAAATCACAATGAATTTTTTCAAAGATACCAGTACTTGAATTTTCTGACTTAGAAAAAGGTAAACGACTAAGTTTTCCCAATTGACAACTATCACAAAGATGCTGTAATTTTATTGATCCGACAACATTAATAAGTCCTTTATTTTTCAGTAAATGAAGTGATGAAGATTGCGGATGGCCTAAACGTTAATGCCAAACTTCTGCGGAGGTTGATTTGAAGCGATGAGAAAAATATAATTCCGGTGAGGTAGGTAACACGTAGAGATCACCCTTGCATCTCCCTCTCATCAAACGTCGGCCTGTTTCCCGTTCCTTAACATAAAAGTCACGGTTAGAAAATTCACAGTTAACAGGATGTTGATCGGTGAGATGACTTACGGAAAGCAAATTTTTCGTTAATTTTGGGACTAACAGTACATCATTTAGAGATAAAGTTGTAGCCTTTTGTTTTATGCAAGAGTCACCAATTGCAATTATTGGCATAGAAGACCCATCTCCGATCAGTACAGAATCAGAACCACAATATTCACGAATATTTGTTAACATACCTGGCTTACCTGTCATGTGGTTGGATGCTCCAGTATCGGTTGTCCATTCATTGTCAGCAACAGGGGTGTCCAATGTGAGGGCTGCAAGGGCTTGAGCAATATCTTCTTGTTGGGTGGTTTTTTTCGGCAGCCACCAACATATTTTAGCAATATGTCCTGCCATCCCACAGTATTGACATTCATAATCTTTGTATTTTTCTCTTTCAGCTGCTGTCATGCGTCTCTCACCAGGTGGAGGGGGTCTTCGGTTTGGGTTTGTTGGTGTGATTTCCCGTCTTTGTTGAGCCTGAAATCCACGTCCAGTGGAGGTGAACCTTTGTGGGGTTCCACGGTAAGTAGAAAAACCTGGTTGTGTACCACGATAGCCCATGGATTTTGACTGTGGGCGTTGCTGGTGTTGCCCATAAAATGCTAATTGATGAGTGGGAGAAGGGGCTGTGATGTCTGCTTGATTGGAGAACCAATTGCGCCTTTGATCAAGACTTTGGAGTTGTGAAATTAACTCGGTATATGATGGTCTGGGGGGCTTCAACATGGTTGTTGTGAATGTCTCATAGTGTGGACCGAGACTGGTAAGGAGACAAAAGACCTTCTCTTGGTCTGGTATGGTTTTTCCAATTGCTGATAAATTGTCACAGATGCCTTTAAAGGTGCGAATGTGCTATGTGATTGTTGTGTTGTCTTCTTTCCTGAGGTAAGTAATTTGCTGGCGAAGTGTGAACTCACGTTCTTGTGAGTCTTGTGCGTATGCATTTTTGAGAGCCTCCCAGACAGCATAAGAAGTGTCAAGGCCAACAATGAGGCCAAAAGCTTTTTCTGAGAGTGTCCCAATAATCCATCCTCTCAGGAGACGATCTGTTTTTCGCCATGATTTGAAGGTTTCTGAAAGCTGTGGTGTTTCGTCATCTGTGAATTGTTTTGGGGGGGGGGGGGGGGGGGTCTTCATTTGTGAGATGCCCAACCATTTCTTGGCTTTCAGCAAGAGCCAATGCTTGTTCACGCCATAAAGGGTAGTTGTTTGGAGTGAGTCTAAGAGTCACGAAATTACCAACATTGAGAGATAGTGTGGACATTTTTGGGATGATTTGTGAGAAAAAAATATGACAGAGTGTTGGACAGTTGGGTAGCAATGTTTCGTTCAAGCCTAGTGTTCACACAGGCTCTGATACCATAAAGAAAATTAGAAGCTGAGGATAATACTTTGATGTATATTGAAAATGTAATTTCAGCCGTGAACACTAGAATACATAAGCAGTCAATTTATACTGCTGTGATGCTACCGTTGGGGTTCTAATTACAGCTAAGGAAACATAATCTCTTCCTTTGAATACATAAGGAAGGAAGCTGTGTAATTGGAAAATACCCGTTGGGGTTACAAGAAAGGAAACATAATGTTTCCGTTGGATTAATTAAGAGAGAAGCAGGGGTGAAGGCACAGGAGGATTTGTTGCTGAAGCATTTGATAACGCTGCCTTCAATACGCAATCTTTCCTTTTAATTGTAAGAAGATTATCCTCTTCTCCTTCTGCATAATGCGATTGTTGCCGTTGGTTGACTTGCTGCATTGATTGAAGATTTGTTGTCTTGTATGGAACTGTTACTGTCTTCATTGAACCGTTACTGTTATGTTGTGAGCTTTGGGTTGCTGCTTTAACACAGCTATCCACCAGAGAAGTATACTGATTCAAGTGTTCAATAACTGTAGCAGCCTATGAAATGCGTTGGCTTTGACCATTGAATTTTAATAGCTCTGTCACCATCAGCCCCTCTGGCTGTCTCCCTGGACTTCCCCTTTTCAAATGAGAGCTAAGTCGCGCAGGGCTCAAACCAACTACAAATGATCGTTCCAAAAAAAAAAAAAAAAAAAACATTTTGATATCCGCCAGACAAAAAAATACAAGCAACTCTTGACCATATATCGAGTAGAAATTTTCATCATGTTATCCTGCTAGTAAAACAAGTGAAAGGAGAGGTGTTTCATTGAATCCAATGGTATTGGAAGCCGTTTTACAGAACTAGCAAGGTTCAAAGTGCTGTTACTATGTTATATTATATTGTCATCGCTCAATAAAACTTGTAATCAAGAACCAAGAACCATTCCTCGATTACTGAACATCAAGCAACTCATGCAGCATCTTCATCTATATCGAAACATAGCCGAATTCAAGGATTGTCTTTGCAGCTTGAAGTGTGTCAATGGAGAAGTTCCATCAAGGCCATGATCATAGAAGTAGGAAAGATACTCGTTCACTGTGGTTTCTCTATAAACTGGAGGGTTATCTTCTGATAATAGCTCCTTGATCGGTCCATATAGCTTTGAGGATGGCTGAAAACTTGTGCTGAAAAAACACGCAACTGATATTCTTGGACCTATACGGTTTGCCAGCACTCTGTGCTCCACACTTTTGAATCTGTCGTTCGATATCAGCTGAAAATTCAAGAGGAATGAAAAACTAAATCAAAATCATTTCTATTTACAAGCTCGCAAGATCTGATTTTTCATGCTTTTTATACTGTCGAAAGCAGAATGAATAGAAAGTGATATTACTGTTCTCAAATCAGATACCAGTTGATCGACTGGACAAACACAAGTGGATCAATCCTGTAAAATGGAAACTAAGCCCCCCCCATGATTTTGCTAAAATTTTCTCTTGTTTGTAGCCGAGCATGACAAAATTTCCTGCCGGCATTGCAGTTATCAGTGTTGGATTATTAATAAAGTGAGGTCTAAATTATAAGCCTGTTATGGATTTTATGAAACTGCTTATTCTGACTTAAATATACTAATAAAGGAGAAACTTGCCTGCATAAGATCTCCAATATTGATCACGAGGGCTCCTGGCTCCGGAGGAATATCAATCCACTGATCCTGATGAAGCATTTGGAGACCTCCAATCTGATCTTGTAAAAGCACAGTGAGGAAATCATTATCCGAATGCTTGCTTGTACCGAGAGTTAATTCTGGCTCGGGACATGCCGGATAGTAATGACTTATAAGAGCAAGCCCCTCAGCACAGTCCATCTTTTCCAGGTGATCTGTTTTTAGCCCTAGAGCCTCTGATAACAACCCGAACAGAGAAATTCCTAGACTTGTAACTTGCTTCGAGAATTCCATCATTGTATCTCTGAAATTTGTAAGATACATTACAATGATGTTACTGTTAGAGAATAATATAAATCATATTATGCAGCCTCACCTATTATCAGAGCATTGTTGACCCAGCGGCCACAAGTTCAAATCTCACCGTCTTTATTCTATTTGATAAAAATCAATCACAAGGTAAAGTGAGTCTGTGTGCAAGTTTCAAGCTCAAAAAGCTTTCATTTGAGGAGGTGTGTTAAAGAATAATATAAATCATAATCTAAGATCTCACCTAACAACTTAAGTTTTTAGATGAGATTACGGTTACAGCCAAAGTAAACTCTAGATGCAACATTTATATTTTCTTTCGGGTTTTTTGTTTCCCAGATAGACTTGGTAAAGCTGGTTCTATTAGTTACATACCTGCAAGCTTCAGGCAATTCTTCAGGCTTGGGAGGATAAGGAGCCATGTAGGAGAAAAATGTATCCCTCCAATTAGCAACTGGTGCTGTATACAAATCAAAGTTGCTGTTATACACAAACTTTTTTGTGACATCTCGCGTGTAAAATATTTTCTTCATTTCAATATCTTGCTCAAAAAATCTGCGGACACCGGCACCCATCTCCTCCAGAACACCAGCAGGGATTCCATGATTGATCACCTGAAAGAAACCCCATGTCTCCGACGCATCACGAACTCTGTCAACAATCCCTCTGCGCTTGACTGGATCTTTATCAATGGCTTCAAGGTCTATGACAGGGATAATAACTGGGTTCTTGCCTGTGCTTAGTGTCCTTTCCCCCGAACTTTCAGATGGATGGATGAAGATTTGAGGAACTTTTGAAACCCCAGCATCAACAAGTCCTTTAACACCAGCTTTGGTCTCATCGAAAGCTTCTAATTCACTCCTTCTGTCGTAGCTAGTTTCTTGAACAGAAATTTCAGCAGTCCTGCCACTGCCCGCCATTTCTTTTCTTTTTTTGAGGTAATTAGAATCTCTTGTGGATTTTGAAATTATATGCCAAGATTTTATAGATGATATTAGATAGAGGACAAGATTGCCTGATCTGCCAGTGGCTCATCTTTTTTAATCTTATTACATCCAACTTGCTTGAAGTCTTGAACAAGAATTATTACAAGATGAAAGGCGCTGGGGCCACCACACCAGCGTTGAAAATCTTGGCCAACCTCCAATGAAAATTTAATTCTGCCAAGGCTCCGGTAGCTTCCTTTATTATTTAACATCGACCATGATAGATGTAAGTAAAAGAAAGATTTTTCCTCAAAGAAAGGTACAGAAAGATACATATGCTGTCAGAATGCGATGTTATTGTTTTTCCTTTTTTTACAGTTTAGATGACATGCTGCTGTGTTGTCAAAGTAGTTTCTAGAGTCTGAATTACTGGATCATTGAATTAACTCTTGAATTATTGTCAATAGGGGACAATTATTCTTAATAAAACAGCACGTTTAACTTGAAACCCAACCAGTTTAAGTTTTAAGATTTTGTTTCACATTACGGTTCAACTGTATTTTCAAAAAGAATTGAGATTTTTTATAGTTTCAAAAATAAAATTTAAAAATAAATAAATATATATATATATATATATATATATTATTTTTAAAAACCAAGTTCTACCGTATTCTTAAACTATCATAAGTCACTGGCTTTCTAAGTCGATCCATTGAAATTGGCGGGGTTTAGCAAGAAAATGCAACAATCAACAGTTGGCTATCAAAAGCTTTCGATAATCATTATATTAATGATCATAAAACTCGAACTTGAAACCGAGAATAAATTTAGATAACTAATCTTGGTGCAAGAGGTGGGACAGTTCCGTGCTGGTGCGATTAAAAATCGGCAGTAAGAGATTGCAATACAGGAATGACGAGGATAGTACAGCAGCACCTAGTGTTTTTCAGATTGTTATTCTCTGTTATCGGCATGAAGCAGTTCATCTTCGTTCCAAGCATCAGACTCCGCCCATCCTGCATGTATCTTTCACAAAAGGAAAATAGGAACTTTTCCTGCAAAAAGTAAAATCTGTGTGGCTATTCCAACTATATGTTTGGGATTTCAAAGTCCTAGTTTTCAAACTATGAGGTTGCGGTTGCCAAAGACCGTTTATCAACTTTAGTTCATATCTTTCTGAAATTCGTACGTGTCTCAGAAAACTTGTTCATTTTTCTACTTGGGTTGATAGTAGACACAAATTATTATGCATTAGAGAAGGATTGAGAATCCTTCATTGTATTTTTCTCCTCTGCAAAGAAAGACTATGTTGTTTACTGTCTGCTAGTCTTGCAATCCAACCATGAACCCTAGGAATTTATGCCTAATCAATCTTCATATTTACAGGTAATGCTGCTTGTTGCCGTCTGTACACTGCTATTCTGAAATATAAGACGCATTAAACTTCACATACAATCTAGCCAGATTTAACCCTGGCTTTTGTTTACCATTCAAACTAAGTGAATGCACAGTGATTTGCCAAGTGAAACCAGCTACACCTTCAAAGTGGTTAGCATCATCAACCACGAAGGAAAAGAGCCATGTGTCAAAAATAAACTTCAATTTTGACCATTAATGGCATAGTGGGTCACGAATCACAACTGAAAAATGTTTTCCATTTCCTTTTCTTCTAAGCCCCTAGTCTCTAGGTAAGGAAAGCTCATACCAGCATACAAAACTAGATCTTCGACAAAATCCAGAAATCAAGACGCCGAGAAAAATAAAACATTCAAATCATCGAAGGGTTACTTTTTATGATGTTTTTGATTTGGGAGACTTTTTCTTCAGCTGCCTCCTTGGGATTGAGTTCTTCATGCCAATGAAAAAGAGCAACGCCCCAAGCAGTGCCAAGTTCTGAAAAAGTAACAGAGCATGGAATCGCTTTAATGGTTTATCAGAGACATGAAGCAAAGGTTAGATAGGTCATCAGAAAACGGCAAATGAAACAGAAAATTCAAATAAATTAAGAAAAGAAAGAAAGAACTCCTAAATCATAGATATAATTCAGAACTGCTAACCTGTGCAAACTTTGCAAAGAGCAGATTAAATTCCTTTGTGTCGGCATCATGGTTGTAGAAATCATACAATATTGGGGTGGTGATGAGCTGATGCAGAAGCTGCACAAGAAAAACGTAACATTTTATGGAATTGTTTGGTCTAATTGCCAGTTTAATGCCAGACCAAAATAGACCAGACAACGAACCAGAAGATAAGCTCCAACAGAACTGCCAAAGATGAAAAGAAGGCTTCCAAAAGCTTTCACAGACATCGCTGCAGCAACTGCATGCTTCATCTGTAGAAAAACAACTCAAGAGTTAAGGCATTGAAGCAAACCTACTAGGGAAACAAAAAAAGCAGAATCAATGTAAAGTAATACACACTTCAAAATGTGGCACTTGAAACCCAGTTTGAGATGACACATGTTTTGAGAAAACGTTGAATTTAGGCACCAAAAGATGTGCTGCTGGCCCACCATCGGTACCAAATCCATTGAACCTACAACCATGAATAAGAAATAACGATCCCTTATGAAGAACGTACAATTTAGGAAGTAAAAAGGCATTCAAGCAGTGGTGAATAATAATGAAGGGAATCACAGACAGCAGAAATAACAAAAATAAAATTCATTGAAATAGTCAAAAACCATATTATCGGAAATTCAAACAGCAGAAAATCAGCACAACTGATATAGGACGTCAAACATAATCCCAAACTAATTGCAGAATTAGAAAAGATATACATCGCAGTAGCAGCACATCGGCAAAATGCAAAGAAGAAGAAGGTGCAAAACAAGTCACCATGGAATAAATATGTAGCCCAGCATCGATAATCCCATAAGAGAGCATTAAACTTTAATATTGGCAATATGGTCAGGAAAACCTCATTTTAACGCAGTCAAAAATGGGTGTTGCATGGAGGCACTTGACTTTACTGAAGTGGCGTGGCCACATCAAAGCATCAAAATCAACAGCATTCCACAATTCGTAACACAACACTAATCAACAATTAACAAAATCATGACAATCACAACCTACTCTAAAGATGCACAATATATTCATTAAATACAAAAACTTAAACAATCTAACCAAGATCTTCTTCTATTAATTAATTGTCATGTCAAATAAAACAAAACAGCAAACACATAAATTAATAGTAAGAGGTAAAAATAAATAAAAAGCAGTTTACTAATTCAGGTTTAACCTCAACAATTTTAAACCGAAATTCAAAACTGCTGATAAAAAAAAATAAAGAGAAATAAAATATCCTATCAGATCTATCTAAGACTTTGCTTTAAAAACAGAGAGTCAGAATTTACAGCAAGGTATGTGGTAAAGCAAAGGCCTGACTTCAAAATCACTGCACAAGGCAGTATTTTTAAGGAGAAGAGGAAGAGCAGATCTGGTGGAGGGGAGAGGAAGAGGCTTACTCTTGCCAAGCAGAAAGAATGAAAACAGAGACAAATAGAACTCTCCCGACGAAAGCGACGAAAGCCATTACTGTACGTACGGAGACAGGCTGCTTCTCCACAGATGTCCGAAACCGAAACTAAATCTTTAAGGTTTTTTTCTTGAAGAGGTCGACACAGAGAGGGGGGGGGAGATTTAAAAGGAGCAAAACAAGGGACGGCGCTTTAAACAGGGACAGACTCTGTTAAAGGACTGAAATTGTTTTACTTCGGCGCCTAAAAGCTGTGCTACTTGTATGCTCACTCGTGAGAGTATGTAAGAGTAGACTACTCGCTTTATATGTTGCACTGGTTTTTTATTTCAAACCTTACACATATACTGACCAATCAGGTTTTTTTAAGAGGTGACGTGTCTCTTCATGGTCGCGAGTTTATCTCAACCACGTCTGACATCGTACGATGTCTTAAATGTTTTTCAAAGATTTTGTCTTCCCTTGAGTTTCTCCTATTTTTTGCAGAAATGAATTTATATATTATTATTTATCTATCTCTTTTTTTTTCTTAAGACACGTTGAATAATTTTACAATTCCAATAAACATTTATATGATGCTTCTATTTTATAAAATCACTTAAACAGCGTTCCCTTCGTTGAGGTGGAGATATTTTTTTTTGTTAATGTCTTGTAAAAATCTTTTATTTATTTTTTTATTATTTTATATTTCATATTAAAAAAAATTAGTGTTTTTAAATTTTTTTTATATGATGATGTTAAAAATAATTTTTAAAAAATAAAAAACATTATTTTTATATATTCATGAATAAAAAAAAATTTAAAAATAATATCAATCAATATTCATATTTTTAGGAGACATTTTTTTCTTTCAGCTCCTAAAAATTAAATCGTTGATTATGCTCATAAAACTTGATTAAATTTTAAGAATTAATAAGGGATTGATGTTGAAAGATGATTCTTGCCTGAATTATCAACATTCGTATTTATCTATCTCTTATTTTCTTGTTTTCTCTTTCTAGTTTGATGACAGCAGGCATCTTTGAAATAACCACGAAGAAACCCTTCAAAAAAACAATAGATTGGTCAAAATTCAGATAATTTTTTTATAGATTTTATATAGTGCTGATTTAGTGAAGTCAATTTCTGATAGCCAGCTCTGAATTCATTCCAACCGTTAAAACACTGTCAAATTGGATAAATAAATTAAGGCAATTTTATGGTCAAAACAAAAGAAAGAGACAATTTTCCAAAAAAAAAAAAAAAGTTTTTGTTTCCGGCTTAATTTTCAATATAACAAGCGGCAAAAAACTAGATGGTGTGCTAAATTACAATTCGCTTTTGGCATCGTGAACTTCAGAACCTGAGGTCAAGGCAGGAGCATGTCAGGAATGGTTGCCACGCTACGATCAATTAATTAAATAAATCAAGGAAAGAAAGACATGGCAAAGAATCAGCGTTACCTCCTTCAAAAGCAGGAGCACCTGCAGAGAAATCAGATCTGGAGACTTCGGATCTTAACAACAATAAAGAAAACGAAAGTTTAGAAACACTTGACATAGACGATTCCAAATCAAAAGCAATAATTATTTATTGGAGATATAGGATATAACGGTTGGCATGTTAGCAAGTTTTTTGGACTGAAAATAAAAATGAAAATAAAAATGAAAATTATAGACTTTTAGATTATTATTTAAAAAAAAAAAAAAAAACTGGATCAATGTACCAAAACAAAGCAAAATCATTGGACAAACAGCGATTCAGAGTTCTGTAGCAACATTACCACCAATAATAATGTTGGAATTCTTTAATCCTCTGTCATGTAGATGCAGGTGAGTTGTTATATTCATGTGCGTCTGCAAAGCCATCACTTTTATTGCAGAGGTTTGGCACCTAATTGCCTGCCATTTTCCACACCAAGTGTTTTTTTAATTTTTATGCAGCCTTAATTGAATAACAATGGGATCCGATCGGTGGGAACATGGTGGCAATGGGTGCCTGACTCGTTCACGACTTGGTTTTCAATTCTTGAAAACTTTCCTAGGCACACATGTATAAATTAATGATGATAATTACTCCGTACTATAAAAATAAAAAGATAGAAACTTTTTTTTATGCAAGGAAATCTATTTTTAGAAATGTATTTTATAGGCTCAGAAGAGCGAGTGAAACTCCGGATGTTCCAAGCTCTTAAATGGAGTTCACATTCTTACTCGAACTCAAGACTTGTTATATAAATTTCAAGTCTTCTATCATCATATCACGTCTCTTCGGACAAAAAATAGATCTCTCTAACACTATTTTTCATGCACGTTTTGACTCGAATTCGAGATCTGGTATACAAATTTCAAGTCTTTTATCATTATATCACGTCTTTTTGGATAAAAAAATAGATCTCCCCATCACTCCTTCTCTTGCATCAAACTCCTTATGAATGTATAAAATAGATCCATAAACTAATAGCATAGATTTTTGAATTAAAAGTGATGTCCAGCCTTGCACGCTCCTCCTCGTGCATCAAATTCGATGCAGACCTCCCCAACACAAACAACACTAAGATATTTTTATTTTATTTTTCACAGAATCAGCATAAAATTACAACAGGGCGTGCCAAGAGCCCGATTATGCAAACGCAAAACCTTGCAGCACACTTCACCTTTTCTTCAAAGTTGGGGTGCAAATGCTGGATCTAGTTGCATTTTTAACGATGATATCCCAGTAGAAGAAGAATAATATATAGTTTTCTATTCATCTTAAAACATTTCAACAGGAGAATTGGAAGAACAGCAATGATCGTTCGTGAGTGTTTTTAAAAGGAGGCAGTTTATGTTACTTTTACTGTCTTTTTCTATGGTATTTATCCATGCGCTTAATATAAGAATAAAATGATATTTATTAGCCATACATATTACTCTGCTTAGGGCCTGTAAGTCAAGGGCAGAACGTCACCGTTGAGATCATATGCATTGTCATTTGCTCTAATTAACTAGGCCGGCCTTCAAGATTCAAATGCTGTATTTCAAAAAATCATCTAATCTAAAAATTTAAATTGTTAAATAAAATTTTAAAATATAATTTATATTATTCTCTAACACATTCTTTTAAGTGAAATCTCTTTGGACTTTAAACTTTTATACAGATTCACATTACATTGTACTTAATTTTTAACAAATAAAATAAAAATAATGAAATTTGAATTCATAACCGCTGAATCAACAAAACTCTGATATTATAAAATAAAATTATCTCACTTAAAAATTTAAACCATTAAGTAAATAATTATGATTGACACGTAAACTAACTTTAAGATATTTATTACTTTCATACAAACATAAATATAGAAACAATAATAACATGCTATTACAATCAATATCACTATAATAATTATATGTGAATTATCAGCAAATATTGCAGAAGGGTGACGATCAGACAAGCTTCGTGTAGATGTTGACTGGACAGGGAAATTCATGTAAGAATTTGAATGCAATACCAGGTCCACTGAATAGGATGAATTCCTGGTAAAAACTCAAAATCTCGGCACACCGGACTTGCCCGGTGTACATTTCTGGCACCTTTGGAGGGTTTGCCAAAACGACGAGCTTACCTACACTTTATTATCTGTGATTCGAATCCGTGACAGATCATATAAAATAATTTTATGTGAACATGCATATATTCTAGAATACGAAAAATCACATTTTTATTACTCAAAACTTAATTTTAACTTTTAAAGGTCTAACCTATTAGGTAAGAGAATATGTTTCTCACATTATCATCCACGATTTTAATCCCATGAAAAAATATATTTAGCAAGAGGGAACCCACTTTTTAATCATACAATTTGGAAATATATGTAGCAATAATCGGAGATTAAGTTTGGCTTTCATCGGAAAAGAGAAGAAATTATAGGCATGTAAAGTGTTTTTGTTTTGAAAAAAATAATATATATATATATATATATATATATATATATATATATATATATTAAAAAATATGTATTTTTTATATCATCCCATTTAAAATAATATAATAAAATTAATTTAAAATTAGTAAATATTTTTTTTAAAACAAGATTATGTTTGTTATTGTGATAATAGTTATTTTTTAAAGTTTTTTTTGTTTAAAAATATATTTAAATATTTTTTAAAATCATTTATTTTTAACATTAACAAATCCAAATGCAAAAATTAAAAAAATCAATTTTTTTAATTTTAAAATAAAAAATCATTTTTTTTAATTTTAAAATAAAAAAATCAATTTTTTAAAATACAAAAACAATCCAACTCTAAATATTAACACCAGCAAATCTAATTTGAAATCCTGGTGGCATAGTTGGTAATTGACTGAAAGGTCAACACCTGATTATTACAATTAGATAATAACAGTAAAGGGAGCACTCCTCTCATCAATCTATCTATCTATATGACCAACCCTGTCTCTGGCTGTACGTGCCAAAGCTGAAAGCTAGTAGAAATTAATTTCAAAAACACGTATACAGGGAGAGAGACCCACACAGATTTGAGAAGAAGAGAGAGAAAACTGAGGGACAGGCATGGGGTTTTTCTCTTTTCTCGGCAGAGTACTCTTCGCTTCCCTCTTCATCCTCTCAGCTTGGCAAATGTACACCATTACTTCCTTTCTCTCTTCTAGATCTCTTTAGTTTTATGATTTATCTGCTTTTTCGCTTCACTGTCGCTTGTCAAGGACGATTCATGTGCTTCTTATTTGGCCCCCCTTCTCCCAGATCTGATGGTAGTTGTTGATGTCTTTATATTGCTGTTTTCGCTTGTCATTTTATGTTTTTGTTAGATGTTCAACCCATAATGGAACTGGGTTCCAAACGTTTTAATTTTTAAAAATTTTCGTCTCATTAGCAAAAAGAAAGTGCCTAATGCCGTGATTTCTCTCGCTTTAGTGGGAAATTGCTTGTAGTCACATTTTTAGTATATTTATGGACAAGTGCACAAAAAAGCCCTTGTGCATTCTTGAAGTCTGATTTTACTGCTGAAATCGATCTTCATGGTGTCTTCAAAAACGAGCATTGTGATGTGTAACGATGATTTATCTTGTAATACCTTGTTCTGATTCGCAACTTCTAAACTATCATTTTCTATCGAGCTTCATTATTTACCTTGGGGGGTTTATGGTATTACTTGAACTAAAAAGTCAGGCGATACTAGCTTTAGTAAACTAGTGCTTGACTAAATCTATAGAGTCATCAATTTGCAATGCTCTCGTGCTGTTAACTGGGGTTGTTGAGCTCTCCAGCAAAATGTTGGATGCTTCGGTGTTGATTTTACTTATACATGCTTAGGTTCAATGAATTTGGCGAAGATGGTGGCCCTGCTTTGTCGGAGTTGATTCCCAAGCTTGCTATTGTCAAAAGGCATATTTCCTCTCAATTGGGGGTAGTGGTTCCGGACATTGATGTAAGAACTTTTCCCCTTAACCTGTTGCTCCTGTAATTCTTGCAGATTTATTTTTGGTGTCATTTCACCTTGTATGATGCTCACTTTCTGATTTTGAGGTATTTTATGCAGCCTAGAAATTTGGTAGCGGGCATGATTGCTCTAAAGGGTCTTGGAGGCTTTTTATTTGTATTTGGCAGCCCTTTCGGTGCTTATCTCCTGGTTAGATTTTCCTTTCCTTTGGATCTTTATTTGATTGATTGCCTCTAGAATGTGATGAATCATCACTGGGCTCCGCCCAGAAGCTGCTTCTGATTCATAGTCATCATCAAAGTAAATATCACAGTATTTTCTGTTCTGCTTCAGCTTACCTACTTGGCGCTTTCCTCCCCAATTCTGTACAACTTCTATGACTATGATCGGGATGAGTCCAAGTACTTCATTCTCTTGAATGAATTTTTGCAGGTTTGTCTTATTAACTGTTTGAGAGTGTGGTTGTGATTGTTTTTGAAAGTGTTTTTCATTCAAAAATACATCAAAATGATTTTTTTTTATTTATTAAAAATAAAATTTGACATCATCACATGAAAACGATAAAAAAACACCAATTTTTTTTAATTTAAAGTAAATTTTTTTTTTTTTTTTCAGAAACGCATTTTAAACGCAATGCCATACACCTTCTAAATCTATGACTTTTTGATGCTGTTAAGCTCCCGTTTACTCTTGTTCTTCTATTTTGCTTTTTTGCTGGGAAACCACCGCCTTTATTTTTGGGTTTGTGATGTTTTGGCAGAGTGTCGCACTTTTTGGTGCATTGCTTTTCTTCATAGGGATGAAGAACCTGATTCCAAATAGACAGCTCAAGAAGCAGACTCCCAAGGCAAAAGTGGGCTAGCCATAACGATGAAGCAATCTTCAAAGATTGGATTATTGTTTTCGAGTGCTGAAAACTCCGTCCATTCTGAAGCCATCTGTATGATACCCAAATTTGTTAATTCTTTTGTTGGGGGTGGTGGTCGGAGTCCCAAATTCACAGGGTGTGGTGCTTTCATTTCAAATACTGAATTGGCTCGATATACGTTCCATTTAATCTAGTGAAATTTATTTATTATCTGTTAAGCTAGAATATGGCTATGATTTTCGTGAATTTGTGAATTGTTGGTCATGGATTAATAGTTTTTAAACCTTATTTAAAGTATTTTTTTTGTTTTGAAATAATATTTTTTATTTTTTAAAATTTATTTTTAACATTGCAATATTAAAATGATTTAAAAAATCAATAGTTTCTTTTCAGGAATGTGTTTTCTAATGCAAATGATTAATTTCCCTAAACCATGAAAGTATTCAGTTTATTTAATTTTGGGGGCAGACGATGATCAACGCGTTCACCTCCAAAATTCATCTCTTGTTAACGAACCCAGCATGTTCCATTGTGTTCTCACACCTCTGTTGTTCGAAACCATTTCAAGCAATATCCCAAATTAACAATTAATTATTTTCTAATACTAATCATGGATTAAAATTTAAGAGATCAAATTTAGAAATTAAAAGAGCAGCATTTTTTTGTATGTGTGGATGAACTGTTCTCAATACTTAGAAATATTTATTTAGTTCTTTTAAAAGACTATTTGAGAGTGTGAATAATGTTTTTTTAAATATTTTTTGTTTAAAAATATATCAAAATAATATATTTTTATTTTTAAAAAATTATTTTTGATATTAACATATTAATCTAAACAAATAAAAAATAATAATTTAAAATAATAAAAAAATCAATTTTTTTCAAAAATATTTTTAAAATGGAGTTACAAACACATATAAATATACTGAAGGGGTGTATTTTATAGATCGATTTAGTTAGAAAACATTTTCTACATCGTCAAACGAAAGAAATCAACTCCCGTTATGTCTTCTTCTAATAATAATAAAAAAAAAATCAGAAGGCCGCAATAACTTTGCAAGTTAGCAATTGACGTGTCGTTTAAAGATGATATATAGCTAATTTTAATGGTACAGGCACAGGAGTTAAGTTTTCGCTCGTAGAAAACGCGCTCGCTCCTGTGATAAAGAAACGTTTTTCAACAAAACGCCGAAGCCGACTGTAAAGAGAAGGAAGAAACGCAGACGAAGTGAAGTGAGCACAGCCAGTTTAACAAGTCTCGCCTGCGGCTCTCCTCCTCTTCGCAGAAATGGTAAAAGCACCGATAATTCTCTCTTCGTTTCTTTAAATTAAGTCAACCTGTTTAGCTTTTTTTTTTGTTTATGGCAGGATTACTTGAAGACGGTAATCCCTTCACAGCTCGTCTCCGACCGAGGCTCCAATTTAGTAGTCATCAATCCAGGTACTCACTTCAATTTGGAACCCTAGAAAATCAAACCACCATCCATTATAGCAAGTAATAAATATAACCGATTTTTATTTTGTTAATTTTATTTGGTTTAGGCTCTGCAAATATCCGAATAGGATTAGCTACTCAAGATGCTCCGTTAAATATTCCTCACTGCATTGCTCGTTATACCAATCAAATTCCCAAATTCAAAGTCCAGGATCAGGTCAATTCTTACTTGCAACTTTTCTACCTTCTTACAGCTGTACTGTGTTTTGTTGTTAATTTTTTTCCTCGCTTTTAGATGCTGAATTCGCAGGTTACAACAGCACAGCACATGGAACGCGAGAAGGCATATGATATAGTGAGTTAAATCCGTGCTATTTGCTTCTTCTTTTGTTCTTTCCGTTTGCCGAGGAACAGTGTAAGAATTGATTTTTTTTTCCCGTGAAGATAGCGTCGTTATTGAAAATACCTTTTCTGGATGAAGAGGTTGCCAACAATTCCTTCCCACGTAAGGTACCCACTACTAATCCATTAGCCTAATTTTAGTCTCTGTTATGGTTGTCTGTAGAACAATATCGGTTTTCTGGTGTTATTATTCTTATAATCTCCACATTGGAAGAATTGCTGCTACTCTGTTAACTGGTTTAGAAGGATTTAACTGTGGCACTGTCTTTGGAGTTCCCTGTTCGCAATCCTGCATTTTGTGGTTATATATGTAATTCTTTAAGTGAGTATAAAATATATAGTTTAGAGGGAAAAGGGGCTATAAACATGCAGCTCTGTAAATGGTTAGAATTTTTTTATGGAATTATACTAATCAACTCATATTGCAGATAGGACGTGTTGATGGACATAATCAACAGAGTGGCAGGGGTGCAGCTTTCCAATGGGCTAATGTATATGAGCAGGACAGTAATTTCTCTTTGGCTTTAGGTAATAGAATAAATGTGTTCTCTCTAACATACATGGTAGTTACGATAAACTGAATTGCTTTTTGTACTAGTTATGATGTTTCCATCTTTAAACCTTTCAAAACCTTTTGGTGGGCATCTTGTTTGACCTGGAAAGTGTATCTCCTTGAATAAAGTCTTGTACGCCCTTTCTCGGTCCGGTCGAAGGGGCAAGTAGACTGATCGACCCACCATTTAAGAACCAAACAAAGCAATCGCGAAAGCATGCCCAGGCCCAGTTATAGAATAATGTTTCTTTGTTCGGAAAATAAGCCTCTGATTTCAGCTTTTGTTATACCATCTCTAATTACTTCAGAAGTCATGATTGAATCTTGGTACAGTTTACCATTTTGCTCCTTTAATATTACTGTGTGATGAACCGTCCTATCTAAGTTTGAAGGTTTGTATATTATTATTAATTACATTTGACATGGATTAATTTAGCACTGGTGGAGCCAGATTGCATGAAGATGGGGTCTCTTATCTTTAAATATATGCTATGAAAAAAATGTTACCAAGGCAATGACAAATCCAGAATCTGATGTTTCAGAGGGCCAGATGTAACAGTTTTATTTTGGGGTGGCCATCACATGGGAACTTATTTGGAAGCCGCCCCTCCCAAAATAAATAAATAAATAAATAATTCACCCCTGTGCCAATGGTTTACCATCCCAATTCATGGTCAAGGGACTACGCCAAAATCTTTTGGATCCTCGGTAGATTTTTTTGTTGAATTATTTTATTTTGCTTGTGGTTTTGAATGCAATGCCTTGTAATGCTTTGAATATTCAAAGCTAACAAAAAAAAAATGAAATTCTTGAGCATTATGCTTGTTTTTATAAAAGCATGGTACAAAAAAATGAGGGGCAATTACATATCGTTTGAGCTCAAATATAAATAGTGAGCCTTCAGATAAGAGATCCTTGGCACATTTCAATGTGACACCCTTGCATGGGCTGCTCTAGATTGATAGACTGCATTTTTGTGGCGTTGTCTGTGCTTATTGTCTAGCATTAAATAATATATGTTGGCTGTGTGATCTTTATGGTTACACTGTTTTTTAAATATAAAGCTTGAAGCATCAATTACTTTCGCATTCAAGTGATGGCTTTCTTATCTACCCGTTATATTTTTTTGTATTCTGAGTTTCTGACTACTCTTGATTTTTGTGCCACATCTGATATAAAATAAGTTTGCAGGCATAAAGGCTTTTAGCTTTCCTATTAAAAATTAGTTTCAAGTGAATTTGTGTCTAGATCCTAATACATGCGAATTGATTGTGCAGGATCATCAAAAAATGAAGGTAAAAGTGGAGAGCACGTGAAGAAACATGAAGGCACTGATGCTGAGAGGATTAGTTCAGGGGAACGCAAATTCAGAGGGCAAATTTTTGGTGAAGAAGCGCTTAGAATTTCCCCAACAGAGCCATACTGCTTAAGCCGTCCTATTCGCAGAGGTCATTTCAACATTTCGCAACATTATCCTTTGCAGCAGGTTTCATCCTTGCATTAATTATCTTACAATCATGATTTCATTTGTTTGTGCCCTTTTCAGCTGAAGGAGAAAAACAATACCACTTTTCCTCTTAGGAAAGTGCTATTATGTACCAACACCTTGTGTGTCTGTTGTTGATGTGGACCAAGTTTAACATTGTTGCATTATTTTCCAACATTTTAGCATACCCTTAATATAAGAAACCATGTTCTGGTTATTTAATGATATTATCTTATTTTCTATTGCTTAGGTGCTTGAGGACATACATGCTATTTGGGATTGGATATTGATAGAGAAACTGCATATTCCTCACTCAGAAAGAAACATGTATTCTGCGATCCTCGTTTTGCCAGAAACATTTGACAATCGCGGTAATGATATTCTGGTAGTTTTTTTTTTTTTTTTTATGTAGCTCTTGATACCTTGAGATGGAAAAATCTACTTGTTATTCTCATGTTGGTCCCATGGATGAATTGAAACATGTTAATAACAATGTGCACTTACTATGAATGATCAACCATGGTTGAAGCAAGACCCTATCATGTTTGTCGATCATATTAGTGTTGATAAGCATTTTATGATGCTGTTATTGGTAGACTCTTATGCATTTCCTTTGATTAACATTTACTTGGTTATCAAGGGGGATGATTAGTGGCTCAAAATACATGCCACATCTCTCTACTCTATCAAGAGTGTAGGTAGTCTGGCTAGTTGAATAATGTTTTTAAATCACCCCAAAAGGTAAAAATAAACAGTTAAGACTCTAAAGTGCTCACTTCCTAAAGTGCATAAGCTGTAGGCACTAAATGACATTTTTTTTTTCTTTTTCCTCAAAAAACTTATTAGGACACAATCTATGACCTTGTCACCATGCTTTTCGAAGGATCAGTTAGTCGATGACACATATTCTCTGCTTTGTGGTTCTTTGTGAAGTTGCAACACATGGTAACTTTTGGGTGGAGTTTGGCACGAGGTTAAAAAATGAGGCTGAGCTATTACAAGAGTAACTTTTAAGGGTGTAAAATTTAGTTTTAAGGATTTTTGGTGTGTTTATCAATTGAAGGTGATTTTTTAGTGGACAGGGAAAAATTAAATTATTAATGATTGGTGAGAGAGACAAAAGAATATTAGGTGTGTATTTTGAGACAAAAGGTGTGAGAGAGAGTAAAAAACAAATAAAATTTGTTTGGAGGGCAAAATATACCTTCCAAAAACATCAACTTGGGGGTACTTAGTATCCCCTCAACAATTAAACCCCTTCCAAAAATTGAACCAAACATGCTTAAATTGCACAAGGGGTTATTTTTAACTTCCATTACCCTTGTAGCAAACATACCCTTAAGGTAATAGATGATTTTATGCCTTGGTCTAGTGAGCCCCTTTGCATTCAAGTCTGCCTGGGATGTTAATACCACTGGCTTGAAGTCTATTTCAGATGTTCTGTCATTTTATTGAAGTACTAGTGTAGCTGAAATGCGAGTTTCCTTAATTTTTATGTTCTTAAAAATCGTTATGTTTTCTTGGCCTGGATCCGCTTTTCCCCACTCTCTTTTTCACTTGCCATAGAAGAGCCAATTAGTGCAACTGGGCCAAGGAAATAAGAAACATTTGGAAGTTCTACCTTGCATGCCTGGTTTTTTCTCAGCTCCTCTCCTTCTACGACAAACTGGTCTTGATTTATTTATTTATTTATTTCTGTTTGCCCTATTGATGCACTAACTGCTTAATGGATGCTTATTCTTCTCCAGTTCTCCTATAAGGTCACATCTTCACAATTGGTTTAGCAGGGAATAGAACTTGGATAACTCTAATAATGCCCTGTTTTTACTTGTCATGAGCAGAAATAAAGGAAATGCTGTCAATAGCATTACGAGACTTGCGCTTTAGCTCTGCAGTGGTACACCAGGTCAGACTTTAAAAAAAAAAAATTACCTGGTGATATTCTTAATATATGATTCCAGCATCAGATTGTAGTTTGTGGTGGAGAAGCTTGATATACATCAATCAATTTATTGTACATATGTTGTGTGAATGTTGGAGTGGTAGATGGTTAGCTAGGCACAGTAGAAATTGTTTTTGAAGTAGATTCTATTGGTGTGGATAGATCTGTAACAATGAAGTAGTGTGGCATGAGGAAGGTTTGGAGTAGGTCATAGATGAGTGAGAAAGATTTTGGTTCTTTTCTTTTTTGGTTTCAGAAAAATATTCCACCCTTTCTTTTTTGCATAACTGAAAATTGTAACTCCAACCTTTAAATTGCTACATTCTTCATAAAATATTCCATTAATTTATATTTTTAACATTCGATATTCTCTTGTTTACAAGGTTAATGAGAAGTTGGTAAAGATGAAGGGATGTAAAGAACGAATTAAAACAGGAAGGGGGTCATTTTAATTTGGTTATCATTGGAGGACATTCTGTCTGTCCAATTAAACATATTGTTTACTTCTTGTGATATGAAAATATTTGTAATTGCCAACTTGATTATTTCAATTTAAGGCATTGCTAATAATACTCATCAACAAATATACTCCAAATCTCTAACATTTGAATTCACTTGACTACTTTCATACTTAGTTGATTGTTGACTAAAATTTAGATAAATTACTATAATTTATAGTTGGAAAGAAAATCAATGATATCAATTTAAGATCTAGGTCATATTTCAGCATCCAACTTTTCACTTCAGACCCACCTTGCCAGTGCCTTTACCTACCATTCTTTTAGCTTGATTTTTGTATCTATTGTTTTGTACCAGTTGCAGTCAGCTCCTCATTATTTTGAAAGCAGCAAATTGAACTGTGCATTCTGTTTGAGATGGTGCAATAAAGAGCACTTACAATTTCATTAAATTTGGTGGTTGCTACTGGCAGTTTTCTTTAACAATTTGCTTTTCCACATTGACACTGTTATGGTATACTCCTATATGATGATTTATTCTGAAATGATTGTTGCAGGAAGGTCTTGCTGCAGTTTTTGGGAATGGGTTATCGACAGCGTGCATTGTTAATATGGGTGCTCAGGTGACATCTGTTGTTTGTGTTGAGGTAACTGAAACTTTATTCTTAAATTTAGCTTCATAAACATCCGGGCTATGCTGTCCAAATATACCTCATTTGCCCAATGGTTCATTGGTCTACTACACTGTGGCCTCTGTTAGAAGGGAGACTGCAGTTTTGAACTTCCATTGGGGTGATTCGGGTGGGCGCAATGAATGGAATACTTTCTCAATGATCAAGTGAAAAAAAAATGCTTTACTGTCAACACAATAGTGAGTTTGGGTGATGAAAAATCTGCAGTGTAAAATATAAACAAATAATGTTTTGAACTCAAATATTTTGTTTTGCTACTATTTTTACCACTATAAAGAACATTTTGGACTCTGTTGCCAGTACCCCATCAGAGTCATCATCAGGCTACCCCAACTGTTATAAGGTGTTGCTACTCTCTATACCTTTCTCACCTTCTTCGCATCAACTTTGGCTCCCTGGTTGCACTACTACCAATTTACCTCATTCAGTATTTTACTGGTTTTAGAATCACCAATTATTCCATCTTTATCATTGTTGCTGCTTAATGCATTGTCATTGCACCTCTATGTTGCTCTCATCCCACAAGAGGTGCCCATCTTTTTTGGTGTGTAGTTGTGAGAAAATAACTGTTTGTCATTCGGTTTGCCCCTCCTCCCCAACACTGAGATTCTTTTTTGTTCTTTTTGGTTTTACCTAACAGTATCATTTGGTCAATGCTTACAATGTTATATCAAGGCCATGACACTGTGATAACTAACTACCTTCAACTTTGGTTTTCAGGACGGTGTGGCTCTACCTAGTACAGAAAAGACTTTGCCTTTTGGTGGAGAGGTGTGTATGGTTTCATCCTTCAACTAACTACTGAATGCTGAATTTGTTTAAAGCTTCAGTCAGGGAATATCTCTTACTTGAGTTTGTGAGATGTACATGCATACTTAATGTCCCTTGAACTCTCCTGACAAGTCTAGCTTTCAGCCTCATATATTATACAATGTGTGTTTGTCGTTGCTGGCTAAACTTTTTTGTAATATTTTTTAACAGAAGATAAAACCGAACTTCTGATTGAGAACCCTTGTGATGAAATAACTTGTGGGATAAGCAGCCTGACCAGATTTTAAGTTACCCATGCCAGGGTAAAAAGCTGCATTAGAGTGTGTTTGGGGATTGATGTCTAGAAACCTTGGTTACCAAACATCCAATTGGGATTCCAGATTTGCTTTCTAGCTTGCACACTCTTCATTTTCTTTGCCATTGTTCCTGCCAGTAGGGTGATGGTTACTTGCTTCAGAGTCTTTCCAAAAATTATATAATCATCTCATGGTGATATAAACGTTAACTCTAGGGCTAAAAAGGAAGAGATAAGGATGATGATATCCTTATGGAACTCAAATAGGTGATTTAGTACTTATCCTCTCTCATACCTTCAATGTTTTGAGCCAACTAAAAAGCAGGGCACATGTTAGATTTTGTTGGTCATGCTTCATGTCTTATGCTTTCTGACTCTCAGTATATATCTAGTTTCTTGGTTTTAGGAAAAATTCATATAACAATGGAAATGCACATTGGGACAATCTACATCAACTTGATGCTTGAATGATTATTCTTTGAACTGATGGTGTTTTAAATGTCACTTGCTGCTTAGCTTGTGTCAATACTATATCTGCCTCGTACTCTAGTCAAGGTTTATTTCATTGTGAATCAACTTTTCATCAGGATATATCAAGATGCCTTCTGTGGACTCAGAGGCATCATCAGACATGGCCCCAAGTTCGGACTGACATGTTGACAAAGCCTATAGATTTGTTGATGCTTAACCGACTTAAAGAGTCATATTGTGAAATAAAGGTCAGTTTATTTTCTGTAATTTTTCAGTTTATCATCATGCATCAGCTACACTGCCAGTTTCTTTCATTCTTTTAGCACACAAATGTGCTTCCTTCTATTACAGAATCAGATTAGAGCTGATTTATAAAGGCAGTCTGGTGGTGATTGATTTCATTCTAGAATAAACCATGTTTTATATGTCATTTGTTACACCAAGGAATTTTGTTGGCGTTTTTTACACTTCAATTACAGAAAAAGGAAAATCAAAATCCTGATAATGATCTGTTATCTAGTTCCAAGAAACCTGTAACCATCTGGATCTTCAAAGTTGATATTGTTCACTTAAGTCCAGTGCATTATTTTGTTGATCATCTTAAAATCCCATGAGAACTTAAGATTTCAGACATGAATGATGATTACATACAACTATATTATGCCTTTCTTTCCAGAGTTATATGTAGAGCTCATGTTCCTATTCAACTTGCTTGGTTTTCCTGGTATCAAATGCTGCTGACAATCACATGATGTTATATTTCTGATGGACAGAAGTCCAACTGTGAAATAATTTTGTTGGTTGTACTTTTTTCTGCTAAAATATTTTACTGATGCTTCTTTTAATAGTATCCTCAACCATGTACATTGAAAATTTTGTGTACAATATCATCTGGAATTTGGTGGCCTTTGGTAGTTTGGTATTACTTTCTGTTCTATTCAGCATGCATGAGATGCCAAACACAGTCCTGGGAGGACTGATCCCCTAACCTTAGTTTATTATAAACTGAATTAGCCACTCCTCGGACTTCAAAAGTGGGTCAATAAGGCATTGCTACTGTAAGACTTCCATCTGTATCATTTTGTTGCCTCTGCAATTACTTCTCTGTGTACAGGAGGGGGAGCTTGATGCTGTTACTGTAGTTCATTCTTATGAGGATGGGATGCCTGCTGGATCTCACAAAACCCGACTAATTGCTCTTAATGTTTGTCTTCTATTGGCAAAATTTTCTGAGATTCATCCTCTTCCATGTCTAGCTGAATAAAGTCATAATCTTGATGATTCTCATGAACAGGTGCCTCCCATGGGTCTGTTCTACCCCACACTTTTGGTTCCAGATGTATATCCTCCACCACCTCGTTCTTGGTATGATATATTTCAAGCTTTCTTGTTTTGCACTAGCTGTCCTGCCTTGCAATGATTTAAACAATTGCGCTGAATTACTGGTTTTGTCTGACCATGATGCTGAGCACCATCAGGTTTCATGACTATGAGAACATGCTGGAAGATACATTGCATTTAGAATATCCTAGAAGGCCTGACATGTCAGATGGTTTATTTCCTGGCATTAATGTTGGATATCCAATGTGGGAGAGCTATCCAATTTTTTCTTCTAAGCCTAAGAAAGAAGAGAAGGTTGGCCTTGCTGAAGCTATCACTAGTAGCATTCTTTCCACTGGTAAGACTCCTGTGCAATTATTATACTTCCCTTGATTGAGCTGTAATTTGATATTAACATAACTTGGTGCTCTATGGACAGGTCGTATAGACCTCCAAAGAAAGTTGTTTTGCAGTATACAATTGGTGAGTTTGGCAGCAAGATTTACTGTATGAGATCATACACTTTATTTCTTGTAGCCGGGGTGATTGACATAGTTTTTCCCTCTGTTGTCCTCTAGATTGGTGGAGAGGCTTTGACAGCTGGTTTTATTCCTGCTGTGGAGGAAAGGTTGGTTCCTTTTCTTTTTTTTTAATAGTAAAGCACATAATTTTGCTGTTGCTACCATGAGTGCAATCCTTAGCTGTTATGATGAGCCATGTTTAAGATGCTTTCAAGTATGTGCAATATATTTAGTTAGCAAATGGCAAGCCATAAAACAGCCATCAATTGATCATGATCTGGTGCCAGAAGACACCATAGCAAATCTGTTTCTTACAATCCTTCTCAGGAAAAGTGTCAGATAAAAAGAAATAGTACTGGAATGTGAACCAACTTGACTCATCTTTTCAAAGGGATCGATTATTTACCAATCCACTTATACTTGTCAACGTTCTTCTCAAGCAAGGAAGACTTTCAACATTTCAGTTTAGAGAATATACTAACTCAACCAAAGGTGGATGAAGCTCTCGCTGCATCGTTCAAGAGGATTGCCTCTCCTCCATCCTCTTAAGTCCTTGTCTGTTATGAGTCTTCTGACCGGCCCAACCCAACTTAACTAAGACTTCAATCTCAAACTAGATGGTGTCAGCTGCATGGATCTGTCTTCTCCTTTTAGTTACAGAAATGTAGTAGAATACGAGCAAAGATAAAATATGTACGAAGTCAAGTGGCGAAGCTTTAGAATGTGCTTGTTTGGAAAAAGTTTCAATGAGTCAATTAAACTCTGCTTAATTATAGCATTGTTTCAGTTCCTATAAAAGATGGTAGCGCCTTGATAATTTTATCTACTCTATTCATTTTCATCTTTCTTGTTGCAGAGTTTTACATGCAATTCCCTCAAATGAAGCAATTGATACTGTTGAGGTTAGCTTACAGATCTATTTCCTTCATGTTTATGACTAGTCTTTTCTGTCTTCTTTGATTTCCTTATTCATATTAAGGTTATATAATTATATACTTAAAAATATCATCGCCTTTACTAGATGCAGAATTCAACACATTACAATAGTAAATTATTTACTTAGTTGACTACAAGTATGAAAATGTCCTGCTCAGAGTCTTCTTCTACTTGATAACTAGTCGGAGACCCATGCACCTTTTTTATTATTAGTTTTTATTATGATTATTATTTTTACAATATTGTTCAAATTGGAGGAAATACTCTTGAGAATTTTGCCGCTACCATCACTGGGGACTACAACAAATGAGCTTCTTGTGTTTGTTATCGATGATGTCTTTAATTTGACATGTCTTTTTACATATTGAACTTCAAGTGGAACTGGCCATCATTACTTATTGTATCGCTTGAATTCTTGATGTGTATTTGATTTGAATTTTTAATTTCTCCTTTTAAAAGCAAAATATAAATTGCATGACTTGATTTCATTTTTCTTTTTAAGAAAGGACTCGATTAAAAATTAATAAGGTGTAAAATCTTATATCATCGTAACTTTTAAATAACTTAAAGTATTTTGATGTGAGTTGATCTAATATTAGAGACAATTACTTGCTTTTGATCTTAAATCTTAAATAAATTCAATTTAATTAATGATTCAAAGTTTTTAGATTACAATTGTTCATTTTTTTCTTTCTTCAAACTTGGTACCTTTTTTTTTTCTAATTCTTTTCTTTCTTATGTTCACATGTGGTAAGAGTGACCGTTTATGTTTTAACTTTTTAAATGGATGATGAAGTATTATTGGTTAGTATTTGAGTCTACTAACACATAAGCATATTACATTTCTTAATTATTCAATAACTCATTGTCTTACGCTGAAAACATATTTTATATTATATTTATTCAATCCAAATATTTATACTCATCAATTGATACTGGTTTAGATGAATTAAGAAAAAAAATAAAAGTATTATAATTGTAAGAATAAAAATTATCTTACGCCATGTGCATATAATATAGTTTGTATTTTCAATCCATATTCAATTTAAAGAAATTTTGCAAAATTATATTACATGATTTCATAATTTTGTGAGGTAGCGGTTTCATTAATGTGTTATATAACGTAAGGCTTATAATTTTTACATGTGGTATTATATGATTAGTTAATAACTGATTCCCTTGCATGCATGGCAATGAAATTTCACCGTAGTGAGTTGGTATGTTTTCCCATTATATAATATATATATAGATAGATTGTCGTTTCAGATCTTGATATTATCAAAATTTTCATGGTTATTAAACAGGTTCTACAGTCGAGAACAAATCCAACTTTCGTGTCTTGGAAAGGCGGAGCAGTAAGTCAACTATTCACAGCTCTTAAATTTATTCTCTCTCCTTTTTGCTTGTAATTGGTTTATGTTTTTGGTCATATCAATTTTAGTCAGAATATTGATAACTTGATGCATTCATCGTGTCATTTGCAGATCCTTGGAGTTCTTGATTTTGGTCGCGATGCTTGGATTTACAGGGAGGATTGGATTCGCAATGGGATTTACGTTCGAAGTGGCAGAAAATACAAGGACTCGTACTATCTTCAAGGTCAAGCAACATGTTATATAAACTCGTAGAAGGTGACAGGAAAGTATGCTCTTATTTAGAGAGAACAACTTCTCCTGAAACAAATTCTATTCTGATGAGAGAATTTAAAGTTTCTGAGCTCCCATTGTTAGAATTCTTTCTGTGTGTGTGTGGGTGGGGGGAATGATTTTAGTTTTCTATCACTTGTCTTATTGTAAACTAGTGATTGTATTCGATAAATTTGATTAATTTAACAATATAATTAAAAAACGATCTACAAGTAAACAAAAATTAACAGTAATTATCTTTAAAAATAAACTGTTAATATCTTCCTAAAAAACATTTTTTAAAAGACATCAGAAAATTAGATGAAATAAACAAGAACCTTGTTCTTACATTTGATGAACTAGGAAAAATGTTTTTGATATTTTTTATCATATTAGATGAATAAAAAAAATGGTTTTCAAAAAAAATATTTAATTAATAAATATTTGATAAATGATATATATTTTTTTCTTTCCGGTTTGTTCTAATTTTTGATTTGGAACGGACTGAATTGACAATACTGGTGGTAAATTTGAGGATTTTTTCAGTTTAGAAGTTTTTATTTTTCCAATAAAGTTTCTGAGGTTTTTCACAATTTAGCCGAAAATTGTTGGGTTTTATTTTTTTTTCTTTTAGGCTAATACTAGACAGGTGGCATGTCTTGCTGGTATATGCCTGGGGCCCCATTTTGAAAAATCCTGGCATCTCGACAAGTATCGTAGCTAATTATTCTTTCTTTGAATTAAATCACACCCAACAATAGTGCTGATGCTTGACTATCTACAGGCAAATATTTGTGTCCCGAATCACAGTCCAAGGTTCTCGAGTCGACAGACGGCTGGATTTGACAAGACAACTGGGCACACGCCACGATACTGTTTTGTCCACTAGCTATAGATGACGAGCAGCGTAGGTCATCCACTTGGTGATCAAAAAATCGGAAAGAAAACAAAGGCTTGGGATTGACCACGTAGCCCTTAATCCATCCACCGGATCCCCGAGAGCAACTTCAATAGAAAAGTTAAATATATATATATATATATATATATATATATATATATATATATATATATATTTTTATTATTATTATTTTCATAAATTTAAAGGAAAATTCGTATTGAAAAGTTAAAATAATATTTTTAAATTGAAGATTTATTCTTATATATTTGATAAAAAAAACTAAAAATTATTTAATATATTTTTATATAAAAAAATGATTTTAATGGTACTTGTATTAGTTATTTATTATTAAAAAATAGTTATATCAATATTATATATTAAAATAAAATTAGCTTTTATAAATGATTTTTTTTATTAAAATGCAAAATATAAAAACTAATATATATTTATACTATTTAAAAATTCATATTATTAATTTAGTTTTTGTGATGGAGATGCTCTACGTATAATTGTTTCGGTCAAAACAAGTTTAACATTCTGTAGACGTTAGAACGAAGCATCTTAGCGTTCTACCGTGGGATGGAAAGAAAAAGCCCACCCGTCAGATACACCCTGTTTAACATTGTTCGATTGAAATTTTGAACATTTTTAATTTTTTAGTCTTAAATTATTATTTTTTATTTTTAGATTGTTCTACATATAGATATTAAATATTTTAAAAAATATATTATTTTAATATATTTCAAAAAAGAAAATACTATAAAAAATAGTATCTGCCTGATTACAGATATTTATTTGTCAAGTGTCTGGACCCAAACTCAAACTTATAGACTTTGACCGTTTGACTTTTGTTTTATGTTGCCTTTATTACCTTTGGGTTTCTCCTGTTGCTGTTGCTTCTCTCTCAGCTTCGCTTGTCTCAGCTTATAATTTGTCGAAATTTATTAGCTTTTCTATTGGCTGCTCTTTATTGAACAATAATAATAATAATAAATAGTTGGGTTTTAATTTTTACTAAATAAATAAATTTTTAAAAAATGATGTATATACTGTTGTTGTTTTTTGACAACTTGTGCGGCTGATTACGACAATCAAAATTGTATTTTCATAGTGGTGTCCAGTGCATCTCAGCGTGCTCTCCATGAAAAGATGGCCCATGCAATTTTTAAGATCAATCATCAAACTTCTCTTTCTTTTAATTCAATCCCTTTTCTTTTGGTTATTCTTTGCTCTATTTTAGTTAAGTTATGAAATTCAATTTTTATTTCATTTTTTTCCCCTTGTTCAAGTTCTTGATTTGCCAAACTTAGTCTCCATTCTTTTAATTTATATCTATAAAATTTGAAATAATTTTTAGAGCATTTTTTTTACGATGTCACCCTCCATTATTTTTTCCCCCTTCAGATTCCACCCTCATTCTTTTTATTCTTTTGTTTACTTTGCAATTTTTTTTTTTGAGGCATTGTTTCAGCGACCCATACAACTTCTTCTAATGTCATCGTATAGCATTTTGAAAATGTCTTTCTCTTCTCTCAACAACTGAAGTCCTTTTCTTCTCTCTCGCACAATAAATTATCTTAATTGTTGAATTTCAGGCATTTTGACGAGATCGAAGTATGCGAGCCACCCACGTATGATTTTTATTTTTTGACCGATAATGGTGAATATTTTCAAACTGATTTATACGTCTAATCCCCCTTTTTAAAATATTTTAAAAACGCATCTATTATATTATTCTTGTGCATTTAAAGATTAAAAACGTTTTTTCAAAGATTCCGAGATTTTTTTAGTACCCATGCATTATGATTTGTAATTTAAATAATAACAATTATATATATATTGGATGTGAGGAAACTTCATCTCTCAGAAAGTGTATTTTGCGAGTTTAGATGACCGAATAAAACTCCGATTAACTTAGATTTTTATAAGAGATGTCTACACTAACTCGAACTTGAAAGCTGCTGTGCAGATTGCAAGTTATTTATTATCATGTTATGCCTATTTGAGACTTAATATATGATAAGCAATACGTACCCTTTTGATTTTCTTAATAAGAAAAAAAAAAAACTTTTCATTTTACCTTTTTAGCATTTTCCTACTTTTTAGCATTTTCCTAAACATATTCGGTCAAACAATACCCCATTGAAAATGGAAAAATAAAAAGGGCAAAGCCACGGAAAATCCCTAAACTAAACTACGAAGTACGAACTAAAAAAAAAAGATATTCAAAATCCTTGTCGTCAAATCAAAGGCTAAATACAAGCCGAGCCATACAAGGATTACAGTGCTATTATGCCTTTTGACCTTTTCCCTGCGAAGAAGGGGTTCCCTCACGCGTACACCACAGGGCCACACCTCACGCAGAATCCTATATAAGCCCCCCTTTCGTCCTCTCAACCCGCAGCAGTGCCCACAAATCTAATCATGTCAGATACACCTCGAAAGAGCAACTCCGCCGCAGCGCAGTCGCAGCCCAGCCGGCTCCAGCGGCGGAGACCAGCGTCCTTGCAGATCAGTCCAGCTTCTTCTTCCTGTTGGAACGCCGCGATTCCTCTTTTGTCTCCGCTTATTACTTCGCCTACCGCGATGGATATGAAGTCCCGGGAGGATCCTCAACCTCCGCCGAGGAGTCAGGGAACGGAGGGGGAGAAGCCAGTGGTGTTCAAGAAGTGGCAGCACCCGGCGGCTCCTTTTTGTTACGAGCCGGCTAAGTTTAAGCCCTCATTTTCTGTGCCTGTATAGATTTAGAAATTAGAATGGATGTTGATTAATCATCAGAGAATAGTGGTTTTAGTTTAGGTATTCTTTTCTTCTTCTTTTTTAAATTCTAATTATACAAAATTTTCACACACTCAATGCTCACGATAAAGAAACGGATTTGTGCATTATTTTATGACCTAAAATTGTTTATTTTATATTTTTTTCCTGTGCAGATACAAATTGAAAATCTACTGTTTTTGATCAAATAAATAAAAACTACAGGATTTAATAAACAAATGATACATCGTTTTTTATATATATATATATAGAGAGAGAGAGAGAGAGAGAGAGCGAGAGAGGTGAGGAGTGAGATTTTTCCAGGTCGCCTGAAAATAGAGAAGATATCCCTCCGGACAAATCACCGGAAACCATAATCATAGTCGGGCACTGCCTTGACGAGTACTGACTACTGCAATGACAACAAGGCAAGTTGAGTGATTATTGACGATCAATTATCGAGTGTTGTGTTGTGAATAAAATCGCTTATTGTTGTGTTGCTTGAATTAAAATTTACACCAACAATATAACTTAAATTAAATATTTCTTAACGAATTAAATTAAATTGTTTAAGAAATTAATTACTTTCATTTTGAAAAAAATATAAAATCATAAACATTAAACAGCACAAAGTTAAAAGAGAGGGAGAAGAATCAAGACATGCAAGAGTCTCACAATAGATCATAAATTATTTGATCTTTTTTTAAAAGAAATAATTATTTAACTTTCGAGAGTGAAATGTGATTTTTATGAAGAATATTAAATATATATTCACTTTCATTTAAAAAAGACGTTGCTTTTTTATTTTAAAAAGGCTACTTGTTTATTTAAAAGATAAAATAGTTTTCAAATTATAAAAAATATTTATAATGTAATTTACTCTAATTTATAAAAGCTATTATTATGTTTTAAGCATAATACTAGAAAATGTCCGGTTAGCGTCTTATAATAAAAATAATAAATATATAAAAGATAAAAATATATTTGATAAGAGAAACAAAAACATGAAAATAAAAAAAAATCTATGGATTTTTTTTAATAATGAATTTTTATATTTTAGAAATATAAAGGATAAAAAACATGTCCCGTCTATTTTAATATTTTTTTATTTCAAAATAATAAGTAAATCCTATTATAAGAAATAATTGTCAATGGAAAAAACAACCATACAATTATGACACGTGGTCCATTTGTTTTTATCGTAAATACACAGTCCATCGATTGGTTGGCCAATGAAAACCAGTCGACTCACCGACAGCTTCAGTCTACGACTTGATCCGATCCCATTTTGAATGGGTGCAGATTTTCTTGCCTTTTCTATCATAGACTTTAAAGATGCTTGAAATATGCATCCCATCAGTGGACGGTAGGATAAATGTTTGAAAATTAAACAAGGAAATCGCATTTTCAGTGATTCAAATATTATTTGTCATTGATCATAAATAATCTAGCTGTACATTGTTTTTTAATGTATTGTAAAAATACTTTATTCAAGTTAATTTGATCCGATTCAGGTTTTTTATTTGATTTATTTTTTAAAATATTAATTTTGTTTATCATTTATATTTGGTTATTTGATTTTAAATTTTGTACCTTTTTTTTTGCAAAATTATTCCAATCTAAAGAAGTTAAATTATATTGAATTTATAATTATCTAAATATATTTATTTATCTTATTTAAAATCTAATAGGAACGACGTAGCACGGCACACCATTCTAGTTAACCACTTGACCAAAAACAACGACAACGATTGTGGGTCCAAACTATTTCGGTGATCTTCCGCTGAATGGATTCTAGGGGATTTTTTGATGTTGTGTATCATACGCAAAGTTAATTTCGATGTCATATTGTGTAGGAGAAAGAGACATTGGCAAAAACCCTGAGGGTCAGATCCTAGGTTAGTTTACTACATGTCACCAGTTTAAGTCTCATAAATTTAGAGATTTACATGATTGTTAACTTTAAAATCCATAAAATTAATTAAGATATGCATAAACAGACCTAAACGTCCATGTTATATATATAAAAAAAAGACATTGGCAAATGCAATTATTATAATTATACATCTTTTATTTTATCGAAACAAAAAAAAAAAAAACTGTTTGGTATGATTTTAATTTTATTTTTGGTTTCACAATTCCTGACAATTTTCTTTTCTAGAACCAGGAGAAATTCAAACCTAAAATGCTATACCAAACAAAATCGAACTATGAATATTTTATATTCACAGAAAACAGAGTGACTTTCAGGAACCAACACACAAAATTAATTCAATCTGACTATTTGGCAAGTCTAGGCATATAAATTCCAGAAGTTTCTGGTGCTTCAAAAGTCCAGGCATTGGCGGACATGGCAAATGCTCGGAAAGTATTTGAAAACATGACAGTCTTTCCCTGCACTGACATTTCCAGCTTCATTATCGAGACGAGTCGAAAATCTCGCAGTCATTAGAAATTGGCCACATTGTAAACCCCCTCCGAGTTTTAAGTTAATTTTACACTCCGTTTTAAAAATATTTTTTTTAATAAATTTTATTATTATTATTTTAAATTAAAAAATAATGTATTTAAATTATTTTTATGTACTGATATCAAAAATGATTTTTAAAAAATTAAAAATATATTATTTTAATATATTTCTAAACAAAACAAACTTTAAAAAACAATTGCAACCACACTTTTAAACAAATACTTAATGAGAAAAGCAAATGACTGCTGACCAAAATAAATAAATTATTTATGACTTTTCATTTTAAATAATATGAATTTTTGAATGTACCACACTTCCATTAGAGTTTCTTTAAAAAAAACAAATCTTATAATTCCTCTCTTTTTTTCCCCCAAATGAAAAAAAAAAAAGAGAAAAATATTAAATGGAAATATTTAAAATTTTAAAAATAAATAATCGAGTCTTCTCCAAGCCAAGATATATATAGAGAGAGAGAGAAAGGCTATATAGCTCTGGGTCACAGGCCCAATAGATCTTCCTTGGGCCAGCGTCTGACTTGTTAAACAAACTGAGGCATTCGGAGCATAAATGGTTTCCGAAGGGTACTTTCCAAGCAAACTGCCTTGTACTGGGTTGCGTTGCAATCTATTTTTATTATTAAATTTGATTTTTAAATTATTTTGGTTTGTAATATCAAAAATATTTTTTTTTTTTAAAAAAAAAACAACAACTACATCTCCAAACAATTTCTTTAACCTTTTTAATAATGGATACGGCAGAGACGGAGGGTAAAAATAAAAACCTGAACGAAGTATTTTCCATCTCTTTATATATATATATACCCCTATAATTGTTTTCCTCCTTGTCCTTTCTCGTCACCCCCTTCGTTGACCCCACCTACTTTGCAACAAATAGTAGAAAAACAATCCATCGAGAAAGTGACCTTGTAAACAACAAAACCAATCTTGATTGATTGCTGGCAGAAGTTGCTAGCAAAATAATTGATGACTTTCATCGTCATTTATCGATCCATGAATTGCGTAAATCAGTCAAAAAGCCATGAAAATGACCTCTCCTTGCTATATTTTTTTATCACAAAAGTGAATTGTGGGGGCAAAGTTTTTCAGCAGCCTTGCTAGATTCTCCGGCCAAAAGCTAGCCCGGACACAAACCTCCATGCAATGTGGCGGGAATTTGTTGCCGTCAAGCCATTAACCACACCTTTTATTTATTTTAATTCTCTTCTAGGCATCTTATTCCGGCCACCACTCCAAAATATATGCGTTCTCTAGTCTTAGAGAGGCTGTAGGGGCCATGTGGTTGACATGAGCGATGTTTATATAAAATTCTACATAGTTAGTTTTATTTTTTTTATTCAAATCCGTAAAAAATAACTAAAAAAAATAAGATTTGATCGAATCCAAAAAAAAAAATGTTTTGCAACATATGAGTTGTTTGGAAACAACAATTTTGTTGTTAAAAGGTTGTATATAAGTCATCTATTTTCAGATAAACATTTAGGCAGGATGCACAGAAATATATAGATACGTTAAAGGGTATGTGATTATTCATAAGTAGATTATATTGTTGTAACTTGTAACGTGAAGGTCAATTTTTTTTTTTTTAATATAAAAGAATGTTGAGCTGATGCTAGTGCATTTTAAAAAATAAATTTAGAAAATATGAGATTCATGTCATTGACTCGCCTTAAGTGTGATTAATTAAAAAAAATGATTAAAAACAATAAGCCATGATAGTAAATAAACCAAACTAAAAAAGATGCAATCATCAACTAAAAAATAAATGTTTTGCAATTAAAATATATTCTTCTAATATTTGATAACGAAGCAAAAATTAAATAAGAATATGATAGGAAGCAAAATAAAAATAAAAAATCTAAAATTGAATTCTTAGCAACTCAAATGTTAAATTATAAAATTGAAAAAAATATATTAAAAGAATAACAAAAAAACCTTGAATTAAGGCAATCAAAACAAAAGAGCAAATCATATCCCAAATATAGCTAATGCAAAGGGATCAAATTGAAAAAAACAGGTTGAGAATCAGAATAATAAAAAAAAAAGAGTACGAACTTCCCCTTGACCGTGCAAATCAATCCCTGGATTTGAAAAAAAAAATAAAAGACCGAATATTTCTTTATCCTTCAAACCCGGTTCTTGAAACTCTAATTATTCAAGATCAAATGAATTGAATTTTGTCTCGTAAAGCCAAGAATTAACCAAGCAACGTGATATTTCCCTTACACCTTGAGATCTCTATTCGCACGCTTGAAAAATAAATCATGAAGACCAATTGCAAATCAAAGCAACATCAAAGGATCAAATAAGAAGGAAAAAAACCAAGGGATCAAAATGTAAATAATCCCGGGGATCAAAGTGTAAATAGCCACGGTGTTTTTCATACGGCTTTCGGTTTTTGTTTTTAATTGTAATAAATTTAGTTGACAAAAGGTGTCATTATGATGTCATTTTCATGGCAGAAAGTGGAAAAGAAAAGGCTGATGGACCAAAGGAAAATGGATGTATAAAATGATTAGGCAGAGGCAAAGACAACACAAAATGATAGGCAAAGTGAAGGTGGTGCTTTTGAGGTCTCTAGAGCTGCACCATTTCCAATAAAGTGCTTCACATTTCAGCAAGTGTTTTTTATTGTATTTTAAAATTATATTTTAAAAAAATTAATTATTTTTTATATTAATATCAAAAATAATTTTAAAAACTAATAAAAATTATTATTATAATATATTCTGAACGAAAAATTATTTCAGGAATTTAAATTTGAATGTAGCCGGCAACAGATACCAGGGGGCCACGACATTCCGTAGACTGCCAAAGAGGGATGAGCCTCAACGTTTATTCCTTTTACAATTTTCTGCATTATAATGTAGGCTAAGTAAATAATTTTTATAATTATTAGTATTAAAATAATTAATATTTTTTGTTAGTTCAAAAATAAAATATAATATTTATAAATATAAGATTTGATATAATGAAACACATGAGTACATTTTATTATAACAACACTAATATTGAAGGCTTAACATTTAAAAATATTATTATTATTATTGCTAAAAAGGGACAACAAATGCAATAAAATTAAAAAGGATAAAATTAGAAGAAAAAATCAAGAAAAGTATAAAAGCATAACAATAGAACAATTAAAAATGCACCCTTGCTTTATCACAATTCTCTTACCACTTGTTTCTACTCTCTTCATTCTATTTTCTAAAATAAAAAAATAATTAAAAAAATATAATGGAAATTGATAAAACGATGATAAAACGAGGAGGTTATAAATGAAATACAAGGTTAAATTTAAAGTCTTGGAAACGACAATGACTGATTAAATAATTTAATAAAACTAGAGAGATAAAGCTATAATATTTATTATTGATTATTAAGCTAACACGACAAACGGGGCAGCTGCATAGGTATATAAACTGGACATATCCTAACGGTAGGAGAGATGCCAAAAAACCCAAATGACGTGAGGAGGCTTGACAATGGTTCTGAGATGGAGTGGATTGTATCCTCTCCTCTTGTCATTATGCCATTCTTTCTTAATTCCATCTACGCGCATGGTCTTGACTTAGCCTGCAAATTGTCTTAATAACTACTAATTATAAAAAACAACAAGCTAACAACTCCCACTACGGCTAGCTTTTGACACCCTTTCCCGTCCTCTTATCGATATTTCTATGCAACACAACAAAATAAATCCAAGCCCCATAATATAGAGAAATGGAAAATTGATGATATGGTTATCTTTTGCTGGATATATATATATATCCTAAGATGAAGAACTCAAGTGTTTGAGAGATGGGGGGAATCCCTTTAAGAATTTTCAGTAATGTAATTATTAATATGATAATTACAGAAAATTTATATAAATAAAATTAATGAAGATATAGGCAAGTTAACTCTCGAATATCTATATTAATAAAAAAAAATATAAACATTTGGACTTCACATTGCTGCATTTTCAGCTCTCATGGTTAACGGATTTTGAATTTTCGAGTCCTCTTGAACTGAGAAGTACTTCCATTCAGATGGGTCTTACTCATGCTGTGTGAATGTGCGAGCTGAACTGTGTCCAGCATGAAAGACGTAAATACTTTTTTCCCCTTCTTTTTCTCGAGAGAGAAATAGGAATCAGTGAGGTTGAAGTCAAACTCCGTGGTTAGGCTGACCACAAAGCATGTTGTGAGGTCAAACCCCCTTATGTGAAGTACCGAGTTCATCTCCACTGGTTGTGGGTCAAGGATACGAGAGAGAGAGAGAGAGAGTGGTTTCAAAATTGAAACCTCACCTGCTACTGAGACCGGAACTGTGCCACTTTGAATTCTTACCCTCTTCCTTTTACGTGAAGTGTGAGCAATGGTCTCTTTACAGACAAATAATGATTGTTTTTTTTCAAAAGTCCAAACATCATTTGCAGTGAAATAGTAATGCCATCATCACTGACAATAATGTTTTTTTGTTCTTTCTCCGAAGTCCAATCCAAGGAGAAGATCTTGAAATGGATTTGCTCTCGCATACATAGCAATGAAAAAGATAAATTTCTGCCGTTTAAGCCCATCTAATTTATTGAAAATAACATCTCACTTGTTTGACGAGGATTAGTTGGATATTTTACGCTCTTTACAGTACACCGAATGCAATAAATGAGATGAAGGTCCTAATAAATTGTAAGCTGAACACAGAAAACTTAAATATATATATATATATAACAGTCCCACTCTTAGACCAGAGAGTCGTCACTGTACAGACAATGATGAACAGCTTAGCACAGCAATATTTAGCACACCCTTGGGCTCTGGACCAAGCTCAAAAATCAAAACTCAACTCAACCCCTTTTTACTTTTGAAATAAAACCAGTCCGAACATTACACGCCCACTTATAACCCAAAAACACAAAAAAAAAAAGAAGCAGAATTCCCTGAGGAGCTTCTGCCTCTCTTGAACGCCGCTACCAGCCATTTTTTGTTTCCCTCCACAAAGACGCGCACGCTCTTCTAACAAGGTAAAATATTCACAATTTCTTTTGAAAGAGCATTCATTGCTTGGTGAGCGGGGTTGGAAAGATGGTGGCAGAAGCTTGGATTGTGAAGATGGGAAGCCAGGTAAGTAGCAATCTTAAGCACGCACTTCTTCTTGAATCTTACAAGAAAAAGAACAACCACAGCCACAACCACAGAAGAAATAAACAAGATTCTAAAGACAAGCAAATCATTGGCATCTTGTCTTTTGAGGTTGCCAATGTCTTGTCTAAATCTGTACACCTCCACAGGTCCCTCACTGATTCTGAGATCTCAAAGCTAAAAAATGAGATCTTGAAATCCGAGGGAGTGAAGAACTTGGTGTCTACTGATGAGAGTTACCTGCTTGAGCTTGCTTTAGCTGAGAAACTCGATGACTTGAACAGGGTAGCTAATGTTGTTTCCAGGCTAGGAAAGAAGTGTGTCGAGCCTGCTTTGCAGGGTTTTGAGCATGTTTATGGGGATATTGTTGATGGGGTTATTGATGTGAGGGAATTGGGGTTTTTGGTTAAGGATATGGAGGGTATGGTTAAGAAGATGGAGAGGTATGTGAATGCTACCTCTAATTTGTATTGTGAACTGGAGGTTCTGAATGAATTGGAGCAGTCTACCAAGAAATTTCGGCAGAATCAACACGAAGAGAGTCGAAGGGTGTTTGAGCAGAAATTTATTTGGCAGAAACAAGATGTGAGGCATCTTAAGGAGATTTCTCTCTGGAACCAGACTTATGATAAGGTTGTTGAATTGTTGGCTAGGACTGTTTGTACAATTTACGCGAGGATTTCTGCTGTTTTTGGGGAATCAGTGTTGCAAAAGAAGGGCATCGGGGCTGTCGAAGGGTTCTGCTCGTCCCCTCCTATGAAGGACGAATGCAGGGAGGTTTCAGGAAATATTGGTGGTTGCCATGGTTCACAAAGGGTTTCAGGGCCACTGAGACGGGCTGTTAGCAAGAGAAGTAGCAAGCTGTGTCAATCGGGACCAATTGAGAGAGCCATGGTGGAGAAGAGGGAGACATATATGAAACCTCGGATCCCTTCAGGGAAAGGTGAAGTTGATCTATTATTTCGAACTGAAGATATTGTGTTTCCATGTGGGACTAGTCCTGGAAGGCTTTTCCTGGATTGCCTAAGTTTTAGCAGTTCTGCTTCAAAGTTTGATGATGATGACAGTTGTGTGGTTATCGATGAGGACCGGAGGAGCCAGATTTCTCGTTGTTACAGTGTTGGCAATGGTAGTTTGAAGACAGAGCACCCAACCCCTTCAGGCTTTTCCGACCGGGGAGTCTCTTTCAGTGGAGATCCAAGACAAGCTAGGCTTGGTGGGATGAATGATGCACGGTTTGGTCCTAAAAGTAGGCTAATGGCTTATGCTCCTCCTTCCACCATTGGAGGATCTGCCTTGGCCTTGCATTATGCAAATGTCATAATTGTTATAGAGAAACTGCTTCGCTATCCCCATTTGGTGGGTGAGGAAGCAAGGGATGACCTTTATCAGATGCTACCAACAAGCCTAAGAATGTCTCTGAGGACTCACCTCAAGTCCTACGCGAAGAATCTTGCTATTTATGATGCCCCGCTCGCCCATGATTGGAAGGAGACCCTTGATGGAATTCTCAGGTGGCTTGCTCCTCTTGCGCATAACTTTATCAGGTGGCAAAGTGAGCGTAATTTCGAGCAACACCAAATTGTCAATCGGACAAATGTTCTTCTGCTTCAGACATTGTATTTTGCTGACAGGGGCAAGACAGAGGCAGCCATTTGTGAGCTTCTTGTTGGGATGAATTACATATGTCGCTACGAACACCAGCAAAATGCTTTGTTGGATTGTGCAAGTAGTTTCGATTATGAAGACTGCATGCAATGGCAGTTGCAGTGCCGAGCTTCCTTTGTCAATTAATTATCTTAATTAATATGAACACCTCAAGGAGGTTGTAAAGTGTAGTTTTTGATTCCTGATACTTGAATGAAGACACAAATGACAGTTCAAACAAGATTAATATTCAAGCTTTTCACACTGATGACTTGCATTACTGAAGATCTGTTTCGATTAATCTCTTTCGCTGCCAGGTATGGGAAGTCTTGACTTTTGAAGATCATGAATTCGATTAATCATGAGAAAATACCTCTGTTCTGTAGAATTTGTATGTATTTCTTTGTAGAATCTGCGTTATTCACCTGTCAAAATTTCAGTGAAATTTGTAACTAGAGGTTTAACAAAAGGAATCAGATCATTGAAAATACAAACTCACTCCAGCTTACTCGATAATGGAAGGAATACCGAAAACAACCAAACAATTTTTCATATTATCAGGGCAAAGCAACATGGCCGGTTTGTCAGCCAAACTCCGGTGGGACAAAGGCCGCAACCACCACCATAAACACCAGTATTGGGACAAGGTAGTCCCACCAGAATTCCATCAATGGCGAGGGAAAAGATGGTGGTGTTGGGCGTCTGTGCTGTGTGCAGTGGATGCCACAACCAAAAAACTGTGGACGCGTGGAGAGGCGTTGTGTGATAATATGGTGAAGAGAGCTAAAGAGCGTCGAAGATGGAGGGGGAGATCAAAGGGTTGTATGGTATCACGGAGAGAGTGACACGTCGCATCTTCATGATGCTGAGGTTTACTAGAGGAACATGGCGAAGTTTAGTGAGAGGATCCTGTTCTACCTTCACTTTCAAGTAACGTCATAGCGTATTGATTAACATAAAAAAATGTGGATTTTGTTTAAAATAAAAAATACTCATAATGATTTTCTAAAAAATATATTTATTCATTAGATTAAAACAAAATCAATTAAATTATTGGGTTAAAATATATGTTATATTACTATCTAGCATATCAAATCAAGATGATTAATTTTATTATGTTTTGTCGGAAATGTCTAATATATCTCGTTTCATTTTAAAAAAATAAAACAAATCTGAATAGATCTCATTTTAGTATAAATTTCAAGTTACTTTGTAAATTCTGTGCAAGTTCCATCCGACACATTTTAACTCTATTCCAACCAAATATTTTTTTTTTAAATATTGTTTAGCTCTAAGATATCAATTATATATCTTAATTCGATTGTTGTATCATGTTGAAATTTTATAAAAAGTCTCTAACATATTTTTATATCCTAAGTTAAAATTTGAGGACAATCAAAATTTAGAAAGACCTTGCGAGACTGCCAATGATATTTTTATAATTTTGTTTTGAAAGATTTTTTTTTGTATGTTTTTTAGATTTTTTTTCTCAATTTTATTATTTACCAATAAGTTTATTGAGGATTGAGATTCATAATTGTTTTTATTTGCATTAGTGTTATTATGGTCCGAGTTATGAATTTAGAAAGATAACTCGAGTTAATACAATATGTTGTCATATCTATTGTTTAAAAAAATATCATCTTGAATTTGTTTAAGTCAAATTATATTCTTACCACTTCTTCAGGTTATCTTTATACTCGTTGAGTTAATCGAGTCATATCAGTTTAACTTCTATTTTTTTTCTTTCATTTGAAATTTGAAATGTAAAATGTAAAATTTCAAATTAAAGCTTACTTCTGCTGATTGATTGAAATTTATGATTAGTTGTGCTTCAAATTATCCATTTCAAATAATGCTTCTTAAAAGCATGCAACAGTTTGCTGTACAAGTCTGTGAAGCGTCTGAGGATTTGTTGCCGTCTCTTGAAAGTAAGCTACGGATCAAGATCGACGAGTTTGAGCACTCCATCATTAGGTTTAGGGCCAACCTGCAACTATTTGCAGATAGACCACGACCATATAGCTATGAACCTTTGGTCCGACAAAACCAGTGGCTTTGGTGTTTTTTTGTTTCGTAAGCAAACGAGCCAGTTTGCAAAGCAAGTTGTCATTTTTAGACAAAACAACATTAATTTTCTGAAGTTTGATAGTTTTTTGCGCACTAATGATCCTGAGAAAGTACAAATATTTACTGCCAAGGATGATGCAAGACTTGATACAATCGAAGGAACGTACGTACCAGATAGATCCAAGGCTGAAAGCAGGTGGAATCATGTGGGCATTAAACCGGTCACAGTTGGTAGAAGAGAGCATTGACGTAACATAATAAAAGACCCCTTGATTTATCAATTGATATTGATACATAAAAATAATTTTAAAATATTAATAAAAAATAAAAAAATAAAAAATAAAAAATAAAAATATATTTTTAAATTTTTTCCAAAGCATTTTAGAAATGCATCGATAAACAACAAACCTAGTGTGGTATTATTCACCTACTTGAATAAAATGTGTTGCTATGCTCCATAATTTTTTTTGGATTTAATTAAACTCTAATTTATTTAGACATTTTTTATAAGCCTGAGTTAAACGAATAAAACTAGCTGTTTTATATTTTTATAAGGTGAGCATATCTTGACTCAAACTTGAGATCTGCAATACAGATTTCAAGATTTTTACTTACTATCACACCACGCTATTTGAGAAATGGAAATATAAAAGAAAAATTATTTAGCATAGAAAGAATTGTAATCTTTTTTTTTTTAATAAAAATATAAAAAAATCTAACTTATTTTTATAATGAATTCTATAGTTTGGTGAAAGGATGGAAAACAATTTCTGATGTGCCTCATAAATTCTCTCAAAACACAGAGTTGTATTTGAATTTTGAGATCGTTGGGCCTCACCATCTTCATTAATTGAAGAGGCATACCTTAAATAATAACGGGCCTTCATGGAAGGCTCAAGACGCTCTCAGTGGAAAAACTTTCAGCAAGACAATATTCTCGCTGGATTTTTATTACGGCCCAGCAATTAGTTTTTTCAATTTTGTATTTTAAAAAATCGAAGCCAGATCCCGGTTTGTGGCTTTGTGCCCCCCCTTTTTTGTTTAAAGATTTTCTCAGCAACCAAACACCCGCCTAGAGAAGCAGAAACCAACATTGTGATCATTGATCCAGCAGCAGCCGCAGCGGACGATGAGTTACAGAAGGTTAGTTTACGAATCAGATACTCCTTTCAATTTCAATCCAAAGTCTTGGTTACTTCTTTCTATCCTAGTTCTAGGGTTTCATTTTCGTTTTCTAATTAAATTTATAACGGACTGTGAATGCATTTCGGTTTTGATTTGCTTGAATGAATTTTCAAAATGATGGCAGGGAGCATCGAAATTCGAGAACAGCTCTCTTTGATGACGGGCTTGAAGAAGGAGGTCTCAGGTCATCCTCTTCCTTTTCCAACGAAACCGACGACCATGACAATGATAAGGCTGTCCACACTTTGCAAGACAGAGTTCTTTTCCTCAAGAGCGTATGCCTATCTCCCAAACTTTAAAACTAATCCTTGCTTCGCTCCCTGAATAATTTACTTCCTTTCATATTAAATACATTCCTGCCTGAACCTGCCTTTGTTTTTACTTTCTTGGTTCATGAAATCTGTACCATGTGATGATTAATTTGGGATGATATGCACAATGCTATTTCATTCCAGACTTGTTTTGAATGTTGTTTCTGATGTATAGCTGAGTCGTATTCTGATGTATAGCTTAGTCGTATTCTGGCCTGAGTTCACGTGGTACAATACAATAATCTTTTCTTACTGCTACACGGCACCGGCATCTTTTGTTGTTTGTCAACGATGGGTGGTAATACAGGTGCTTACTGGTGAGATGCATGTTAAACAAGCTTGCACGTAGTCGAAACTGACCAGGGGCTTCTGGTCCGTACTTATCTAGTTATCCTTGCCTTTTGTGTTCAGGTGGTTTCCCTTATTTTATTTTTGGAAAGTTCATATGTACCAGGTTGGTGTTTTTATTTTTATTTTAAAAAAAATTCTGTTGAAATTTGTGATTGTTTTATTTGCTAATACTGTATAGCACCTTGTGAAGTTTCACAATGCTTATGCGTACAAATTGCAAATACTGGATCAAATTCTCCTGTGCATATGATGGAGCAGGGAATGGAAGGATAGTGCCAGTGTTGCTTAACATTAACCAAAGAAAGTCAGATTCAAAATGTTACATCACCTAATGTGCCACCTTTTTTCTTATAGCTGCCCATAATGTATGTACTCAATTGATGTCACACACCCACACCCACTCTTTTCAGACTTCACACTTCACACTTCACGTCACTCTTCACTCTTCACACTTCACACACAGATAAGTTTGTTCATGTCAGTTCCACTTTTACGAGGAATTCTGCCTGTGTAGTTGTATGTATGTGCAGATAGTCAGAGGGATTGAAGAGCAACTTTGATTTTTGTTTGTCATTGGAGCTGTCTGAAAATCCCTTTTGTTTTGTTTTTTAAAGTAAAAAAAGTAAGTTTGTCATGCACTCTCTTGCGTGCATTGTAACAGGCATCTGTGTAATACTAGAAGCTCTGTTGCTGCAGCCTATTGGAATTCTTTACTGATAAAACACAGTTTTGATTAGGGAAGAGAAATGAAAGTTATACAGGATTAATGTTTTCCTGAAAATTAAATAGTTGTTTTTGGCTTATGATGCATTTAAATGTTTTAATGCCCAGGGGAGTTTTTCTTTATAAGAAAAAAGAAGGGAAAAAAATGCCTGGCTTTTTCTGGTAAATGAATCCAAATTTTCTTTTTGAAGCAACTCATGACATGTATACATCTTGTTTACAGTTAACAGGTGATATACACGAGGAAGTGGAGAGTCAAAACCGTTTGCTTGACCGAATGGTATGTGAATTATATTTTTGATTGACAGTCCCAAATTTAGGGAAAACAATTCCATCTTTATTTTGAGTGAAATCTGCTGTAAAATCAGGGCAACAACATGGACACATCGAGGGGTATCATGTCAGGAACCATGGATCGATTCAAGATGGTAATAAGCGAGAGCTACTTTACTGTTATTATTTTTATTTACATAGCAGCCTGGAAATAGCTGAGCACAATTCTTGCTATGCAGGTATTTGAAAAGAAATCAAGTCGGAGAACATGTGCCCTTGCAGGGTTTTTCATCCTCTCTTTTTTTATTCTGTATTATCTCATTAGGTAAATGAATTAATGTTGGATCATTTGCAAAATAGCTGTTTCATTTCTGAAAGGGCCAAAGCTTTTCACTATCAATTTGATACTACTTTTAAACTGTTCATACAATGTGAGTTTAAGTTGTCTCCCTGCCAAATTTATAAAGTTCCAGTCTTGGTCGGCTTCCATTGAGCTAAAAGTTTTCTACACTTTAGCATAGGAAACCAAAATTGTAGAGGAGGAATGTAAATTCTACTCAAGGGATCCATGGCTTGAACAAATATCTTCCATTGATGCTGATTAACTTTTTGTTTGCAGGGTCCTTGTATACCTGAAGCAAGGTTGAAGCAGAATTATGAGTACCTCACCTTTGAAATCTTTGACTAACAATGGGATTTCGCATCGGTGCTGCAAGTGCAATGGCGCTGTCCTTTCTGAAGTTGGAAGATAACTCATGGTTGCTTAATCCGCAGTGAGATGCCCTGTGATTGAACGTATACTATATGCTTTACCATATCCTGGTGTTTTCAAGTAAACATGGAGTGGAAGCAAATGTTAGAACTTACAGAAAATGTCAAGGCATGTTAGCATGCAGTGTTTTTAATGCTGGTGTTTTACAAGGAAATCTCCAGACGAAGCGGTGGGGATTTCCACTGCACTATACCAAATGTTGAAATCATGACTTTTTTCGCCATGATGCGATACGTTGACCCTCAGATTTTTAACGTGAGCATTGTCTCCACGGAAACGAACGCATAAGGAGAAATGCACTAAATTCTAAAACAAGCGTGGATTCAGAATTTCAGACCGTTGTTATCACAGCTTACATGGTTAACCACCACTGTGAAATTTGTTTAACTGATTTGGATACTGTCGGTTGTAGTGCTATTAGATGTCTCGTCAACTGATTTAACTGGCGAGGGTTTAGTTTTAAATGATTTACTATGATTCATCATTTTCGGTCTGGTTTTTATGTATAAAAATAGCCAAATTGATTTTTTTTAAAAGAAACCAGACCGAACCAGGTTGGAACCGACTGGTTTTGGTTCGGGTTTTATGATAAAAATAGAGAGAAAATCTACATTGTTTTTTTGAGCTTATAATTAACATTAATATTGATTTTTTTTATAAGATACCAAAGTATTTTTAATTTTGTACCTGCTAAATATTTATTTGTATTAAATTGTTGGTGTTAATCTTGTGTTTATTAAGTTTTTTTTGCCTTTCTAATATTATTATTTTGTTTTGTTTAATGGAGCAGTCACAAGAAATTAAATAACACAAGTTAAAATTCAAATTATAAAGTCTTGCGCTCAAACTTCAAAGGGCTTAAAAATAAACAAGCTACTAATTATCACTAGATGTATTTTTTACCAAATTCTACACAAAAAAATAATAATAAACATATTATATTGAAAATGTGTTGATTAATAAATAATAAAATAAAATGTGTAAGTAACATCTAATTTATCATCAGTAATCAGTAGAATCCTTCCAAATGAGCATCTTTCCTCGTCAAATATTTTTTCCATGCAGGCAGATTTTGGAAATCCAAGAACCAAATTAACATGTAGTGAATAGGGATAAATTATATTATACTGATAAAAGAGCTAAGTTAATAAATCTGGCAATTCTCAACCAAATTAAATAAAAAACATATCCAAAAGAGGTACTGGCATGGTGATTTGAATTAAGCTTTGATCACGAGAACAAAATTAATGGAAGGTGAAGGTCTTGTGATTAATGTTCATAAAAATTGCCGATCAAGCTATACTTCCCAATCTCTTTCGGTTTCTGGTCTGGCTAAGCCTGAAATGGTGAAATGGCTAAGCAGTTCTGGAAAACAGAGTAGAGCAGATCATATTTTAACGCACAGAATCCAGCAATAGAAGTCCTTCATGCCTAACAGAGCAGTATCTATAGCTGGACAAACATTACTTGGCCTTACGACTTCTTCCAAATCTGAAAGAACACTCTTTCAACCTATCCTAGCCGTAGGCTTCTAGATCCCCAGTCGTTGATCCGGCATAATTAAATAAGGCAAATGCAGCCATCACTTCTGTCTCGTCGCCTCTACCGTAATTTCATAAACTCTACACATCTTCAGCACCACCACGCAGCAGCAGCAGCAGCAGCAGTATCCATACCTTATTTTACTGATTTGCAGTAATTGTATACCTAAATTTACGTACTCCTTTTTACTCGGCATGTATTGGTCGAGTTCTCTCGTTGAACTTCAGGATTCATTAATTACAAATGTACCGAAACGTGAGAGCAACACTGGAAGAGTTGCAGGATCGATGGCTCTCAGTAATGGTGGCAATCCATATTCCTAGGTGATCAAGGGCTGAAAAGCTAGTCGTTAAAGTAACAGTGGTAGAGGTAGAATGATATGAATAAACAGGTTGCAGCTCCATAGCCAGCCCTACAGTATACGTCACAAACCAAATTAACATGGATGTGTTCATACACTGGAGTGAAAATTCAAAGAAAAGACCCTAATGGGTAGTGATGTACAAAGTAATGTGAAAAGACATTTCAGCATTAATTTTGTTTTTGGTACAAGTAAATACAAAGCTGATCAGGATAGGGAAATAAATAAATAAATAGAGTCCAAGTTTGGCCAATATATATATATACACGTCCCGTGATGTAAACATCATTTCCTTTTCTTTTTTTGTTTTATGGGCAGGGTTCAATTAAACATCAACATCTTAAAATTTTGTTTTCCTTTATATTCTTGTTTAAACAATAATTAAGATTAGAAATTTGAGCCCTCGGCCAACGCACGCAACAGAGAGCTTATAATTACCACCATGCATATAGATATTTCATAATTAATTAGTAACATCTTACACCTCTTTTTTTTTTTTAATGCTATGGAGTTTGAGAGAAGCGAAAGTGTGCATTATTCCAGTCTACAGAACTTTTTATAACCATAAATTAGTTATCAGGAAGCCAAAGCTTTCCATCTCGGCAACATTTTTTTTTTGTATAAACCACGGGGTGTCCTAGACGCTAGCCCAGATTAATCCACGTTCGCACCGGGTAGGGCCCGAAGGGGTGAAAGTGCCATACAAGAGGAGGGGTTGAACCCCTGGCCTCTCTTAAAGAAAGAGAGCGTCCTCACCACTCATACCAGGACCCCTTGGGTATCTCGGCAATATCTTAATTACTTGGTAATTATTATTATCAAATTTAATAATTAGTAGAACACTTGGGATCGTAATTAATTAAGTTGATGGGACATTGTTTATGTAGCTAGAGAACAACCTGTGGGCGACCCATGAACATAGAGATTATTAGACTCAAATATTATGAAGAGAGTGCAAAGAAAAAGACAAGGAAAAGGTAGTAAGCAACTAAGAGCAGTAATACTTGGTCCATCCATAAAAATTAAATAAGCTAGGCATAAAAACAATATTGAAATGTTGGGGCACGAGAAAACGACGTGCTTCCCACCTGCCCACGCGCACAAGACCCCACGAAACCCTAATTTCAATGACCTCTAAAAGAAGAGCTTACAATATATTGGCGATCATGTTACGATGAGCCAGTACTAGCGTATTGATAAAGTACATGGTACAGGAGAAGAAAAAAAAGAGAGAGTAAAAGACCAGCTTGCCGGATCACAACACAGAGCCAACATTCACAGACAGAAATCATACCACCTCCATTGTTTTGCCTCTTGAGAGATCACTTCACTTTCTTGTTCCAGTCTCTAACCAGCTAGCTTTAGTTTATAATTCTCTCTCTTGATCTCTTCTCTCCTGATCTGTGTGTGTTGATTGATTCCATGGCGGGTTTTGCATCAGTTCTTTGTTCTTTCTATTAAAACCACTGATCTGAATCGTACCACGCTTTAGTTGATTCCATGACCAGTTGCATCCAATTCTCTCTTTCCACAAGCTCTCCCTAGCTACCTCTTTTTCTAATCTTGATTTCTTTCTTCCTCTCTCACATGCACCCTCATCAAAATCTGAGGAAGACGATCATCAGCACAGGAGCTAGCTAGCTACAACCCTATTAATTGTGGTATTAACCCCCCCGCCCCTCCCACGTTTTTTTCTCTTTAAGTTTCTTGCGAAACCCTGCTTTGACTTTCTGGTCTAGAGCCTTGCTTATATAAAACCTACTGAAATTCAATCAAGTCTTCTCCTTCTTTTCTGTGAATTCCTTTCTGTTCGTTTAATTAGCAATCCTGGCTAATCCTTGGTGGACGGGTCAGGTTGGCCTGCCAGGCCTTGACCCCTCATCCAATTCACCTTCGCTAGGCAAAATGAATCGTGAACTTTCCATTAATGAAACCAGCAACAGAAGCGGTGGAAGGGACGACGACGACGACGATAGAGATACCGGAGATGAGGCTAAAGAGGGAGCTGTTGAGGTTGGTAACCGAAGACCAAGAGGCCGGCCTCCTGGATCGAAAAACAAACCCAAACCACCGATTTTTGTGACTCGAGACAGCCCTAATGCCCTCCGTAGCCATGTCATGGAAATTGCTGGTGGTGCTGATGTAGCTGAGAGCGTGGCACAGTTTGCTCGGAGGCGTCAACGGGGTGTTTGTGTGCTTAGTGGCAGTGGCTCCGTCGCCAACGTAACCCTAAGACAACCGGCAGCACCGGGTGCTGTAGTCGCACTCCACGGTAGGTTTGAGATTTTGTCTCTAACTGGGGCATTTTTGCCTGGACCGGCTCCTCCTGGCTCTACTGGACTGACTGTGTACCTTGCCGGAGGACAAGGGCAGGTTGTTGGAGGAAGTGTGGTCGGATCCCTAATTGCAGCTGGACCGGTCATGGTCATTGCTGCAACTTTTGCTAATGCCACTTATGAGAGGTTACCATTAGAGGATGAAGAAGAAGCTGGAAGTGGTGGTCAGGGACAAATCCAAAGCGGAGCTAATAATTCACCACCACCGATCGGAAGCAGCGGGCAACAATCTGGATTGCCTGATCCCTCATCCATGCCTATCTATCTGCAGCCAAATCTACTCCAAAGTGGAACTCAGCAATTAGGGCATGATGCCTATGCTTGGGCTCATTCTGCCAGGCCTCCTTACTGATAGAGGAGCTAGAGAGGAGATTTTCATGATCAGTGTGATATTGTGCTGTACTAAAAGGTAGACATTTTAAATTGGAAGGGAAAGAAGAATACTAGAATAGAGCTGTGAAGAGAAGAAATCATGCTTGTCAACATGTATTAAACTTGGCTTTGCTTTCCTTCTGTTATGCAATAAAATGATGATTTCTGGCTTTTTAATATTTCTTTCCCATCTTCGAGTTCTTAACACGTTTTAATCTCTACATCCATTGTTCCCCATTTAAATTTACCTTGGGCTGTATATTGTCTACTTATTTTATTAGTTCCAGTTTATAAAATATATATTTAGCTTGATGCTCTTCCGAATTATAGTATATCTGATATGATGGATTAGACTTCGGAGATGTATAAGACTGGATATGGTCGGCAGGCAGACAAATCACATAAAGTCTTGGTTTTTTTGCTGGGTAATCCTCGACTCTTGTTTCAGGCTCTTACAATCTCACTTTACCGTCAGACAAATAAAGAAATGGTGGATTTCATTATATAATCTCATTTAGATCTATGGCTAAGAGACCGTTTGAGTTACAATATCTTTGATAAGGTAACAAAAAGATTTTCAACTATCTTCAAGCAAGATTTTTGTTTTGGATAATTGATGATTTCTTGATTTTAATAATTTTATCTACTTTTCCCGAGTAAGATAACTGATAAACCATAAAGAATGATGGTTGATCCCTGTAAAAGATCCATTTAGAGAGATATACTTTAAAAATCTATGTGCTAAGATATTAAAAAAGAAGAAATTATGAATTCTTTTTCTTCTAAGAATCTAATAGATCTTTATAACCTATTATTCTCACTCTTTGATGGAGGAGAATTAAAACGTTACTCCTCTTAAAACATCTTTTATGTGTCGAGGTGAGGGGAGATCTATATGATTCATCAGAGTCTCATGATCTAATATGAAGTTCGATAAGATTTTTAGATTCAATCATGTTAGAGTTTATCGTTTAATCAAAAGCGACGAGTTTGATAGCTTGTCAAACTCATATAAATTCATATTATATTTGAGGAATGGTGGTATTTTTAAAGAGTTATTTCGCAGATGAATATTGATACACGGAAGGATATCCTCATTGGCTGGAGTGCAGGGAAACATTGGTGCAAATGAAAGATTCATGTATAATATTTGAAAAATAGACTTGTTTTTTGAATATAGTATCTTATGACAACTTAACCGAAGAAAGAAAGAACACAGAGAGAACAGAAAAGATTAAAAAAACACAGAAAAGAGAGGGTTCTGTGATGATATCAGGGCTCCATATAGCAATATTTTACACATGTTTACTTTTTGTTGGCTTAGTAAAGTCTGTGGCTCCATTTCGTTTCTTTACTCTTGCATTAATATAGAATGAAAATGCATAGACGATTTAGATAGAGAAACTTGCTGTGAGAAACCTGAACATGTAGTCGTTACAGAAGAATACTGTACTAGAAAATAATATAAGTTATATTTTAGAATTTTACTTAACAATTTTAAATTTTTAGATGAGATAATTCTTTAATATAATGAAGGAGTCCATGAAGAAAGGAGATGGTTTCTCGATCTTTTTTCAAGATATTGAAATCCAAAACATGGCCAAGGAATGTTTAATTGGCGCAAATTCAAATAGAGAAAAGATATAATAAAATAAAAACAATGAATGGATGAATTATTAAAGTTTAGAGGACTTTCTCTTTGTCAATCTCCCTTAATTAATGTTGCAATACAATGAATATAACTCCATGAGGGCGTGCTATAGCCCCCACATGTTTGCCCGAGCCAGAGAATCTTCCTCCATTTGCAGCACCGCTAGTGCTCCGGCGGCCCACGTGTAATGGTGATACTCTCTCTCCGTGAGCAAGATCTGTCCGTTCAACACTTCCTGGAAGTTTTCCTTTGGATATATATAATCCCCCCACATAAGTTTTTTTGGTTAATTTTTAATCTAAACTATATTATAAGAAAGATATATTTTAATTTTGCTGCTTATATTTTTTCAATATATATAAATGATCATCATTTAAAGTTCTAGTTGAAATAGAAAATTCCATCACATCAATCAAGATATAATTTTAATATATTTATAAACAAAAAATACTTTAAAAAACAACCACTACTATAAAATCAAACAGGGTTTTAACTATTATTCCTGGTCATAAATACCAATAATGATAAGATTTACATCTCGTTTATATTTTTCAATATATATAAATGATCATCATTTAAAGTTCTAGTTGAAATAGAAAATTCTATCACATCAATCAAGATATAATTTTAATATATTTATAAACAAAAAATACTTTAAAAAACATCCACTACTATAAAATCAAACAGGGTTTTAACTATTATTCCTGGTCATAAATACCAATAATGATAAGATTTACATCTCGTGTGAACATCCGATTGAAACTAACTGTGATAATCATGCTCTTCCGAAAACATAGTAATTATGGAGAATAATTTTTTCAGAAGCTCTTTTAACTTAATACAATGTCCGGCCAGGCTGGAAAAACATAGAGTCAAAGCCCCATTTTGGATTCCTCAACTGTTATCCCCTTCACACAAGTTGACTTGTTCATTCATGAAATTTTAATTATTTGATCCGTCACTAATTTAATTACCCAGTCCAACACGGGCTTATGGAAGAACATAGAATATTTATAATTAGCGATTTGAATGATGCACGGGCGTAATATTTTAATCGAGAACAAGAATATCAAACAATTTGAAATAGGTAGGCAAAGAATATGAATATAGTTCTGCGTGAAAGTGATAAAAAGCTTGAAATTAACTTTGTAGGTCTTGAGTTCGAGTCAAAATATATTTATTTTATAAGAGTTTGAAAAAATTAAAGTTTAATTAGTTTAACCAGGACCCGCAAAGAATGCCTAAATAGAATGAAGTTTCCTCAAATTAAATAAAAATAATATATCTTTTGTTTTTCTTCAAAAATACGAAGGATGTTGCTATTGTTAACAAATTAAAAAAAAAAATTGTTACGATAAAACATATCAGGCAAGTTTCAAGCAATAACTATAAATCGATTGATTAGTATATCAAATATATAGTTGAAAAATCATTTTCTCTTATGGATTTGATCAAAATAATATATCTTTTTATTTAAGTAAAATGGTTAGTGAGCTTAACAAGTCCAGATAAAATTCAAAATAGTTTTCCTGTAATGTTAGAGGCAAGAACAATTATTTGGATATTAGTATGCATGGGTCAAACAAGATGAACATCAGAATATCTATTTCACTATTAAAACAGAGCCTGAAACTTAAAAGGCAGGAAAAAACAAAGGGGGGAGAAATCCATTTAACTATTTTCACTTAACCCCATCCACTACTTTTTCCTTTCATCATACCCAAGAGATGCAATTCAAGAAGGATCTCAACTTTCTTCTCACCGCTTCATGTCATTGTACAAGGGACATGACAAGTGTGAAAATTATATTTTGTCTCCATATAATTTTGTAGTCCAGATTCTCTTTATATAATTTTGTTGCTTTATGATGCTCCCCGGCCTACTCTCTCTCTCTATATATATAAATTAATGGCCAGAATAATGACATGGAAGGGTTCCAAAAGAGAATAATAACATGGCAATTTTATAATACCCCCCTTAATGTTTCATATATATATTAACTTTAATACATATAGAATTTAGAAGATCAAATTCAGAAGAAGAGTTACTTTCCAAATTGTGATGATTTTCAGAGAAAATAATAATCTTTTCCTTGTGGATATGATCAGTAGGTTATTTAAGTGAAATGATCTTGTGCTTCTATGATTAAATGCCTTGTATATATATATGTCTAGCTAGTGCTGCAACAAAGATTTCAAAGTCCAGCAGATCGAGGAGAACTTTTACGTTCTATCAAGTTAATTAATTAATTAATTAATTAATTAATTAACCACTTTAAGATCATTTTCCTCGACTTACACTAAAATGATCTTGTTGAGCTGTAGAAACATGGAGGGCCCCTCTTCACATGGATTCACGTGTTAATATTGATTTAAAAATCATTAGCAGATTGTATCAACACGACATTCCAAAACTAAAGTCGAAGCATTGACGGACCCTCTTCTGCTCAATAATTACGATCGAGCGCACTCATCCTTCATCTTATTAATTACACCAGTGAAAACAATTATACTCTCCTTTTGTTTCAGCTGCCTTTCCGAGTGCTGGGACTCAGCCACTTGCGTTTCGCAACTCGTGAGGCTGAGCTATCATCGAGACAGTGATGAGGAGCAATTGATTAATCCGGGATGGATTAGTTTGAAAGGAAATCCACTAACTCGACCATTAATGAAATGTAGACCGCCCATTAATTATATATTAATTAGAGGGAGAGACATTATTAATGAACTATATAGTGGGGTCATCGGAGAGAAATCCAGGTTAACCAGAGATAGTTTGGCTTTCAATGATGTCAAACCAGATTTTAATAATATTCCATTGATTTTCTGCTTGGTTAAGAAATTATAAACCTCATCTCTAATGATTTTTATATCAATCCTGGCTGTATTCAAAGCTTAATAAACAGAAGAAAAATAAACTATGCTGAATGTTCTGTACGGCTTTTGGTATATATCAAGTTATATGCCTTTCTTTTGTTTAGCTATTTTTCTCTCTTTTTTTTGTAAGAATTCTACATGTTGGACATCCTCTACATTGCTGCATGAGTTTATTAAATCCTTCCATTATATATATATATATATATATATATATAAAATAAACAAGTACATGTTGATGCTGAAATTCGCCGCTCCCCTGTCCCCTGTCGTGGAGTACACATCATCATCTCGCAGACTTTATCCCAAATTTTCAAAAACCAATCAATCTCACCGGGCTTCCTTTCGTAAGAGTGAAAAGCCAACTTCGTTTTTATATTATATTTGAAATTATTTTTTATTCAGAAATATATTAAAATAATATTTTATTATTATTTTTAATATCAATATATCAAAATAATTATAAAACACCACTCTTTCAAATTATAAATAAAAAAAATCAGTTTTTTTTAAATATTTTTAAAATACATTACCGAAAACCCCACTTCGCTCCAAAGGAGATGAAAGGGTTGAAATAAGGGTCTTCGCTACGCAGAAGTGCCAGCAAGCTTAAACAAAACCCTAGAATGTGCCTTCATGTTTATCTTCATCACATACACTGGACAGATGCTATTGATTACTAGGGATAGCTCAGCTATCCATGACTCCTTTGATGGATATGGAAAACAATTAACCAAGCTAGTTTCAGACAATTAATTAACAAGATAATTAAGGTCATTAATGTGGTGACTTAATTTTGTAAGGTGGACCACTAATTCGTAATTAACGTCATCGATCCGTTTGTTAAGGGAAGGGGATGAAGTAGCTGGCCATATTTAGCTAAAAAGTTTAGGCAGACCTGATGGATTTATAGCTTAATCTGCTGTAACTCTTCTCATGTTCGTCTTAGCCGTTAACTTTTTAATAGAACAATATTAAAATCAATCATTGTAAAATAAAAAGAATTGAACGCCATGATCGATGAAATATTCCCCAGTTGATTAAAAAAATCTTTGTTTATATGTTTCTGCCACATTTTTCATAAGATCCCACGGGAGCCACAATTAATTGGTTGTAAGTATGGTTGAAATATTTCTTATTTAAAAAAAATCATTTATAATATAAACACATAAAATGATTTAAACACACACAAAAAATGAATTTAAAATAAAAATAAAAATAAAAATAAATATTTAGAAAAAAACACTTTTAATACATACACTCAGTAACCATTAAAAAAACATGAGTTTCCGACACCAAAAGATTTCTTCTGCCCACACGTCTTTCATCCCATTTAAAATTTGGATGACAAATTAAATAATATTATTGAGCTTTGGTAAATATTCTCTTTAATTAGTCTGCATTCATCGATCTTAATGGACCCACCGAGGTGGTGTTTTTCGATAGAAAAAGTATAATAGCAAATCTTATTAATTTGTTTTTTACTATAGCAACACTGTAACGGTAGTAAAATTATAATTTTTTTTTTGTTTTTTTTTATTTAAAAAACAAGTTTTTGTTTTATTCTTGTCTTTTTATACTTGATGTTTTTATCATTTTATATTTGATCTATTTATTGTTGTTTTTTTCCTTACACTTTTTCTTGAATTTTTTTTTTCACTTTTTAATACCTGATATTTTTATCATTTTATTTACTGCAATTGAATAAATATGTTAACACTTTGTTTTTGCATTTATCAATACAGATGGTTGATGTATTAAATTAAAAGAATGAATTGGCCTTTTTTTATATAATTAGATCATTTATAATCTAATTTTGCCAATTTATAATTAGCAGTGGAGAATTTTTTTTATGAAAAGAAGTTTTTTAAAATCTTGCAAATTTTTATCATTTTACTCTTTGCCTATGAATCACCATTTTTTTTTTAATATTTTTTTAGTTTTTCCATTTTACTCTTCACATTTTGTTTTTGAAACAAATTATTTTCTATTTTTTACGCTTTGAATTTTTATCACACTTGTCCTATTTATATCTTTCTTTTTGTTCTTATCTTTAATCTTTTGTAATTTATTTTTTATTTAATTTTCTTTGTCTTTTTTTTTTAAATTAGTATAAAAGGCTAAGGAAATAATGTTTTACCGTAGCAAGTGTAATATTTAAAAAAAATATTAAAAAATATTGATGGAATATCGTGGTCGAAAAGTTGATCTTCAACAATTTTATTTTGTCGTCAAATTAAATAGTCCAATAATTGATCATATACCCAGCTGGCAAGATCTATGAGAATGCATTCTTGATCCTAACAATTTTGTCGTCAAATTGAAGGACTGTTTTTTTCCTCTTCTTTTCAATGTTTAAACGCTGTTTTTTTAACCGTGCCTTGTCAAGTCGTAGTGCAGTTTTTCAGGCACGTGCTTACAAATTTACTCGCCATCCTGAATTTTGATCCATCCCTTTTCATGTAACATCTTCTTGTTTAAGCCCAAGGTGCTTCCATGCCGCCCATCTTTTTCTTGGAAAAATAAATATAATTTAAGCTAGTTAGTTTGGAGCCGCCAGGCAAATTAGATATATTTATTTTAGGTCAAATTTAAAGTGAAGTATGTTTATTTTTATGGTCAAAACTTTGTTTAAAATTATGTTTCAAGAAACATTAAATATTAAAATGATTAAAGCAAACTATGTATTAATAAGAAATTGATCCCAAATAATTCTAAAGTACTGTTTAACACTGCATTTAAAAAATATTTAAAAAAAATAAAAAATTTTATTTTAAATTATAATTTTTTTATTAGATCATTTTGATTTGGTGATGTAAAAACTTATTTTTAATAAATAAAATAAAAACATTATTTGATGCATTTCTGAATGAAAAACACTTTAAAAAATAACATCAGCTACACTCTCAAACAAACACTAAATAATTTGCATATTTAATGAAACTCATAAAGAAAAAAAGTTTTCTAGTAACTTATATAGTGTAAGATTGAAGATATACATAAAATCAAAATAGTATGAGTATAACCCACACGTGCACCTCGAGTTTTATCCCTTAAATATTATTTCTTACCTGCATATAAATAAAATATCGAAACATTTTTTATTTATTTTTTATCTTATGAATAACTTTTTCGGACGGAAAAAAACCTTGCCAATTAAAATGTGCCAATTGGGATCCTAAAAAAAGACAGAGGGGTAGTGTATGAATTAGCTTTTCTGGAAAGTAGTGGGTCCCAAATCAAACCTTTATCTTTCCAAAAACGGATATATTGACCAGTCTTACCCTTCCTCAGATTCCCCCACGTGGCACTACGAGCCCGTCAAACGCGGGAGGCATGTAATTTGTCTTTTTAGCTTGGGTTTGTTAATTTTTATTTGTTTAAAAAATAAAAATATAAAATAATTTTTATAATAGCTTCAGATTAAAATTTTATTTTTTAGAACATACTCCTAATTACTTTATTATTATCGGCTTACTCAAGCACTTTAATAGAAATTTTAAGTTTTAGGTTCCCATTTTGCATGACAAGGATTATTCTATAAGTATATAAATGCAAAAAGGTATAAGATTTCATTGCTGAAAATGAATGGTAATACAATTTTTACATTCATTGACTATATTTTAAAATTCAATGCCTTATTGAGATTGCAATTTTAATTTTATTTGCATATACAATTGAAAATGAGATTTTATCATAAGTGGGACCTATATTTAGTTTACTTGGCTTCACTCGGAGGGATCTGACCGACATTTAAGGTTTTGTTTGACATTGTATTTTAAAAATATATTTGAAAAAAAAAAATTATTTTTATTTTTTATTTTAAATTAAAAAAATTTGGTGTTTTTAGATCATTTCTGTGTGCTAATGTCAATATTTTTTTAAAAAAAATATCATTTTGATGTGTTTTTGAATAAAAATCACTTTCAAAAGCAATTTCAACCACATTACCTCACATAAACTTAATTTGCTTGGCTTCACATCATTTTTATAATAAAAAACATGATAAGTGAGCCTTTTAATTTTTGTTATTAAAAAAAAGAACAAAAGAAATTGAAACTAATAAGATTTGTTTTAAAAAAGTCTTGTTTGTATTTTCACAAAGCTATTTGGATATTGAGTGAAATTATCTAGTTTTCCACTGACTCTAATTACTAAGTTGATTGTGGGTGACGTTACTTGCAATAAGATATTGTGTTGATGCTAATCTAAAAGTTAATGATAATTGAATATTGTAAATAAAAGATAAAACATATGAGGGTGATTGTTTGGACCGTGCCTCGATGATTTTTTTCTCTCTTATCCCTTTCTCCCTTTTAATTTTTTTTCTCTTCTCTCTCCTTGATTTTTCACAAACTTCAATAATTACTGGATAATAACATAGCTAACCAAATGGTTGTTTTTTATAGCCAATCAAGATTAATATTTTCTTTCAACATCACCAGCTACTTGCTTCTCAAGTTGAACGTTTTAACTTTTAACAAGATTAGGCTTTCACCATCCTTCTAGATTTAGTGTCATCTTACGATAGTGAGATGGCTTTTGTTTTTTTAAATAAGAGATTCTTTCAAAATATGGTTGAAATTATCATCATATTAAAATATCTAAAAACATAAAAAAAAAAAAAAAACTTTTCGAAACGCGGTATTTTTTCTTATACCAGGAAATTTCATCTCCTGGAAAGTGTATTTTATAAGTCTAAGTTAGCGAATAAAATTCTGGCTGTTCCAGGCTCTTATAAAAGATGAACACCTTGATTTGAACTCGAGATATGTTATACAAATCATAAACTCTTTATCATCATGTTTATGCCCCTTGAGAACTTTGAAACGCTATACAAACATGATGCTTAAATATCTTTATGGCTCACTATGATCCCCTAACTTTATACTATACACAGATACTTTTTTTTTTTTTGCAATATAGTTTCTTCCATCGATCATTAAACTCCCCTATTGAAACTGATTGAAGTACTGAATGGACCCATAAAACACATAGAAAATTTCATTTTTAATCGTGAAAAACAAGGGAAATCTTTTGAAAATCTTTGATGACTTCGTCATCCCACATTTGAAACGAGTTTGGATGGAAATCTAGATAATGGCGGGAAAATGTTATTATCATTACATGGCTACAATACTTTGTAATAAAAAAAGAAAATAAATAATAACGAAGCTTGTCTTGTCATGAAACAACACATCTTTCTCATTCAAGCGCTTCAATCTCGTTGTAATGCTCGTGGAAGGATTAAAATAACGCGGTGAAGGTGTAAATGGTCTACCTACGACTGGCTTTGCAATAAAATATATGCGTGGCTTGGAACTTTGGCTAAGAGAGCAGTCAATTATAAATATATTAATGAAATTGATTTCCATGTTTTATATTATGATAATCACCGTATCGGGAACTTGGAAAAATCTGGTTTTTCTTCCTCAATTATTTAATGCAAGTATTACCGTCCCTTGATGACAACTTGATCATCGGTTAAGATCTGTCGGTGACTTGCTTGTAATTACGCGTACCAACTGCTTCCAATCAGAGGATTAAAAAAGTCTACATTTTGACTGACATTTTTTATTTTTTTACTCTGGATTCACCCTCCCATGCTTGCTCTCTCCGGGATCCGCAATGCACAACATCGGTCCGATCACTAGCTATGCTGGTTCGTGTCTGAAGTATTTTAAAAGTATTTTTATAAAAATTATAATTTTTATATTTTAAATTAAATATTTTTATTATTTTTATGTGATCAAAAATAGATTTTAAAAATTATTTTTAAAAATAACATTAACTAAATGTTCACACAAAGATTCAAGAATAATTGGCGAGGTATATGATCATTTAGGTTTTGAGTTTTAGGAAAGGTCATAAAAATAAGGGCAGAAGCAGACATTGTTTTGAGGAGCCATGACACCCAAAAGTCTTGAAAGTTTTCAACTCGACCCTTTAAGTTTTAGATTTTCACACACACACACACACATATATATATAGACACACATATATATATATATATATATATATATTGAACACGTCAACATAGCTAGTGACAATGTGTAAAACAGGTCTAATAACACCGTCATTATCGTCGTCATCATCATTTAAATAATATATTTCAAGATATAGATGTGATTTTTATTTAATTGAAGTGTTTGTATTCGCTAAGACTTGGAAATTATATTCTTAGGACCATGTTCAGATTCTAAGTGAGGTGAAATACAAGAACTTAGGGTTGGAGGAGTATTATTTCCAGTGCATCGTCCAAAACCTACTGGTCCTCGCACAGTATTTTAACAATTAGGTAGACCACAACTTTCACAAACCCTAAAGGATCTATGCTGCAGCCTGCCAGTAAATTTGTTTTAGTCAATCTTGCAAGTGGAGGCATAAGGACAGATTTTGCGAAGCTCTCAGCAACCAGAATCGTCTGTATACATGGAAAAATAATATAATTTAATTGAAATTATTTTTCAAAATTATTCATCCGCCTGGTTGCCCTTGCTAGCCTTGGGCCTTAAGGCCTTCAATACATCATCAGCTCTGTTTATGAGTTATGGGCTTGGGCTCTCTTATTATCAACCTAACTTTTAAGGTTCAAGTTTCAGCAGCTATGGGAGAAATTGATGTCCCCAGGTGGGCCAGGCCCACTCGAAGCATACTTGCTTGGCCCGTTGTAACTTTAAAGAACTATAGCTTTGAAGGACTCTAATGGCCGACTCCACATCTGTTTGTAAAAAGGCCGAAACCATGCAGGGAAAGGAGATGTGTCGTGGTGATCAAATACAAGTTATTTGAGTTCATGAGAACACATTTGGAAATGTATTTCAGAGTTGATTAGCTCTCTTAACAGTGAATACCTTCACCTCATTATACTCTTTGATACTTGTTAAAGGTGAAGAAATACATAACGAACATGGATACATATAGATAAACATACTTTAGTTCTGTGCGTGAGGGTAATATATCAATTATCTCATCTAAAAGGTTAAATATTTGGTTTTTAGATGAGATATCGGAAATTATCTCACCTAAAAACTTAAGTTGTTAAGTAATGTCATATAATATGATTTATAACAATACATACAGGTATTAATAAATAAATAAATAAATAAAATTGCATTACTTTATAGGGTTCTGGGTAGCTTGCATGTTGAGTACTAATGGAGTTCTTGGAAAGCAAACAAAAAGCAAGTCATTATCGATCGGTAATTATTTGCTATGTACATTTAATTTCTCATAGAAGAACCAAACACACTTAGGGAGGGGAAATGTGGAAGCAACTGGTTACCATGACTGTAACCCCTCATCTGTAACCCATTTCCTAGCAGCCATTTTCATTATTCAAGGTCCAAAGGAGATATGGCGTAATGGTAAAAAGCTTGGGATTTGTACAGTAGATTTCGAGTTCGAGTCTGGGCATGCATACCTTGTAAAAATCTGGGACAACCAAAGTTTTACTCGTTTACCTGACCTCACAAAGTACACTTTCCGAAGAGTGAAATTTATTCACATAAAAAAATCCATTATTCAAGTAGATATCATCGTGCTGGTTAGAGTAGGTGGTAATTAGTTTATTATGCCAGAATCTATATAGACAGCAAAGTCCAAATTAATTACTCAATTGGGCAACCTCAACTTTCTTTTAAATATTTCATAACCTAAAGTTTAGAGGATGAATGCATGCATCGGGGCTAGAACTGCCTTGTATTTTAATGCAGGCTCGTAGCTTTCTAGTTTATAATTCAGGAGTATTGAATCTTGCGTGCAGAGCTAGATCTATGAAAAACAACATTTTCTCTCCCTCTAGTGACAATAAAATATACCTCCATGTTGGCTTTGAGTATAATAAACTCATCTTTCTCGGACGAAATATATATATTTATATGTTTAGATTCACTTCGTGCAATCTAAAAGCATCGAAGACAATCCTTGGTGATATTTTATTTGCGATGCAGAGCCCCTTCCACAGACGCTTTTACCAGAACAAAAAACACACTCCAAGTAACTGGTGAAGAACATGTTCTGGCATCCAGAATTTTAAGCCAAGTTGCGTTTATAAGATTCGAGCCCCATGATCCTTTCTCTGACTCCATCTTCTTTGATTCTAAAATCCTTGTGTTTTAGTATTCAAGAAGCAATGCAATCTGATTCAAGGCTTGTCTCCCGATCTTCGTGAGACAAAAACAACACTGACAAAGTGTGTGTGTGTGTGTATTGCCCAGTTGCAATAATATTCTAATTTAGTTCTTTTTACCAAAAGAGTGAAAAATTATTTTCTTTCGGAACTTGTTATGAATGAATTGTGGGATTGACTTTGTGTGTTTGTGCATTACAATTTTTTTTTACCCTCTCCAAGTTTAGAAGGGACTATCCATGCATATCCCAATTGGGTTTCCCACTTATCGATTGTTCTAATTGAGTCCCTTATCTATTATGATTTTGATCTATATAGATAACGATTTGTCAAACAAACATGCGATAGCCTATAGTGTAAGAATATTTCCTGTAGAGTGGCCGATGTATTAACGGTCCGATCATTAAAGTTCAAGCTCTTTGTAAAGTCTACGGATTCTAATACGTTAAAGCGAAACCGTGATGGATCGGTCTCAATAAACGAGTATTAGAATGGGTACGTTGAGACCCTCTCCTCTAACCATAAAATAACATATATTCTCATAAGGTTGTATACATACATATATTGATGGTTTTAAATATATGTATGTGTATAAAATAAAGTTATTGAATTAATACAATGTCTTTAATTAAAAGACACAAACCCTCCTTCCCATATCTTGACACCCATTCGGTGGGTATAAATAAGGGGTGGTTATTCATTTGGAAAGTGAGACAATAACTGAAAATTAGAAGAGAAAGAGAATAGAAGAGAGAAAACCGAAAGTAAATCCCTCTCCATCAAAGGGATTGAGAACAGTGGAAGGTATAGAGGAGAAGATCAACAAAGTGATCATCAAAGGATTCTATGCAACAGTTCAAGATCAAAATGGATAACGGTAAGTTCTAAATTCTCCATTGTTCTAGTTATTGAAGTTTTCATCATCAATGTATAAGACTTGTGGGATTAAATGGTCTATGTATTTGGGGATAGATTTCATAAATAGAAATCAGTAAAGAATACAATTAATATGTGGTATCAGAGCCTAATAGAACCCATTAATCTCCCATTAAAGGATTGGTGATGAAATCCGTTTTTATTTATTTATTTAATCTTATCAAACATTGATAAATTGAAATGTATGAAAACAATTATATCAATGTGTAGAGGCTGAGATTATCTTTCCAACAGTATATTATATGTTAAAATGTTGGGTGTAGATCAAAAGTTATGATTTCTTGAAGATTACTGGTTTTAATGGTGGTTTTCGTCATAGATGACGATGAATAAAACACCTACCGGTCGACAGGTTCACTTGGTAAAAGTGAACCGGTCGACCGGTTCATGTGGATAAAAGTGAACCGGTCGACCGGTTCAAATCATTATGCAATTTGTCTTACAAGCGGTCGACCGGTTCACTTGGTAACCCAAGCGGTCGACCGGTTTATGAAGAAACCCTTTTAATGCATGCAATGTGAAGTGTGTGAGTTCATTTTAATTTGTGCTATCAAATTAGAAATTGAGATTTACATAAAGCATTAAAAGGAAATCATATTACGTATAACTTGTTAATCACCACAGTGATCTGGTTATATTTAATATGACGGTAAAGTAAAGATTCTTAATTGATCATGATTAAATGATGCTTAAATGACATGAAAGGTTTCGATTGATCAATTAATTACTTAATATATCCTAGGAGATCACCCACAGGTGGATCATTGGGTGTAATAAGTAACACCTAAAGTATTAATCATTTATGCTACGGTCGATAATGTGTATACCCACAGGTAGCATTGTTATCGGTGGTATGTATGACTTGATTAATTATTAAAGAAAATCTAAACAAGCATCATGCAAAGTGTATGTATTTATGTATTGCCCATAGGTTGCTTAAATACATACAAGTAAAGTGTTTAGATTTTATTGGTTGATGAATCTATTAAAGTTTCAAAGCACTAACGGTAAGCACGTTGGAAATCTTGCAGCTTCATCAAGTTTGTTTGCTTCTGCAAATTCTGTGGTAAAGTTTAATGGACTCAACTATGAGGAATGGTCTGAACAGATAAGGTTTTCTTTGGGTGTAATGTCCCTAGACCAAGCCATACTTACAGATGAGGAGCCAGCAGCCATTACGGATGAGAGCTCAGAATTGGAAAAGTCTCGTTATGAGATGTGGGAGCGCTCTAACCGGTTGTGCCTGAACTTACTAAGGATGTCGATGGCGGAAAGTATAAAGCCATCTATGCCTAAAACAGAAAAAGCAAGGGAATTCATTCTGAAAATAAAGGAACAATCCCAATCGGATGTGGCTGACAAATCGATTGTAGGCAGTCTAATGAGCGAACTGACTACGAAGAGGTTCGATTTGTCAAACAAACATGCGATAGCCTATAGTTCATAAAGTCACTCTTTCAGCCAAATTTCGACTAAAATTCAAGTTTTTGTGCAAACTTTTGGTGATAAAGTGATACATTTGCGAATTTACAGCAAATCACATGCTTCAAAAATGAATAACCCAAAACTTTCACCAAATATTGGCAAGAATAGTGAGCTCACATGGCTATCCATTGCATATTTAATAAATCTTTTGTTAGATCATTAATTCAATATGGGGTGTATATGAAAATAATTATGTGTTTAAAAACTGTCAAATAAAATAAAGTTTAATTAAAAATAATTTATTAAGTATTTTTAGACAATTAAATTTTTAGTATATTTAATAGGTTACAAATCTTTAATGCATAGAAACTAAAAATTATACTTATTTTAGTGATTGAGAAAATGAAGTGCATAAGAATAATATATAGAGTGATAAGATATCCGTAAAACAATGTTGACAAGGAGCTCACCAACCTTTCCATACCTAATAGTTGATTCTCAATGAGCCATCACCTAATGCCACTTTCCAAGAAAATGTTAATGTAAAACTTGACGGGTAGGACAAAATCCGTGAACTGGCAAAGTAAAAAGGAGAGAGAGAGTAAAGTAAGATTCGCAAGAGGATCTAACGTCAAGTCCTTCCAATAAAATAATGGCACGTCAAATGGAATAATCCACTGGCCAAATTCATGGAATAAGGAGGAGGGGGTCCACACAGTGTGATATTTCAAACAAACAAAAGAAAAGAGTCCATGTACGTTTTGAGATTCATGCATGGGTTTAACAAAAAGAATCAAGGATAAAACCATCTATTATTACGAGTTTAGAACAAATAGTTTTCATTCGAGTTTTATGATTATTAATATGATAATTATTGAAAATTTATATAATCATAATCTTAGAATTCATAGAATTAATCAAGATATGTACAAAATAAACTGATACAAACACCAAACATTAATTAAAAAAATAAAGCAAGACAAGACTAGCCAAGTATAGATTCTTGATTGCAGGATTTTTCCATACACTGTTGAGAGTCCCTTGAAAGAATATTGTAGCTGTGAGTGGTAGAAACACAGAAATGATCCCCTACCAAGTCCAGATGCCATCTTTGGTCGATGAAAAATACTCTGCGTGTGATGTACTTTCAACTAAAAACACAACTTTCTTATTACCAAGGTTCTATTTTTACTCATGAATGTTCCAGGAACAAAATGCCCATCGTATGTATCGGTTCAACTACTTGAATCAATAAACTCGAGTTCATTCAATCAACTTCAAATGGCTTCCACTGCGTGCATTCTGTTTTCTTGAAAAGAGTATATTATAAGAGAACGAATTAGAAAGGTTATGCATGATGCAACTGTGAGGAAGATGAACCTCTATCAATCAACAAAATGGCGAGCTAAATTTGTATATCATTGTAACTGTAAATGTTTGTATAAGTAACCGTCTCTATACTAGAAGATTGGCTGGGATTTCAGAGGCTAAACGTTGCCTGGTTATTCAATTGCGACCCGAAACTGCTCTGAAAGAATCAAAGCAGCTGCAGTTTTGTGACTTGCACAAGTATCATCATACAGCTTTGTTTGCCATGAGCAAGACTCTTCGCAGCTCGCTGGCAATTCCTTGTAGAACAACTGGTTTCCGAATGACTCCATTGATTCCAATCTGCAAGCAATTGTCCCACACGTCGTCATCTGAACTTGCTGTCAAGGCAACGATCAAAGGCCAACTTCGACTTCTAAACTTCCGGATTCTCGCTGCAATTTCAAATCCATCCAACTCAGGCATCTGAAGATCCAAAAGAACTATTTGGAAAGAAGATGCAGCTGGACCAATAGCACTAAGGCATTCAAACCCAGATGAAACTGTAGCGACATTGCAACCTAGCTTCTCGAGCAGCCTCCGAGTCACAGCTCTGTTCAAATCATCAGCGTCAGCTAATAGAACCTGCAAACCTCTGAAGAGAGAGTTGGAATGTGGGTGCTCTGAGGATTCTCCAGGTTCAGAGATGGCTATTGATATGGATGATCGAAGCTGAAACCGAAGAACAAACCCCATGCTTTCAGCAAGGCCTTGAGAATTGGGCACCATCCAGATCTTACCTTGCATCAACTATCAAATGCGAGGTTAGAAAAAAATAAAAATAAAAACTTGGCGGGGAAAAAATGCGATGGCTATTTAGATACATGCTTGCTTCAACTGAGACACTCAAAGCCTAGCAACAAGAAACGAAACGGTTTTTACACCTGACTAGTTGTTTCCATGGCATGACAAGCTGCTGAATTCTTCTAGAATGTGCATTTCATCCAAACCACAAGGCACCGATGATTTTCACTCTATAACATAAAGAGCTAGTTCTTTCCAACTATACATTTAATAGACGACATCATCTAAGATAACTTATTAAGTCATAATAATTGGTAATAAATATTGAAAACAAAAACCTCTCAAAAGCAAAAACCTGTTGTGCAGCTCCAAATGATATATAATCAAACTCAAAAGACTCGCTAACATTAATCATCTTGTCACACACAACAAAGCCATTGAACAGAGGTTGCCAAACAAGGAGGATGCATTTCATCAGACAAAGATTGTGCTCAGCATGAGTAACTATCCTACTAGTATAACACGACTGGTCTGTGCAATATCTGTAAGCAAACAGATATTTAACTGAATCATCTTCACTGGCATTGCATCTTGGACACAGAAATGCAAATCCTAATCATGAGATAGAGATTGTGCTTGCAATCATTTTCAATCATAAGTTTAGTATCAGTAGTTTCTAGTATTTCAGGTCATGGTATTGGAAAAGGGATAGTTGTATGAGTGCATTTATACATACAAAGGTTATGATTCTTACATGGACCAGCTTTTTACAAATACTGAAGCTCAAGCCCTCCTCAACAACATCGCTGGCATACCTCTTACCACGAAGTTGTGACATTGAAGTTGAGCCCTCTGATTCAGAAACACTATTGTTTATTGCAATTTCAAATCTGATATATACATCCCCATCAGACATGCTTTGCCTCCAAGCTGTCCATTTCTGATCATTCCTCTCCTGACTTCCATTCTCAGAGAAAACCCGAAGCACTGCAGATCCTCCTCCATTGTTGCAATCAAGTAGGTTCCCAACCATATGCAAAATCACCTGAAAAACCCTCCTTTCATCGCCCATAACATGATCTGGCAGGGACTTGTCAACCTCAATTGAGAAACAAAAGCCCCTATAAACGCATAAGCATTTGGCAAGGCAAGCTGCTTCTTTGATCATGGCATGTAACCCAAAAGACCTGATCTCCAATGGGAATCTTCCACTATCCTTTGTTGAAATTTCAATCACATCATTTATCAATGTCGATAGGACATTGCTAGTCCTCATCATTGCATCAACAATAATCCGTTGCTCACCACTCAAATTCCCATCCTGTATCATTGAAATCAAACCCAAGATCGAATGCATTGGCCTCTTCATCCCATCACTCATTACCTTCTGAAACGCACCCCTTGCTTTGCTTGCCATCATTGCATTCTTTTTGGCCTGTTGTAGAGCTCGGTTTTGCTCCTCCAACTTCTCCCTCATAAGCTGGGACTCTTCCAGAACTGCAGCATGGGAGAGAGCCACAGCCACTTGATCAGCTACCACCTTAATAATCTCTACTTCCTGGTTGGTCCAAGATCTGGGTTGCCCACCTGGGAGAACCAGCACCAGTATTGCGTAACAGGTCTCAATTATCTCAGGAGTTCCTCCTTTGAAATTGCAGACACGAAGCGTTGGCATTCGAATTGCAGCTACAGGCCCTGGCTCACCAGACTCCCCATGGCTTGCAGCAGCAAGTGCAGAGTCAAGCCTAAGAATGTTTACTGCTTCACTTTGTTTAATCCGAATAACTTCAGGATCAGTGATTGGAATTGAAAGATTATCCGAACTCAAATAGTTACCTCTATTCAACTCATATGTCAAATCCATCTGGGTTTTGATTTCATTAGGCATCCAAACAGCACAATTCTGCAGCCCCAATGTCTTCGATAACTCAACAAGGGTAGTATAGAGAATCGTATGTCTATCAAGTGATTTTCGAATCTCTTGAGTAAGCATACGAACATGCAACCCCGCTTCTTTCTGTTTCATTATAATCCCAACTTCACGGTCAAGATCCCATGCCTTCTTCTTCAACATGAATTCTCTCACCTTCACTTTGAGAAGCAAAGGAATGAGAGAGAAAAGGGTAATAGCAGTGGCACAAGAAACCAGAGCAGTTAATATCTTGAAGACAGTGAGGGCAAGCATAAGCTGAAATGTGTGGGGACCATAGGTCATGCCATTGATCAAATGGGTCAATCCACATAGAACAATGAAAGCAATGAACTCAAAGAGAACCCATTTGAATGGGACATTTGAGCAGCTAACGAAGTACAGCAACTCGATAGGGATTGAGAAATAGGCCACAGCAATCAAGAAATCACTCACTCTTTGGCTCTCAAGAATACTTTCTATGCTCCATAAACTGCCCTCGTCTTCACAATTACATCGAGAAAATTCGTTGTCGTTCGCAGATGCTGATATCAGGAATAAAAAAACCAACAGCAGCCCAGGAGCTAATGCTTTTAACATTGCGGCCAAAATGGGCTGCTCCTTCTATCTCAGTCCATTTATGAGCTCAACATGTTTGAATCTTTCTCTTTTTTACAAAAAAAAAATATATATATATATATGCAAAGCAGCTGCCTTTAACTTTAGAAATCAAACATCTCCAGCTTTAATTCTCATTTCCTGTTAGAAAGAAAAACAAAACTCTGACAAGATTAGAACCCCATTAAGATTTTGAAGGAATTAACTAGGCCTAATTTGGGGATCTACAACAAATGCACATAAATTAGTTAATTTCTCATATCCTATACTTCAGCATACCCTTTTCTCTTCTCTCTTATGACTGATTTTCAGATATAAAATTAATTAATATTAAATAGAAGATGAAACAGTGACATAGAACATGACATTTTCATCGATAAAAAAAATATTTTCTTTCTTTCTAAAGGAAAAATATCAAAGGCACAGGCCGAAAGATCAACCCCACTTAGAAAAGAAAAACAGTTTAAATGGGTATAAAAAAAATCAGCAATAAAAACGATAAAACCCACCAACTTTTCCTCTCACAAAAAATGATCAAAAACCCACTAATAAAAAACAAGAAAAGGCATTGCAGCCTAACAAGGGAAAGAATATCCGTACCTTGAAAAACCCAGTTAGATCTTTTTTGCTGATCTCTAACATGCAGTAGCATAGGAGCATACACAAAAAGTTATATGGTCATTCACTTATACTTAGATAGACAGGAAGAGCTGAAATCTGCAGTTACACATTTTATGTACGAGAAACCAATCCAAGCAATTCATCATCTTTTTATAGTAGAAGCAAAACCTTGTACTACCAAACTCCAACAGTGTTTTTTTATCTCACTTGGAAAAAATGAAAAGAAAAGGAGGGAGGGAGAGAAAGCGAGAGACAATCGACCCAAAACCACCAAATGGTTTTGAATGAACTATACTTTGTCAGAGGTAGACAGAGAGGGAGAAAAACAGACCTTTATAGCTAGATGGTAAGCAAATTTGAAACGAGGAAAAAGAAAAAAAAAACGCTTCTAGAGAGAGAGAGAGAGAAGCTATAGTAAAGCGTCCCCGCCGTTGTAGTGTAGGAGAGAGAGGGAGGGGCCCGGTGGGGGCAGGAATACATACATGAAGAGAACTTGGACACCCTTCGTATCGACAAGTCCTAGTCATCCCTCAAAAGTTTTGTTTTATTTTTCTCCCTACCTATCCTTCGAAACGTTTCTTTGTTTTGCCACGAAAAAACGCTCTTTAATTAATTTGCCTTCTATTTTTCTTCTTGCCGTAATGGAATTAAATCTTACCTTCCAATACACTTCCTATTTTGCATTAAATTTAAAAAAAAATAAAAAAATTTAATAAAAAATATTTTTTATTTTTTATTTTAAATTTTTTTTTTGATGATTTTAGATTATTTTGTGTTGATATCAAAATTAATTTAAAAAAAATAATACATTTATGAATAAAATAATTTTAATTTTAATTGTTCTGCAAAACAAGAGTTTGATATTTATATGATGAACTGGTTGAGAGTGACGATGCGATCGGAGCATGATTAAAAATTAGATCTAAAAAAAGTAAGCATTGTCATATTCATTTCATCATGTATTGTAATTATTTGTAATAAGAACTTTCACTGAAAAAAAATAAATGATAAAATGATGATGTAATTAAATTTATTTATTTATTAAATTGATACTACGTTGGAAGATGGAAGATACACGTGTCACGGTGTAGAGAAAGATTTAAAGATTATCAGGAGACAAAAACGAAGATAGACTGCAGCTTGAAACAATTAAATTTTGTCATTGAAGCAAGCTAATTGACTATTTTGGAGTGACTTTTTTTTTTAATGTTGTTCTAGTTGTTTTTAAAAGTATTTTTTATTTAAAAATATATAAAAATAATTTTAAAAAATTACATTAGTGTATGAAAATAATATAAAAACAACCACAATCATACTATCAAAGAGCTACTTACCCATCTCTACAGGTTAAACATAGAAATATGTAATTTTCGAAGACTCTCCCCCAAAAGAGACGTTTTTGTTAGTTAGCATATATTATATATATGAAACATGAAGAGTTGGATGATAAAACTTTTCGATTACAAGATTATTGGTTTGCTTTTCGATGGGTTAATTGTTTGATTGTTATTACGTTTCAGAGTGTTTTTTTTTTTTGAAAAAAATGAATTTTTATTTTATTTTATTTAAAAATAATATTTTTAATGTTTTTATATATTTTAATTTACTGATATAAAAATAACTTCTAAAAAATAAAAAACATAATTTGTCACCAAATATAAATGGTATAAATGTTTTTAATTCTACTGTCAAGAACATTGCACCAAAACCAAATGATTGCATTTACCTACAGCTGAGGCTGGAAAAAAAAAACATTGATAAAAGGATTTGGGTGTTTTTCGTAGGTTGATAAATATGTACCAGAAAACTTGATGGCCTGACAGTAGCTTTAAGAAAAAGTCATCATAGTATTTATATGAGTGACAGGATAATAAATATTAATTTAGTTTAAATATTTTTTAAATCTTGTATTAAATTTATGTTGTGTTAGACTTGTACATGGACTTGTCCATGTCCTTCTCCTTCAATAAATCTTATTTAATAGGCAAGTGATACAGTACTAAGAATTTGAGATTAACAGATTTATTTGTCATATAATTTTAGATTTGAGTTTTGTGATTGCTAATATAATGACAGCTAGAGACTTATATAACTAGTTAATTTCAGGACATGTAGAATTAATCGAGGTATATGCAAATGATCCGGAAAATCACATTAATAAAAAAAAATAAAAATTAGACGTGTCCGTCGCATGTTTCTATCTCTACTTCGTATTGTAACATTGGCAATAATGTTCCTTGTGTGTACTAGGTAGATCTACGCGAGTTAGATTATTTGTGGATGATGATTGGTTGAATTTAGTAAAAATAAATCTAATGGAGGAGAAGTTATCACTGGAAAATTAATATATTATTGAGCACACGTGTGTGGTCTAATTGCATGAACATGTAACACGCCCAACCCGCCATTCATATTGATGCCACCAGAATCAGAGAAGTCCTGCACGCGCTCTAGCGAGCAAGAGTTTATTATATTTTACTCCTTGTAGTTTACCGAAACTAATTAGTTAGTCCTTGGAGATTTAAAATATAAACTAATTAGTTAGTTTATTATATTTTAAACGTACATTAAATATCTTCATATTTTTTATAAGAGTAATTTATTTTTTTAAATACCAAGATGTTGTTATTTTAATTGTTTTTTATTTTAGAAAAAATCAATGTGTTTTTTAGTTGATTTTATCATCAACCCAAGTTTGTACTATGTTAGGCCAAGACAATCCTTTCTCATTTTTTTTTTCAAATTTGGATCGATCAAGAACTCGAGTTGTCCGAGTTTTAGATCATTTATTGGGTCGATTTGAGTTTATAACTAAAGTTATTATATTATTATTAATCTTGACACTCAATGCAAAAAAAAAAAATCTAATGTTTTAAAAACATATAAGTTTTACCAAAGTACATATTGAGAGTAAAATATATTTTTTTATATAATATCTTGTCTAATCAACTATCAACCAAATAAAATGCATATAGAGTCACTTTATTTTATAGACAACTATAATTTAAAATAAAATTGTCCGTTTAATATTATAATAATGAGTGGCTTTCAAAATATTTTATTGCAAATAAATTGAAATAATATTTAATTTAAACCAAAAACCATAAAGCAATTTTCATAGAAAAGCATTTTTCAGTAGCCTGTTACTTTCCTTTTCTTTTTCAAAACATGAATTCGTCTGCCTTGTAAGAAAATTACCTAAAGAGCTAAAACAGCTCGTCCATTGAGTTGTTCACCGTGACTCATTGTCATTGTAGAGTGGCAATTTGTCATGGTGAATCGCGGGTGTACATCCTTTTTTTTTTTTTTGCTTTTTGAACAGTGTATTAACGAAAAAGCCCCCCGAAAACGACAAAAAGCGCCGCCGGTTTCAGGGGCTTGACGGTCATTGACCGTTTCGGTCCGGTCCGGCTCGGTTCGGCCGACCGGTTTTTTTATTTTTTTAATATTACATTGAACAGTGTATTAACAATTTTGTCCCTCGAAACGGACAAAAACCACGCCTGAGGGGGAGGGGCTTCACGGTAATTAGCCAATATTTTTTTATTATTTCCCGCTGACATCTGCTGGCGCGTCTCCGGACGCGCCGTTCGTTGCAGCGCTAACGCGTTCTTCGGACGGCGCGTGCGGCGTCATACGGCGTCGTAAAATGACTAAACGACGTCTAGAATGATTTTCAGGCATGTTCTCTTCCACATGGGGCGGCGCGTGTGTCACTATGATGTGCGTATACGTGTCAATGGTCGTTTAAAATCCCCCCCCCCCAATTTCTCTCTCCTGCATGCGCAACATGACGTCAGCTAAGCTGTTTTTTGTCAAAGTTCATTTCAGTCCCTGAACGTTATAATTTGTTTTTCTTGCCCTTAATGCTATTATATAGGTTTTGATTTGTTTCAATTTCGTCCTTCAATTGAAATTGATTATATCTTGAAGTTGCAAATCGGTCCTCATGCTTTTAATTTTTCGGATTGGGCCGGGATTCTATATAATTTCGGTTTCAAAGTTTTCATTGATTGCAATTTCATCCTTCAATGCAAATTTATTATAAATCCTTAATATTTTCAGTATCAAAGTTTGATTTCTTTCAATTTTATTTTTTTTTATCAGGTTTTGTTTTTCAATATTTGGATTTGCTTCAATTTTTTCCTTTGAATTAAATATATTATTTAAAGTATATCAAATTAATTATATGTTTGTATATTTGTGTCAAATTAAAGTATGTAAAACTAATTAGATGTTTTAATATTTATTGGATGTTATCGCCTAAAAATATTTAGATAGAGAAAAATAATGACCTAGAATACAATTATATATTTTGCTATTGTTATACTAGGGGGTGTTGAGCTATTTTATTACATTAAATTTCGCTTAAATAAAAATTAAATTTCGCATAAATAATTATGCACGAAAAAACTTTTCTATTTATTTTTTCAAAAAATTTGCAATATACAAATTCATCTAGGTTATATTTATAATGTGTTATATTTAACATAACTGGGGAAAATAGACAACTCATATTTTATTTTTTTTTACAAATTCATCTAGGTTATCTACAATTAAAAAACTATAAAAATCACTTCCCATTTCGATCACACTATAGATTATGTGAGACTAAATATATGTGTTGAATATTTTTTTAATATTATCGCCTAAAAATATATAAAGAGAAAAAAAAATGACCGATGATTTCTTACAAAAAAAAATAATATCGGTATTCTTAAATATATTTAATATAATAATATGATGAAAAAATCTTATAAAAAAACTTTGGCTTTGAATTTAAATTTATATTTTAGACTCCTTTTGTTTTTCCTTTTAAGAAACGGTGACCTTTTTTTCACATGTATTTTTTATTTTTTACTGTCCAAGTAAGCTATTCTTTTTTAGCCGGTTTTCTTTCTTTGTTTTTTTTTTAACCAGAGTATCCGTGGCAACAAATTCCTAATGAATCATTTCACCTTCTTAGCAATTTTTCTAACAAATTTAATTAAAAGTTTTTTAGCAATAGCAATATTCAATCACATTGTGGTTGAAAAAAACCATTTTAAATGAATTTTATCAATTGCAATTATACTAATTAAATATTAAAATTACAAAATACAATATTTTTAAAATCAATTAATTTTTTACAGAGATAAAAAAATCCAGCGAAGCGGGCAAATCCGCTCGAAATAATTAGACGACAGGCCTCTCCCTTACCACAAAAAAAACCGGCAACTATATTATTTTATTGAGTTTTTCTTTTTTTCACATGGAAGGAAAGAAAAAAAACATTCCAGGGATGAATTTCCACTGCTCATTTTCCTTGCGTGTTTCACATTTTCTGTAAAAAAGCCCGCCATAGATGCGTCGCAGGCTGCATGCTCGGGCCTCATTTTTAGACTCGACCCAGACTTCTCATTTTCCATGTTTGAAATGTTATACATGCTTATATAATCCAACAGCTAAATTTATATAGTAATGAAAATTTAAATTATAAAGATCTCTAGTTATTTTTCTCAAGCATAAAATGAATTTTTAATACAGTAGCAGCAATACAATTTTTCTCGATGCAGCAACAACAACACCACTTCAAAATAATAGAAAATTTTTATGAGAGAAACTTCTGACCTATGTCTATCAATCATTATAGATGAAGTTCACAGACTATTATTTATAGGTAGATCATGGATCCCTTCTTATTAATTTATTAGCTAATTTTCTCCTTCCATCAAAAAAAAGTTTGAATAAACAAAAATATAAGTGTGTTATGAGGGGCATAAATAATAATTTCCAACATGAAAATGCCACCTCACGTGTAGAATCTTCAGTTTCGGATATGTAAAAGGGTAAATTGCACGCATGATAGTTCTACTCGTCGAGCCTCTCCTCTGCTTATTTGATGGCTGGGTCCCTCTGTTAAAATTATGTTTACAGCCAGGATTATCAATGTGCTGGCTCTAATTTACTGTCATGCTCGATCCGTGCTCTTAAATTTATAAAAACACACAAAAAAGTTAGAAATTATATTCAAAATTTGTTAAAAATTGCAACGACCATGAAATCTCTACGTTCATTGAAAAAACTAAATTGAAAGAATTGCTGTCATAATCAGCAATTAAAACTATAAGGGCCAAAATGAAAATTCAATATATTATCAATTTCAATAACAGGATCCAATTGAAGAAATCAAAACTTATGTACTGTATTTATTGAATAATTTCAACCGAATCCGAAAATTAAAAGAAGGAGGACCGAACTGAAACATTGACATCCAATCAATTCCAATTGGAGGACCCAATCGAACTAAATCAAAACTTGTGCAACCAAAATCAGGACAAAAAACAAAATCAAAAGTCAAGGGACTGAAGTAAAAAGTATCACAAAATAGGGGACTCTCCTGCACTTTGACATGCAGGAGAGAGAGAGAAAGTGACCGTCGGCTTTAACCGGTTCCCGGCGCGGCCACAGACATATTTATAGTGAACGCGCCACCGCGGAAGGAAGAACACGACCAGGCGAACCGCTCTGTACGTCGGAATCACGTCTCCGGCCACCGTATGACGGAGCACGCGCCACCTCAACAGGGCGTGGGGCGTGAAACAGGTGGGCGCGTGTGACACACGCTCTGACAATAAACGCGGAAAAAATAAAAAAATATGGTCAATTACCGAACAGCCCTTGGACCGAAATCCTTGTTTTTGTCCTATACGGGACCATAATCGTAATTAGTCATTTTCAATAAATAATAAAAAAACAAAACATGCGGCGGACCGGACCGGTCTGGTCCGTCCGCGTGCAATTACATGCATGGCCCTGATCCTCAGCGTGTTTTACACTCAGCCCGACGCTATTTTGTCTTATTACCGGGGTTAAAAGCGTCGGTACACTGTTCATGGAAGAAAAAAAAAAGGCAGACGAACAGCCGCGACGCACGGCCGAGAAATGGCCAGTCCACAGTGCCATTGTGTCTGGTGCTACAGTGCCGACCCCGAGCTGTTTTAGCTCTTTTGTTAATCCTTCAAAATAAAAGCAAATAATGAAGCTGAAAGAACGAAGTATCTTTTGATCATAATTACACACACACACACACAAAAAAAAAAAAACTCATTTTATTTTTCTGGCATGACAATTATTTTTATTTCCAAAAAGAAGCCTGAAATGCTTCTCGTGCATAGTCCCATTTTTGCCTACTGAAACTAATACAAATCATAAGAGAAAAAAAATATTGAAAAGGGGGGCAAATAACGGGAGAAAAGTAACCATATAAGTAAGTGGTCAAATAATAAGAATTTAAAATTAAAAAATTTATTCTTTTTATGGTTTTAGGTTCGAGGTTTGTAGTTACTAATACGATAATCATTGGAAATTTATGTGACTGTTAACTTTAAGATTCATGGGATTAGTTGAGATATGTACAAACCGGATTGAATACGCACTTTAATCAAGAAAAAAAGGAGAAAATTAAAAGTTTTTTTTTAATGATTGGCGTAACCATTTTGCCTACTGAAACTAATACAGATAGTGTTTTTGATATCGCATGATTTTTTCTCCCTTTGATTTGGTGAAGGAAGAGGAGACACGGGTTGCTAATTAGCCGTGCACAACATTTTTATCACATACTATATATTATTATTATTATTATCTGTTTTTTATTTTAAATATATTAAATTAATGTTAATGTTAAGAAATAAAATGAAAAAGGATCTGCAACCGCATTACCATGAACGCAAAAAATGGAACCACTGATGGACCCATACATAAAACTGAATTATTACTTAGCCTGATTTGACTGGGGAGGGAGAAAGTGATTTGGTGGGAAATGATTTCATGAATTAATCCATCTAACCTTTTGAGACTTCATTATCTTCGAAGGAAACCCCTTCCCTGTCGACTCTCTCAAAACTGGGGACGGGAGTTCCCCACCCATTGTTTTTGACTTGGATCTTAGCCACGAGTCTTAAATCATTTTTTTTTTATTAACGTGGTTATTTAAATTAATTTTTATATATCTCAATTAATTTTATATATTCTGAAATAATCATCACATATTAACAACTATAAAATTTAAATTTTAGACCACATAAAAAACAAACTATTTAATCTATCCTTAAACCATCTACTACGGGGTTGTCTTAAATCACTATTTCTTAAACAAGTGCAGTCCCTTTTATTTCTTACAATATAATTGTTTTAAAAAAATATAATTTTACAATAAACGTATCATTGGCACAATTTACATATATTACTCGAGGCTAAATTCGTTCTGGAATAATTTTAAGGAAGCACATTTAATAAATTCTCATTAATACTAGCATCCGAATTGAAACCTAGAAAGTCAATAAAATGAACAAATCTGTTTTGCCTTGAAGATTTAAAAACATTGAACATTAAAAAACAAATCATAAAAAACTTCAAAAATACATGTTGTTTGGAGCCACGGCTGAAACAATTTTTTCACTACATTTTGAGTTTTTTTATTTTAAATTAAATATTTATAATCGTTTTTGATAGGTTAAGGTTAAGAATAAATTTTAAAAAATATTTTTTTTTCATTTTCATTCAAAATTTAAAAAGTAGAAGATCCTCTGCAGTAGACAACGAGGCAGAAAGTAGATTGAGCTCATTGATAGGGATTGAATTGAGTGTCTACACGTATGTACTGTTCATGATCCCCCACTGAAAAAAGGTCAGTTCTCACTTCTCTTTCTTTCAAAACCGTGTACGGGACAAAGTAAAGTTTATTCTGCTCGTGGTTTTTATATTTTTATTTATATTTATATTTATATTTATATTTTTAATATCAATATATTAAAATAATCGAAAACATAATATTTTTTAAAAATTCAATCACCTTCTATTTAAACAATAATTCCAAAACATATAATGATCACGATGCTTGAAAGCGAATGCGGCTCTAAATTTTCTACGTCCAATGTATATTGCATACAAATCGAGAACGAGAATAAAATTTAATTTCAAATATATTTATCGTACGAGGATAAATAGCCAAATTTTATTTCGAAAGACTTGACGTCCATGGAATAATTTAAATGGGGTCCTCACATCTTTAATGATTCTGTAAGTCAATCCTTCTAGTCTTGAAAATCATAAATTCATCCTTTTACCAAAAAAATTGATTGTTAATACTTTTGAAGGTTCCTAAATGTATTTTTATTTTTTTATACAGATTAAAACACTTAGCTAGAAATGAAGATTTTTTTTCCTGAAACAACAACAACAACAATAAAAAAACAAACAATTAGGAAAAACATAGGGAATAAGTTATTATTAACTCTCTTTCATTAATTTCATGAATATATAAAGGGATCTTAAAGTGTTTTTTAATATTTATAATATCAAAATATCTAACAAAACTTTTAACTGGTGTCTTTTGTGTCCAGATTCATGACAAAATATCAAAATATCTAACAAAACTTTTAACTGGTGTCTTTTGTGTCCAGATTCATGACAAACACCCACTTAAAATATTCTCGTAACAGAGCATTGTTTTCTTTCCATTCCACTGCCAGCATAGTGAAGAGAAAGTGCTGGTCTATTGATAACATAAATAGTTTTAGCATTAAAATTATATATTTTTTTATTTTTTATTTTTTAATAATTATTTTAATTATTATCACATATCAAATTAAAATAATCTAAATACTTTTGAAATATAATAACAAACAGGGCTGTTTTTCACACTTGTAGGCATTATTTGGTACTGCATTTTAAAAATGATTTTGAACAAATTTGATTTTTTTATTTTTTATTTTAAATTTATTTTTTTAAATTATTTTCATATGTTAATATTAAAAATAATTTTGAAAAATAAAAAAATATTATTTTAATATATTTTTAAATAAAAAAATATTATCTTAAACAATCACTTATTCGATGACGGTAAAGAGAACAACAAAGACTTCAGACAGCATCGTACAGTAGAAAAGACTTGAGACAGAATCTTCTCTCCTACCCCCCACAATTTCGTCAGCTGATTGCCCGGTCTGTTGCTTCTCTCTCCCTCTCCCTCGTCTCAACTGGGCAGACTTTTTCTTAGGTACGCTGTTTTCCCCTTCATTTTCATTCACAACCACATGTTAAATTTAATATTATTTTTATTTCATATATCGTTTTTTTATTTTATTTATCATGTTTCAAAGTCAATATATTAAGTTTGTAAGAGTTTAGATGGAGAATGATCATGACAATCAAGCCAATGTTTCATTTTCCAGAGTCCACGTCATTAATGTTTAGTGATTAAAATCATAACACTGCTAAAATAATCCATTTGAGTGAGAATCAGATCTAGAGATTCTCCAATAATAAAATCAACAACTTTTAATAAGAAACTACAATAAATAAGAAAATAAAATTCAAATTCTAATAACATAAGTATTTGCTCCTAGTCTGGTAAGATAAATACTATGAAAATTTTAAAACCCTTAAAAAGACTTTTCTGCCCCTAGAGAGATTTATTTTTAATATTTTTATATTAAAATACAACAAACAAATCCTCCTGACTTAATATGAGGCTCGAAAAATTATCAACTCCATATATGTCTGGAAATGACAAGGCTGGCATCTAGCCAAACATATATTTTTTTATTTTAAATTAATTTTTTTAATGTTTTTAGATAATTTTCATGTATTGATGTCAAAAATAATTTTTAAAAAATAAATATGGTACGAACCATCTCACTTAAAAGTTTAAGCTGTTAGGTGAGTTCTTAGAATATGATTTATATTATTCTTTAACACGCCACCTCAAATGAAAACTTTTTGGGCTTGAAACTTGCACAGACCCACACTACTCTGTGCTTGATTTTTATCGAATAGAATGAGGGTGGTGAGAATCGAACTCGTGACCGCTAGGTAAACAAGACTCTGATATTATATTAGGATGGTTCTCACCTAAAAATTTAAATTGTTAGGTGAGGCTCCAGATTAGGTGAGGCTCCAGAATATGATTTATATTATTCTTTAACAAAATAAACATTATTTTAATATAATTCTAAACAAAAAACACTTTAAAAAACAACAATCAAAATACTCCAAAATAGTCGCATATGCTTACTACGGAATATTGCTAGTGAATTTACTGCAGGTAGAAAAAGGAAAGGAAAGGCTACACGCCATGGCACATGGCCCATGTGGTGTACGAACAGCTCACGGTGGTCAGCCCCAACCTCAGCCACTAGCGTCCGGTGATTATGCCTCACGTCATTCTGGCTCAATGTGTCGCATGGGCCATGTTTATGTTATCGTGCTCTGTGCCGCCCGTGTTCACAAAATCTTGGATCAAGCCCAGGCTCAATGCCCTGAAAAGGTGCAAGAGGGTATCAAAAATGAATTCTTTCTCTCTGAATCAGGGTTAGGATAATTTGATAAAAAACAGTCGGGTCTAGCCCAGGCTTATATACAGCTCAAAACAGGATACGAGTAGAGTCCTGCAGATTTCTGGGAATTTTACTGTCACAGTTTTGAATTTCGAATTTCTATCAAGAGATCATATCAGTCCAAGTGTAAATACCCACGGCTTTATCTAAGAGAATTTCGGGATTTTATTTATTAAAGGAAAGTCTCTTAATTGATTATACTATTTCTTTTCGTTGCCTTATATGTGGCTAGCTAGGTAATGATGAATCCATGTCAAAGTTGTTAGAGAATAATATAAATTATATTTTGGAGTCTGATCTAACAATTTAAGTTCTTAGGTGAGATGATTTATTGACATGATATTAGAGTCTTGTTGACTCAGCGGTCACGAGTTTGAATCTCACCACCTCTATTCTATTTGATAAAAATCCCAAGTTTCAAGTCCAAAGGGCTTTCACTTAAGAGTATATGTTAGGGAATAATATAAATCATATTCCGAAGCCTCATCTAATAGTTTAAACTTTTAAGTGAAATAATTCTTTGACAAAAATAGCCTAGCAAGATAGGAAACTACAGGGAAAGAGAGCTGCATTAATTCATGCTTGCATAAGATAAAACCATCCATTTTAATGATTAGGGTTTCGGAGTTTTGTTTTTCTTATCTTCGAAATCATCCTTGAGATGGTGCAATTAGTAGAGTAACTTTCTTTGATGAGGTTTTTATTACACCAAGAGGGGAGAACAAACGACTTGGAGAAAGCGAATACAAAGCATAATAAGCAGAAACCGAAGAAGAAGAGAAGAAAAAAGGAAGAGGGTTTTACATTAATTATCTATTAAAAAAGACAAAAACTTATGAATTACTGGTTTTCGGATTCATTAACTTTGTTTATAAAACATTTTATATCCTCTGCATTTACTGCATTTATATATATATATATATATATATATAGTATAAAATTATAACAGCTTTTGTCCCTTCTCTTTAATAATAGCAATGCTTCTTCTTCATCTTTTTTTTTTTTTTTTTTTAATGCTAGCTTCCTGATAGACATTAATAGCAACGATTCACATGCATATAACTCTTACCAAAAAAGCTAATGACTCTGATTTATTGCTTGATAAACTAAAACACAATATTCGGACAATTTCTGCTAAGTTATAACATATCAATGATCATGATGGCAAATATCCATGTGACAGACAGGGCCGGAGAGGAAGAATACAAGAAATCGGTTTTCTGACCTAGTTGAGAACACTAGCTAGTTTTCGAGACAAGCAATACATCTCATTTAATTATACTTGAAACATTTTGGAAAATCATCAGCACCGCATGTATATTAATTACCTTCTACTGCTAGATACATAATTACGTTTTAACACCAAATAATAATTGGATGTACGCTACAGTCGGCAAACAAGCTAATAATCAATGGGAAATTCCAAGGGACTGATAACATACAAAGGTTATTATTTGGTTTCATCACTGCTTACTAATTATATATGAAAGCAAATTAATGCCTAGCTCCACATAATTCAACAATTTTGGGCAATTATCTACGTGTTTGACAGAGAGAGGATTGATCGAGGTCTTACCTGATCCTGTCCATATAATGGAAGGAGAAAATGCAGTAACAAATAAAATGGTTATTAATATTCTTTAAGAAAAATAAAGAACAAAACTTTGAAGCTACATGAAAAGCCAAATTAACCACGAGAAATAGACTCAATTTAAAATGTCTGTGGCTCTCCCTTGTTTATTAATTATCAGTGGTTCGCAGTGGAAATGATTTGTCATCAAGCTAGAAAAAGGAAATTAAAAACAAACAATGCATTAATATTTTCTCACAAATGGTTACATTATATGTGTGAGATTATATTCCAGTCACAAGCTGAAACATAAAATTAAGCAGAAGGGTTTTTTCGCTATGAAAAGGGTCAATTCAAAGTAATCACCAAACATCGATTATTTGAGTTTGAATGAGATATACAAACTGCAGAACATCTAAAGCCTTGCCTTCTAATTTTATATGAACTTAGCCACACCGAACCATTGATACAATGCAACTTACCTGCCGCAGAGTAGAGCTTGAATCGTTGGTTCATCTATCATGGATGTAAAATTCTGAACCAAATACACCATTCGTTTGCGATCTCTCAGCATAATCTATATATTACACCAATGGAACAGTAATATGCAAATATATTCATTAAATCCACAATGATTCCCCCTGTCAAACAATACCAGAAATAAGCACGTAACCTTTGTGCAAAACATCTTCTTCATTCTTTGAAAAGAGATTTACCCGTGTGACCCATTAGCGGTCATGGCCAAGTCTAAGCTCCAAATCGATTTCATCATCGTCAGAAACCCTCCTATTCTCTCTATTATCTTGAATATTGGAACACCCAATTTGCAGGCCTATATTTGTATCCCAAAGCTCATCACTCAAGCTCAAAGATTGAGATCTCGGCACAAGAGAATCATGACTGCCATGTTTGTAACTATGTGGCTTACTAGGGCTAGATCCCTGTTGCTGAAAAAACATTCCATAATTCCCTTGAGCCTCCGAAACCAAATAGAACTTCGTGGGCTCACTTGAATTTGGTACCATACATCTAGGATTCTTGATTAATTCCTCACTGGCTTTGCTTGAAACTGATGAAAAACTTGCAAGCTGCTTGGCTTTGGTTCGATTGGCTCGATCTTTGCGGTGTATGTTCATGTGTCCCCCTAAGGCCTGCGCGTTGGTGAAGCCTCTCTTGCAAAAAGAACATTCATACGAGCGTTTAGCAGATATTGTTGTTCGGCTTGATAAGTCTTCTCTGACTCGATTTTCTTCAGTACTCGAAGCCTCCAAGCTTTCTTGTTTTGCAGACTCCATACACACACACACACACACACCAAGAAATTGAAAACCTTGTCGCGATAGTAAATATTCGCCACAGAGTTTTTGTTTGGAATCAGTATACGAGATAAAGGTTAGAGAAACGAAGAAATGGGCTTTTAGTGGAACAGATTTAGGTTAGAAAGTAATAGAGAGAAGGCTAGAGAAGGAAAGGCAGACGGATGTGAAATGGTGACAACACAAGCCATTGGCATTTCCCTGTGTGATGTACTCTGAGGGAGATTCAATTTTGGCGTTTGCTTTAGGACTTTTCTTGTTGGTCGGCTTTCGTGACGGATCCATTTATCTAGTAAATTTCAGTGCCTTCTCATCCCTTTTGATCTGCTGCTTATGGGAATATTTTTAGTAACGCGGTTTTTATTTCCTGCTCTTATCAAAATTTATATATATTTACACTAATCACTATCAAGAAAATCAGTTCCACATGGTTTGATTTCCAATTTAGAGGTAATTGTTTCCATGGTCGAGACACAGGCTCGCTGACATCACACATGATCAACGCCAATATTAATTAATTAATCGCACAACCAAGAGGAGATGGTATAATTAAATCTAGCCATCGAAAAGAAATGTTATGAAACCGCGTGGGATCGATTATCTTTGGAAACAAATCCTCTGCCACTGTGAGTTTCTCAGAATGGTTATGGTTTTTCTATAAAAATATATGATATAACCCTAAATTCAAGTCTATACCCTACGAATCACTGTCATGCTATTCTACCTACGTACATCAATTCATTTATTTTTTTGTGAATCTCTCCTTTTCATTGAATCAATTTTATAATCCTCATCATCCCTTTCTCCCCCAATATATGTGTGGCGTAGATAAATTGAAGACTGCAAGAAGGGAAAAAAGAAAAGGAGATAGCATGTAAATAGCGATAGAGGGTACAGTAACATAACTGGTTATTTATTCATCCATAGCAATCGAGATTTTAATTGATGCCATGGCTCAAAAAGATGACTCGTGCAATTTTGATTCCCTACAGTCTATGTCTACACGCCTCAATCTGAGCAGTCATCTTGCTAGTTTCAGCAAATTCAACTTGTATATAATTATCGAATGAAAAGGAAAGAGGGAGCTATAGCAGCTCGATAAGAATGAACGAAGCAACGTAATGCTCGATTTTTATTAGAAAATTAATCTCGAGCATAGCATGTGTCTTTTATTTTTGGATTCGAGAAAACTTCACCCTCCAAAAATCAATATTTTGTGGTCCCAGATGAATGAGTAAAATCCCGGTTGTCCCAAACTCTTATAAGAGGTGCACGTCTTAACTTGAACTCGAGATCTATTATACAAATCTCAAGTCTTTTGCCACCACACAACACCCCTTGGAGACCATGTGTAAAGCAATGCACTTAATTACTTGTTTAGCTGTTTTTTCATCTTTTTAAGTAGCTGGTTTCATTCTTTTTGGACAGAGAGACGGCAAAATCAACGTGGTGACAGCACTTAATCTAGCTTTGACCATTTCCTTTTGGGTTGCAATGAAAACTTTATCATGTCGTACAAGGAAAACTCGACCATGTCCTAGAAATGAGTGACGATGTTTATGTGTATGATTTTATATACTTTTGTATTGATTATACATGTAATAACCAGTAATTAAAATGACAAATGGAAGAAGGCCGGCAGTAACATGAGTGCTGTGATATCAATTTTAGTGCCAGTTCATATACAAACAAGTTTTTGAAAGATTTCTGGACCAATACAGCCCGATGAAACTCTTATTTTACAGAGCTTAATCAAAGACGTTTCAAAAAGTTAATGGTTTTGAGTGGGTTAATTAAGCATACAGCTTTGTTAGTTGACCAGGTTGACCTCATCAACAGCTCCTCATCATGTGTATTTACATTGCCTAGCTATAATTGTTTTCAGATTTTTTTAAAGTTTAATTTATTTATTCGATGCTTGTAATACGTTAGATTCGACAATAAAAACCAAATTGGACGATATCTTTAAGCTTAAGATAATTAATTACAATGCTTTTCAGTGAGTTATTGGTTGATTCTGTTGAAAATGACCGGATTTGACTATAAACTCAGGATAAATTTTGAAAATGATTTAATCTTGAACTTAAAGTTTCCAATTTTCTACTAAAGCATGCTTTACTAAAAAAGGGGGGTGTTTGCAACGGAATTTTGTTTAGCAACGGATTTTCCGTTGCTAAACACATTCCGGAAAAAAAAAAAAAAAACATGGGTTGCAACGGAAAATCCGTTGCAATTTAAAACCATTTGCAACGGATTATCCGTTGCAAAATAAAATTACTTTGCAACGGAAAATCCGTTGCAATTGACAACCATTTGCAACGGATTATCCGTTGCAAATGAAAATTACTTTGCAACGGAAATTCCGTTGCAATTTAAAACAATTTGCAACGGATTATCCGTTGCAAAATAAAATTACTTTGCAACGGAAAATCCGTTGCAATTGACAACCATTTGCAACGGATTATCCGTTGCAAATAAAAATTACTTTGCAACGGAAAATCCGTTGCAATTTAAAACCATTTGCAACGGATTATCCGTTGCAAAATAAAATTACTTTGCAACGGAAAATCCGTTGCAATTGACAACCATTTGCAACGGATTATCCGTTGCAAATGAAAATTACTTTGCAACGGAAAATCCGTTGCAATTTAAAACCATTTGCAACGGATTATCCGTTGCAACAAAAAATCATTTGCAACGGAAAATCCGTTGCAAATTAAAAATTAAAATGCAACGGATTATCCCTTTAAAAATTTAATTTGCAACGGATTTTCCGTTGCAAATTCAATTTAACTTGCAACGGATAATCCGTTGCAAATTAAATTGAATTTGCATCACCCCGCGCAAGAATTGTTTTTATTTAAAAAAAAAAATTAAATATATATTTAGTACCCGCATCATGATGTTAAGCCCCTCTCTCCGGCGACCCACGCTCTCCTTCCCCTTCACTTTCCTCTCCATCTCCAGACCAGCCACTGCTCCCCGTAGCCCCACTCTTTTCTTTTCCATTTTTTTTCTCTTCGTTGGCAGCCCCACAACTGCAGCCTTATCTCCCCACTCTCTTCATTTTCCCTTTCCCGTTTTTCTCCACAAGCTGCCGCGCATTTCCACAATCTTCCTCAGCCACGGTTTCACTCTCTTCCTCTCACAGCCAGCACAGGCTGCCCCTTTCGGTCCAGCATCCTCACTCTTTTTCCCTCTCACTTTCTCCTCCGATCGTCCACCGTCTCCCGATCTCCCCCACGCAGCCCTTCCTCTACATCTCGGCCTTGCTTTCAGCCCTCAGTGGCAGCCCCTGCCTTTCTCCTTCTTCTCCAAGACACCACTGCAGCAGCCTCCACGGTCTCATTATTCAGCCTCCACAGCCTCAAATATGCACTCTCCCTGTCAGATCTGTGCTCCGGCCACATGGAAGAATTGGTGTCTCAGAGTTTTGACAGAAAGAAAATGGCTTTTGCCTTTACCGGTGAGAGGGTAAGAATTTTAATTTTAATTTTTTTAGGATTGTTTTATATTTTATTGTGTATAAAATTGAAGAATTAGTAGAACTACTGACATGCTTCGGAAACAGATGCCCTAACATATTCGAGCATTTGAATTTTAATCAGTTTTTTAGAAGAATTAATTTATGTAAGAATTTGGAAATAGCAAGCTGTAAATAATATTATTACAATTCTGTTTCTCATGATCAAATGTTCATCATTTCCATTTTTTAAATTCCTTAGTTTCTAAATTTGTTTAGGGTTTAGGGAGATTGGGGTGGCCACGGTGGTAAGGGAGAGTTTCTGGAGAATGATTGGTTTGGGTAGGAGTTTCTGGGGTTGCATGTGGCTATTTTTTGTGTGGAATGAAGTTGTGAAGTTGTTATTTTGTGGAAAATTGGCTAATTAACTGACTGTGATTTTGTGTGCTATTTTTTCCCTTGGATTCAATTGTGAAGATGTGAAAGTGTTCGGGTTTTTGATTATAGATGTATGTGCTATTTTTTCCCGTGGGTTCAATTGTGAAGATGTGAAGATGAGATAAAACTTATTCTCGGCTTGTTGATAAGATGGTCTGAACCCTGAAGATGAGATAACTTATTTAGGAATTTGGTGGCTCATTTTATGGAAGACTTGAAAAATTATATGAAGCCCTGCATCACAGGAAATTTCTATCAATTGTAGCAAAAGAAAACACTATTATAACCTCCGGTTTATTAGTCAGTCTTATGATGTCCGCCTCTTTACTTGTTTCAATTTCTTCAGTCTGAAGGTACATATGGTTTATTTGTACAAGGAGGTATGTTCTTCTCTCTTTCTCTGTCCCTCTCTCTGTTTCATTTTCACTTATCTTTGTTTTCTTCTTCAAGTTTTTAAATCTTTACTGGCTGGTTCTTATATAGTTCATGCCTTGAATATTTCTAATTCAAAACCAATCTTTCTTTACAAGTGCATCTTATGCTTTCAAGATTTAGATATTCTCCATATACCAGTTTATGTTCATTCTATGTTTTAATTTATTTTCCTTTTTCTTTATATTCCATCGTGTATAGGTATCTGAGGCCTCTTGTGGCTGATGTTGCTGTTGTTGCGAAATGTCATTTAAGTGCTCTCTACAGACATGAAAAAGGGAAACTCTTTGCTCAACTGGTTGACTTGCTGCAGTTCTATGAGCGGTTTGAGATTAATGATTATTTGGCCCCTTCATGTTCTCAAACACCCGTAATATATTCAGAGCGAAGGGTTCGAAGGAAATCCCTATCTCCAGGAAGGATGCCAAGGTAAACTGGATATAGTAGTGCTTTGAATATGTGCTTTCACAGGTTATGTTTTTTGGCCTCCCTGTTCAACTTTGAGAGGCTGCAATGAATCATATGGTTTATTTGTTTCTTCTTTCTATTCTGTAGGGCGATTGCTGAATACGTATCTTGTGATCTTACAAGTTATCATCTGATGATGTTTTTATTACATCGGGTTGCACTCAAGCTATTGATGTTGCATTGACAATGCTTGCTCGGCCAGGTGCAAATATCTTGCTTCCAAGGCCAGGCTTCCCAATTTATGAACTTTGTGCTGCTTTTAGGAGTCTTGAAGTTCGGCATTTTGATCTTCTCCCAGAGAAAGGCTTTGAGGCTGATCTTGATGCTATTGCAGCCGTAGCAGATCAGAACAGCAAGGTCTTATGCAAAATATGTATTTTTTTATTCCATGTTGATTTACTTATAAATGTAATTGTAACTGAATTTTTGTTGTATTATACATTTTAATTTATGAAATTTTTATTTCAACTGTATTTATTTAGTTCTCAATATTAATAATATATCAATAATATTTATGAAAATATTATTCATAATTAATTTAAAAATAAATAAATTTGAAATTGATTAAAAAATTTAATTGCAACTTTGCAACGGATTATCCGTTGCAAAGTTGCAACGGATTAGCCGTTGCTAATTGGCAATGGCTTAGCCGTTGCAAATTTGCAACGGATAATCCGTTGCAAATTTGCAACGGCTTAGCCGTTGCAAAGTTGCAACGGCTAATCCGTTGCAAAGTTGCAACGGATTATCCGTTGCAAATCAATTTGCAGTCAAGGTTTTGCAACTGAATGCATCCGTTGCAAAATCCGTTGCAAATGCAAATTTGCAACGGCAACCTTACTGATTTGCAACGGATGCTTCCGTTGCAAAACCCCCCCTTTTTTAGTAGTGGCATGAAATAACGATTCTCCTGTAACATATTCCACCATGAATTCCAATAGCACTGCTTAGCCCTTCACTTTTCTTTCGGTTTTTATTGGATTATATATATATATATATATATATATATATATATATATATATATATATATATATATATATATACATGTGTGTGTGTGTGTGTGTGTGACCAAAATACCAAAAATCTTACACTCATGTATTAAAAATAAAAAATAAATGTGATGTCAAATTTGAGTCATAAAACTATCAGAATTTAATTCAATGAGGTTGAGACTTGTTCACTCACAAAGAGAGTTTTGCCTTGAACCTTAGATGAAGCCTACAAATGAAAACAAAACCTAGAAAAACAATCAACTAATAATACATCTTACCTTATATAGGGTGTAGTGGAAGGATGCTTATTCTCTTTGCATAATTAGTCTCATTACATAGTCTCTCGCAGACCATAGATTTTGTAGTGACCATGATACTAGGTGGTTGCTCTCTCCAATCATAATTTTATGATTAAACCCAAAACTTCTTCAATACCAAGAGGCAACTCTATTATTTGATATTGTGTATATCACGATAATAGTAATGCCAACACTTATCATAAATTTAGTCCAATGTTGATGAATGTATTTAATTACATTTAGGGTTATTACAATTGCTCTTGGTGGAAGATCAAAGTTGGAGTTTATCAATGGCGTGACTAAATGTAATTAGTATGTCTCGAATACTTAATTCAATAGAGCACAATTCTATCTAAATTCTCAATTACTCATAATTCTTTGTGGATCTTTGAGATGTTGTGTGTGATATGTATGACAACTAAGATTTTTCAGATTTATTGGTACATTACCAGTTTTCATCAAGATGGAAATTGTTGTAAGTTTACCAGGAAGTTTTAAAAAAGGTTTATGGAGAATTGAAGATCTAACAACCTTATACTATTGATGGGCCTCTCTTGCAAAACAAGAAAAAAAATCATATTTCTAGTCCTAATTTTGAGGACTTGAGAAGCCATATTTGTTGGAAATTACTTTTGGTGCCCCTCATGACACACCCATGTTCTTGATCATGCAAACCCATAATTATGGAGATAGGTCATGGGGTTTGATCATGGGGATCAATTGGTTGGTCATGACTAATTATCTCCTTGATGGAAGGAGAAAATTGGAAAAGAAATTAATGAGTGGGGTCTTTGATCTACCTATTAATAATAGTTTGTGTCCTCCATCTACGGCTACTGATAGGCATAGATCAGAAGGTTCATCTCGTAAATTTTTTATTATTTTAAAGTTGTATTGTTGGTGCTGCTTTGAGAAAAGCTTTGTTGTTGCTGCAATTGAGAATTCATTTCGGTACTTGAGCAACAATGGCTGGGGGTATTTATAATATAAAATTTTACTGCTATATGAATTTAACATTTGATTATATAAAGTATGTATAACAATATTTTGATGAGCACTGAACTTCCATCCTCTAAGAATTTTTGTGCAATAATTTGACGTAAAGAATTTCATTTTAAGATCATGTCTCAAATTGTTACTCCAGGTGTTTAAGATGCCCATGCTTATCTTACTTATCCATCCTGTAAAGAAAAAATATACAAGGTAAATGTTCAAATCTCAACATTGCTATAATATTGGACATTCAATAGGTTGTTGCTGGAGTTTTCACCTAGAAAAGAAACTCAAATTTGCAAAGAACCAAAAGGAAAAACAAGTCATTGATTATAAGGCTTACTTGGCTACACACTTTATTGAATTTTCTCTCTCTAATAATATCGCCTTATGGAAATATTTTTCAAGATATTTACATGAAAAACATGTTTAGGGAGTAGTCTAAGATGGAGGTGTTAACCAAGAACATGATCAGCTTGCAACACTTTTCAATCAATTTATTGGTTTTTTCAGTAATGAAAATTTTGAAACTAGCCAAGGTATAATTTTGAATGATTTAATTGGGTTGAAAATGTACTTGATCATCGATCAAATACTGCTTATTGTATGTTTTGTATTATGTTAACCAAACTTTATCAAAAAGTAAAAAACAAGTGGTAGCTCATTCTAGTGTCAAAATTGAATATCGTGTTTTGATCTTGACAACATATGAGGTCATATGACTTAAAAGTCTTCTTGCCAATCTAGGTTGTACGTGCACTCTAATGATATTTTTTTTTATATAATAATCAGGCTATAATGCACATTGCTTCTAATCTCGTATCTCATGAATTAATAAAGCACATTGAAATGAATTATCATTACATTCATCGACAAGTTTAATATAATTTCACTCCAATTCATTGTGTACATACAAATGATCAATTAATAGATGTATTTATCAAAGTTCTTGATAAATGTATATTTATACACACACACGTGATGAAAGTTGGTTTTGAACCTTTAACTTCTACCATTCTTTTAAGAATTACTTGTATGATTTTTAACAATGGGTACCCGTTTTTTTCGTATTGTTTTTTATGGCTTGAATTTTTTGAATGTCCATTCATAAACCTCTAGGTGCAAGCAGTCCTTTCTCTGACATCTATCGCTTGATCATATGCCCCCTATGAGATTGTCATGTTGCACGATTTCCAGATATGCTAGTGAAGTTCTCAACACATTGACATATTTACAATTTTATTAGAAGAAATTATCATGGCGTTTTGTGAAGAATACTTTAAATATTTGTTCATTCTTAATTACAAAAAAAAAAAAAAACACATCGATAGCAACAATTTTGACCGCTGTAATGAAAACAAGAAAAGGGTGTGAAGAAGATGAAACTATGTATATAGCCTGCTGTGATATGGGCCACAACTGCAAATGGAGAGGGCCGTGAGCCTGGGATAGTACTCTCGAAATCGGCAGAGATCATGTTTCTTATTTCTGCTCTCGATGACCAAGTTGTTGATTTACACCCCCGAAGAAAATAACTCATCTCACTCAACCCATTAATTGAAGGTCTTCTTCGATACCTATATTGAAGATCAGTCGTGATTTAATTTCCATGAAAGAAAAGAAAAAAGGTTATTTAAATCGCCATAGGACAGGCTAACTGCTGTAATTTTCAATGCCCCAGAATTCAACAGATCGATTTGGTGGGTAGCAGATGATATATCAGTATCAGTCGTTGCTGCTTCATAAGCTTTGCTTCAATTTTGCAGAACTAGCTAATTATTGTCTTCAAGATTGAATACAGTAGCTGGGAAAACGGAATGCTCTGAATAGAATCTGCAATAACTCCATATCCATAAAGATAACAATGGACGCTGCATGGATGGCACAGCCATACCGTGTGTTAATTTTAAAGCCTGGTTTGGTTAAAAAATAAAAAACCTATCTTTCCCATCAGATGCCGAAGCACGAAAATTATTGAAGTGCAGATGGTGTTGAAAGCAATGCAGGAGGGAGAAAGTGCATGCCAAATAAAAGGTAATTAAATTATCGGAGATGGATGGCGATGTGCGCCGACTGGGAAAAGGCTTTTGCTTTATGCCATCCTCCCTTCACTTTCACTAAAACAAGCAGGCTGGGAGCTTCTCCTCTTTCTTAATTGTCTCTGCTCTTTCCTCTCTATTGTCACCAATCAACTCTTCGGGACAGTCTCCCTTTTAAATTCCTAACAATTTCTTATAAAACAAGTTTTGATTTTTTAATTTTAAAGAGTTAAAACGACTAGAATCAATGTTGACACAACCAATCAAATGTTGCCATGTTTCACTTTGGTATAGAAAATTGTAGTTTAGACCTTGTAGTTAAAAGGTACAGAATTTGGTCACTTGAATCAAATTTGGTCCACCAAAACCCTAATTAATTGCTCTCTCCCCTACGCTTTAACCCTATTTTCATTGTTTTAATGTATCTGTAATTTTATATTTCACAATTACATGAATCATCATCCATTGACGAGTACAGTTTTTCTACACGAAACAGCTAATTAGCTTCAGAATGCTTCACTGCATCAAGTCTGACGCATCCACTCTCGTTTATTTACTCGGTAAAGCTTAGCCTTGGAGCCATTTATAGTGCAAGATCGATGACAGGTTTTCTCTAAACTATATTTGGTTTGTAGAAAAACGAAAGTTGATTACTATTTTAACTTCTATTTTTATATATATAAAAGGATTATTCATCATAAATTTCATAGGTCTGACTATACACTACTGGCCTGAAGATCACGCGAGTAGAAGATCTATGGAGTGAAAAATGAAAACAAATGTGAGTCTCACTCACTGATCATGAAAAGCTTTTTTAATTACGAAAAAGAAACATATGTTTTATATAGGTTTGCATAGATTGTTTCTTGCAAGCATTCCTCATCGTCTGTTTACTTACATGTGGACTGTAAGATATTTTGATTTTTAACTTTAAATTCAAGTGCGTTGACGACTGTGATGGAAGATATTTTTTGAAAGTATATATTAAAATAATTCTTCAAGCTAATAGTATTTTTGAAAAGTATACATAAACAATATTTAATATCAAATAAAAGATTATTCAGAAGGAGGCTTTGGTAATTTTTTTTTTAAAAAGAAAAGAAGTAAGCTATAATTGGACTTGTAGGTGTCGCAGCTCAACGCTCCATTCTCCACACAATAAAATCGAAATCATGATGAGTCCAGTTGTCTTCTAGCTGTTAAAATATTCTGACGGGTGTAGGGGGGAGAATTTCTCATTGACCGCTGCAAGGAATGGTGAACTGGTCAGCAAAATGAACGGCCATGATGATGTAGATTGGTCGGCCAGGGCTAGAGTGAAGTATCTAGGCATTGATTCTTGGAAGGAAGATTTCGAACACAGTATCTAAGCATATTTTGTACTTGGAACAGCAAATTGGCCCCATAATCTAGAGTAAAGTCAGAAGCTGAAAGAGCTTGTGTAGGTGTAATGATAAGACATGACGCGGGATGCTATCATCCTGAGGATCGTCAATCACATTTCAGGATCTTACTGAACTGAGGTAGAGTTTGTACAAGGTACATAGTTGTAAGAGATGTGAACATGTGGTTTGCTTCGTTTCTTTGCGTCTTTCAGGTTTCTTTCGGAATAACTGGGGTCAGCCACGTTGGTCCATGTAAAGTTCCAATCGCAAGTGTAAGAAGATAGAAAAAAATCCACCTGCTAGCAACTCCAAATTAACCTAGCCCGCCCCCCAGCAAGTTATCTACGAGAAAAATTATGAAATCCCTTGAGATCGATCTGGTCAGTCTTTGATTGGGTCTATTAACAAGTGACCATTGATTAATCCGTACCCCATTTCCTTCTGTGCCCTTCCAAATCTAACCAAGTTATTGATCTTGATAAAATATAACTAGATTGATAAAATAAATCTCTCATGCTTTTTAGCTGTGAAAAAATAGGTGTTTGGATGAATTTATCATATAAATATCAAAAAAATATTATATTTTTCATTTTGTATTATACAAATTGAGGTTCTCCTGTTGTTTGTTTGTCAACATGATATCAAGATTTAGGATGACTGTGAGTGGAGCTAATTGCATACATAGAGAGATACATAAACTTAAAATAGAGATCGATGGTTAGATTTGATCGATTTGGGATCTCATAATGAATACTCTCTTTCAGTATAATTTGAACCATTAAATCAGTTTTTGAAGAGGTTTGCCTCTTTTCATATTATGATAAAAAAGGGATTTAGTCGAGATTAGGAAATGGGCAAGAAATATAGGTGAAATTTCATCATTACGATTATGACAGCATATGACGATAGCAAAACTAATTATGCGCACACCCACTCAATGCGTCTTGAAGATGTTTGTCGTTTATTTAGTCTGTGTTAACCTAAATTCTGTTTAAATTTAAGTTAAACACATTAATTAACAGATTGCACTTAATTGCACTCAAATATAGCAGGAAATAATAGTTTTTTTTTAATCTCATCAAGGATCCCGGAACCAAGAACATGACACATCTCTTAATTAGCAATGCCTATACATGCAGATAGATATATAGAACTTTCTTCTCCATCTCTTAATTAAATGAACAACTCACTCAATGCAATCTGCATAGGAGAAATGCTCTGATGACAGAAAATTTATGATTTATTTAATAGATTTTGAATTTAAGTTAGGGTATGTATATTTTGTAAAAATTTGATATAATTAAGATTTTACTCTTTTATTTTGAACCCATAAAATATATTTTCTAAAAGATAAAGTTTTCTCATATCCCAAAAAGAATACAACGAAGATGGAAAACGGGGGGCAATTATATTTTTTTGAGCTCGAGTATAAATTTCTCTTATTTTGCTGTATTCATTAATTGATAATTATATTTGAAAATGCTGTAATTTTTCTTTGATTACAGGAAAGTGGCCTGCTCATCAACAACCCAGATAAAAAAATATCTATAACGTCGTTACAGTACGTAGAAGAAAATGATGGGCAAGGACGGCATTAGGTTGGATGTGGGGATAGCGGTGTGTAAGGATGTAGTGCCTGCCTTGACCAATGGCCATTTATGGTAAGCGTTTTAGTGTTTTTAGTTGTCTGAATTGCTTTGCACGGACCGAAACCTTACATTCTGTTTAAGGAAAAACATCATACCATTTGACACCCAGACAATGTCGGGAACATGCAAACCATCAGATTTTGGGAAAAGAGCGTATCCAATGGCTCTCTCACCTCTCTTCTGTGTCTATGATGATATCATGTAAACATGCCGTCATGATTCAAATAACAATGCCCTAGTTACGTTTACGTTTTCTTCTCGAAAAAGTTAAGGATGTCAATTTCCATTCTGTGTAGCTTGAGGTTTCATAGATCCAAACAAAAGCTCTGAGCTTGTTCTTCGACGTAACCTTTCCCCCCCACATGTTGATCAACGAAAACATATAGGATGAAAACTTTCCGTCCACAGTCATTGAGGCAGTGCTGGTTAACGGGTCTGAGCTGATTATCTTTATATGATCATAATGGAAGGTGGAAAAGTAAGAGAGAAATAAAGAACGACAAATTTTTCACCCCCCACCCACCCAAAAAGAAAGAAAGAAAACACAGAGAGAGAGAGAGAGAGAGAGAGAGAGAGAGAGAGAGAGAGAGAGAGAGAGAGAGAGAGAGAGAGGAGGGATCCGCTTACATGCATGTGCGATTTGTAATTTGATATATATTATAAAGACAAGAACTTGAATCTTAGCAAACCTCATTTATTCTCAAATTAATTTCAGCACAAACTTAAAACCTTGTATATAGTGGCATCTTAATTAAGAAAAGAAAACATTCTCTAATCTTACCTCACAATTTAGATTTGTTTATTTGACACCCACACCATAATTCATGCCACATCATGCAATCTGACTTTGGTATTATACAATATAATAAATAATTTTCTATGATGTTAGCAACCTCCTGGAGATTGGATCAGAGTTAATACAGATGGGCAACCCAGGTCCTGCTACTGCGCAGGTTGTATTGTTCGGGATGGTAGTGGTATTTGATTGAACGGTTTTGTTGCCAATCTGAGTTTGTGTTCGAGTCTTGAGTCTGAACGTTGGGCAGCTTGTTTGGGACCTGAGTTGGCATGGAACTTGGGCTATCGTCTTTTTCCAAGAACACTAAACCGCATGATCGGTCTTTGATCTATTTAGAACAATCACAAATAGTATAATATATCCACTGGAAGGGTTTTACCATCTTCCATTTTTAATAAGATCAACTCCTTTTGTTGTTAAGTTACAGTTAACCTAACAAGAACCAAAAACGAAATAAAAAGAAGAAACAAGAAGAAGAAGAAGAAAAATCTAACATTTTTTACTGGATGAGTCATCAAAATTCTCACTCACACGCCCACCTTCTCTCTCTCTCTCTCTCTCTCTCTCTAAAGAAATGGGATATCGATCAGAACTCTAAATTAACTGAAGCTATCATTATTATATGCAATATAAAACAACGAGATTTTTCTTTTCTTATGAAAGTCGATAATAGTGTTAAAGTACCAGCCAGCAAGAGAATGGCTGATGGCTCATCAGACAAAAGTTACACTAGCTTAAACAATATAATATGCTGACAGCAAATCTAGATAACATAATAAGAGCCATGATTAAGAGAAAAGAAAGTTGATAGCAGAAAATAACATGTGAAAAGTCTTTTCTAGATCAGGAGAATATTTTTTGCTTTGGAATCTAACATCTTCTGAACTTCTTCAAAAAAACTTCTGGAATAGCAACTAAACATAATGCATCCTATAGACAAGCCAATTGAAAGCTTCCATGTTTAAAGGTGCTGGTTTGTGAACGTTGATATGGCTGCGCAAGTTGATCACCTAATTAAGAGATCCCAGTCGAAGTTCCAAATCCAAGTCATCCTTGGAGTCACGAACAAGACCAATCTCCAAATCTAACCTCACAATCTCAGCCTTCTTCCAGATCTTGAACCCATCTTTTTGTGTGAACCCCCCAAAGTTCTCAGTACTGAAGAAGGATTTCCTGGTTTCCGTTGTTGTTAAATCAGAAAGTTCAGAGCTTGAGGGGTCAAGAGGGGTACCATCAATGGTCCATTTCCTGAGTTCAGAAGCTAAAGGTGGTGTAGATAGTGCAGAAAGAGGAGGAGACACCAGAGATGGTAATGTGTGAGTGAATGGAGGACATAAAGTAGGGTTAGGGTTAGGGTTAAGGTTCAGAATAGGACACTGAGCATCCCTTGGAGGTGACCGCCTTAACCTGGCTCTATCCCTCCTATGAACATTCATGTGGCCGCCAAGAGCTTGAGCAGATTTAAACTCCCTCCTGCAGAAGCTACACGTGTACGATCTTGGAGGCCATGAAAGACCATCAAGATAATCTTCTCCATAGCTTTGGCAGCTGCTAAAGTTCCATGAATCTCCAAGCTTCTTGCTGTTGCTAGTGCTGTTATTGCACGCTTTACTGCCAATACTATGATCTTTCAAGTTGCTGCAAAAACCGTTCCTCTCCATGAGTTCTTTTCGGTTCAGTCAGACCTAGCAAGATAAAAAAAACAAAGACAACAGCAATCTAGCTCAAATATGTCAATCTATAAAAGCAAAACACGAAAGTGAAAAACCCTTCTCTCAAAAGTTAAGAGTACAAAAGAAAGAGAATGAAAGACTGGATAAAAAACAAATCTGACCAAAAGATGTAGTGTATGGAGAAGATATAGACTCGGGTTTTGGGTTTTTGAGAGAGAGGGAGAAGAAAGTGGAGGGATTAATAAAGTTGGAGCGAACAGCACATCAAATTCTGAACCAGAAACTAAAATCCCATTGAAGGTACTACTCGATCATCCCCAGCAAAATGCTCCTGCTCCACATGTTTTGGTCACTGCTTGCTATATGTACTAGAACCTTGGCCTGCCAGGTTATTACCTTTATGCCAAATCTAGCTCGAGTTATTGGATGCTCTTCACTTGTGTCATTAAATTGTACTAAAGTACATACAAGTGTAATGAAATCTCAAGAGTGATGTGTAGATTGGCACAACTCAATATGCTCCATGGCTTGTCTGGATATAATTGGTTGAATTTAATTTCAACGAAACTAGCTAGCTAGGAAGAGAGAGGGGGCCTTGTTGTTAACCAATGTGATTGAGATTATAGGATCTTGATTCGGTGTTTGTTCATCAACACCCTGATTATATAATAGCGATCGAGGAGCACAAACACAAAATTTCTGTTTGTCGATGCACCTCAAGGCTGGCTACTACTACTTCGCGAGATACTAATTAAAGAGTGTTAAGACATGTTGTCTTGCATTATTTTCCTCACCCCACGTACTTGAAAAATCGAAATAACCTAGATATTAACCATAGCTACGTTTTTTTAATAACCATATGATCTCATCTAATTAACCACCATAATTAGATATGCATGAATAAAATTTCTTATCTTGATCAAAAGACCTTGATTCATGCCCTAACTAGTAATTTCAACTCTTTAATCACTTCCAATATATGTATATGTATATAGAAAAGAAAGGAGATTATATATATAGGAGAAGATATCAACTATTGTTAATTATATATAACATGCCCCGGATACCACCATAGCTCATCAACTCATCAACAAAGTAAAACATAAAAACCCAATAATCCAACAATTAATGGGTCGTAAAATCTCTTATCCCCTTATTGAAAATGCACGTCGTAAAATTATTTGTATTTTCCTCTCCTTACCGTCGGTTCATCAAATCCTTTTTTATTTATATAATTTTCTTTTTCCTCTGTACATTTCGTAAGATTTTCCCTAACTAGAAGAGCGTGATAAATATTCTTTACGGACCTTAAGATCTTCAAGATCCAGGGTCAAATATATTGCAGAAAATGATCGCAAAAGGAGGGGTGACGGATGCTCCTACAAGAGCATCTTCTCCACCCCCGATGATGGGACTACGGTAATTGATCGATCACTTTTTTTCCTTGATTCATTCATGAATATATGCAATAATTTTCTACAATTTTCTCTCTTTCTTGGCATTTTATTTACAAATCTGTTTATCTTTTGCATGTTCATGGGCAATATAACAAGCTGGAGGGATAGTTGCTACAGTATTCATGAGCACTGCAAGCTCGCCAGTAGTTCCATTTCATTCCAAAAAGCTGTGATTTGCACAGCTCCATGTACTTGGAAGACACGCAGGTTACTCAGCGCACCAAGATTTGATTTCCATTTTGTAGAGAAAAAGAGATGGAGTTTTTTCAGGGAACTCAAATGGACAAAAGATCGTGCCACATTTAGCATAGCTTTCTTGAAAAACTAGTGGCCAGTAAGGGAGCCTATGATATGCTGTATATAGTTGTGATGTTGTGAGGTTCAACAGTCGAAATTGCAGGGTTACCCGCAGTGTAATACGGTGCCGTCTGCTCCCCTCATAATTAAAGATCCAGCGGCACACCAGAAGGGATTGGTTTTTTTTATACGAACTAGCTCTAATGATTTAGTTCACATGTTTATCAATGAGAAGAAGAAAAAAGGAGGAGGAGGAGGAGGAGGAGAAAGACTGGTCCAATGCTAGACCAAATAAATACTGCATGCATTTAATTTAGTTGCTGATGGTTTTTTGGGTTTTATTGAGATTGTGAAAAATGATCGAAGTAATAATAATAATTAGAATTCTAAAGTAAGAAAATGTATTTCTTCAATCAAGATTTTCTCTTTTTCTACATTTATTGTTTTTGTTTGGCAAAATCATGACTTTTTTTATATCAACAACACGAAGGAAAAATACAGACTTAAAGCAATTAAAATAACAATTCATAGGAATTTAAATGATTTAAATTTAGAAGGAAAGTATTTTTTATTTTTGTCAAAACTCCTTTTTTTTATTATTTTCTTAAATAATTGTTTTTATTTACAGCAAGATTGTTCTTATAAAAAACTTATCATATCCTATACTAAATTTTCAACAGGCAAAATAACAAATAATTATCTTGATTATTTTTATGTGACTGTAAAAAAAAAAAAAGAATATCTAATTAAAAAATAATATAAAAATGATGATAAAAAATAACAATCAAAATACAACCATAAAAATTGTAAATACAATTATAAAAATTTATAATTTTATTTAAAAATATAAGATAACTGAATGATTTTTTAAATATTATTATATTTATTTATTTTAAAAGAAAAAATAATACAATTAGGGACGAGAGGTTAGGCCCATGTGTAGTACATACAAAAACTCAAGTGTATATGATTATTGTTTTTCTTTTCTTTTTTTACATGAATGATACAACACCTATTTGGATAAATGATGTGTTATATCCACCCTAATAAATTATGGCTACGAAAAGAATTGAAAAATCAAGTTCTATGTATTTGAATTTACAGATCTTAATTATCATTTGTTTTATTTTAAAATATTATTTTCTCAAAAATAATCTCAATATCCCATTCCATTCACAATCTCAAAATATTCTTTAATTAGTTTAAAAGGTAAAAATCAAATTAAATAAAATAATACTTTTTCTAACATGATTAAATATTCAAATAACTTATGATCAAGCGATACCTCTAAAATGATATTATTTTATTTCTGAAATTTAATTGTTTAAAAACTCTCTCATCTCTATCTCTCTCCATATTAAATTAGAATTAGAATCAAAATATAGACATCTAAAACTAGAAGATAAATTAAAACAAACAAGCTATAATTTGGTTACTATTTTAGTTTATCTTGCAATAATATTCTTAACATGGTAATCAAAATCAGACCATGCTTCACTTTATGGCTGAGCCACCGTGAAAGAGTGGCGAATTCAATTTGGTAGGGGCAGGAGGAGGATTGCTATATGTCCCTAAACTTTATAGGAAAGAAAAGTTCCCGATTGAGCCAAAACAGGAGCATCGTGGATCACACATGCAGACGTGATCAGTTTTGTCGAAAGCTATCACTATATATATATATATATATATGCATGCATGTGAGTTATGGCCAGCATGAACCTAACTGGGAAACTCTACCACCGAAACAAAAGGCACGCTGAGATAAAGCAACCTAACCAGATCGGAGTCTCGAGGCCAGTTTCCCTCTGCCGTTGCCAGAAAGATTGAATTTAAATAAACACTCGGCGAATCCTCCCACTCGGCTCGTCACTTGTTCTACCGGAGCTGGTGAGTTCAGACTTGACGACTGGGCAGAGTCAATTAACTCGCCTGACCCGTCAGACTCGCTGAACTCAATTTTCTTTTCTGGAATGATGGATTCACCTCCACAACGAACCAGTTTCAAAACCGAATAATGTTTTGAGTCAGGAGGGAATGCTCTCGAATCCTTTTCACTGAAGTTCCGGTCACTTATCCTTCTAAACTTCACGTTCTGAACCCCAGATTGATCGCCCTCTATATCCTCGTGATCGATCCTCTTGCTCTTCAATAAGATCAGTACCAATCTTGATTCATATCCCATGCAAATCTTTCTTCAACACTTGGCAACCCATGGAAAACATTTTTGACCAAAAAGTCTAATCCTTCACAGTTTTTGAAGAGAGTGCTTTAAGGGCTTATCAGTTCAAGGTCTCTAATTTCAAGGTTCTTGATCAAGAAAAAGAAGCAACCATATGAGACGGCCGGAACTATAAAAATTGAGATTGGAAGGGAAAATAATGATATTTCTGAATAATCAAATCTATATTGAAATAACTCATGAGCCGGGGAAAATTACTAAATATGATAAATTTCAATTATTAAGTGAAAACGGTAAGTTGACAAAATTTTAGAAAAAATCTTGAAAAATGGAGGCCTGAATGATGGAATTTGAGGTCCAAACCAACCTCTGGCAAGCAGGGCTAGCTGCGTGCGAAGCACCCGAACAAGCTTTTCGAATCTGGTGATCCATGTCTTCTAACACCCGTAGCAGAAATTATGACCAAAATACTAAATGTGTGCAAAATATCTCAAACTGAACCTAGACTACTATTTTCTACGTACTATCCTTACGCTGGTCTACCCTATCTCTGTAATAAAAAATGGAGATTTGCTGGGTACCTGCAATTCCAGATTTGAAACAACTGAATTTGTAAAGGATATTCCGCTGCTAAACAGTTGTTAAATCAGCAACGATATTATTCAGTTACTAAAATCTATTGCTAAATACTCTGTTTTTTAAATTAACAATGGATCATCCGTTATACATTTAAAACAGCTACATCTGTCACGGATTTTTCGTTGCTAAATAAATTTCTTTGCTGACTCATTGCTAAATCAGCAACGGTATTATTTCGTTGCTAAAATCCATTGCTAACACCCTCGTTTTTTAGTAGTGTCAGTTAATCTCATGCTTGGTGAGCAAGACAAAGAGGATGATCTTTCCAGGTGTTCAATTCGCCTTGACACCTGTGTGTACATGGCCTGGATTATGAAGACAGGCCAATGCGTCTAGGGTTTCCTTGAGAACTATATATAGAAATGCATGGCTCTGGCAGACCATTTGGGAAAGAAAAGTAGATTGTGCATTGGAGAGAACCTGCTGGCACGAAAGGCAAAACCATCCAAAGATGACGATCAAGAGTGAAAGAAAAAGGAGATTCAAGAATGTTAGGGTGTGAAGGAAGTGACATGGTCTTGGTTTCGCGTCCGAGACCATCCAAATCGGCTCGAGATTAATCCAGGTAGAAGCATTTGATAGCAACAAGAGTTGAGTTCATGGGACACACGTTGCTTTGTAAATTGTGGCACTAACACCAATCTCGTCCAAGATTCTGTATGCGTTTGAGTCCTTTTAATAATAAATCCATAAAATCCTAAACAGATAAAAGTCTTGTGCAATAAGTATTAGAGTATCAAACCAGAGGATGCCCTGCATCCCCAGAAAATTCCCAGCTCAAGGACTAAAAATAACAGACCGTTAATCTCAGTTTTTGCTGTCTTACAAGGTGAGTATAGTACAGGAGATCATAAAGGCTGATTTAGATTGGAATAGGGTGGACGAGATTTCATGGAATTTTACCAGTTCAGAGTCATATGTCCCAAGCTCAACAAGAAAATGGTGATTATGAGAGACAATAAGGTGACTGGAGTTGGAACACGTCCTTTATCCTTCCTCAGTAACATCCCTTCAATTACAGGGTAGTTTACCATCAATATGTAAAGTGATAGGAATACCTGCCCAAATGTGTCATCCCAGCTTCCCGCAATGAACATCCTTGCTACTCCTCCGATAAAGGAAACCATGTTCAGAATGATTAATGTAATGATTGGTGTAAGTATCATCGATGATGATTGGAAATTAAGTTTTCCCATTTGATATAATGCAACTTGATCATCATCGGCTACTTTGTTTGTTGGCAGGAAACTGGCTTCTCTCATGCCAAAGCATTTCAGGATGGCATCTAAACTACCATATGTGTAAGCAGTAACTGACTTCATCATCCAAATGCGCTGCTCATTTAACAAGGTCTGGATCGAGGCTCCTGTGGATAGGACCTCTTCTAAATGTTTCAAGAGAGAAGCTAGAAAAATGAATGAAAAGACCATGAACCATGAAGATGAAACCTGTTTCAGAAGACAAACGAATATTAGAGCCTGCAGCTATTAAGCTAGTAAGCTCGTTAAAGTGCCAAAACAGGTTAAAAAGATACGACTATAAGGCTTCTTTAAAGATTTATTAGCTAAAACTTGGAGCTTGGAAGAACTAACTCGTCTGCCTCCTCACGACACCTCTTGAACCAGCAAAACAGAAGTGTTTTGGCACTACAGTCAGAAATGAAGAGATACTGGCCTTCCATTGCACTGTTTCGACAGCCAATGGTGACAAGCCAGAAGTGTCACTCCACCACAGACTTTCTTTTGTCTAAATATCACCAACTTCCCACAACATTCACCGTCAATATAAAATTTCATGTAAATGACTGCTACAATCAAAATAAGAGAGCACATGAAAGAAACTTAAAATGGATAATTAAGATAGAAGACAAGAGCGTTGGTATTCTTACCTGAGGGTATATGGGGATGCCATTAAGAAGACAAAGTTGAGGGAGCGTAGCTAAACACCACAAGGGCAAGAAATAGAGAGGCTGAAGTGCAAGGTAGCCATAGCACATGGTTTGAAGTAATGGCATTCTTGATAGGCCATAAATGAAAGGGCAGAACTTTGAGAGAGTAACTTCAAACAACCCAAAGTTCCATCTCGTTCCTTGAACCATCATGTCATTCAAATTTGTGGTAGAGCTGCCCAAGAATGCTGGCTTTGAAGGATTACAAAAAACAGAAGTTTTCCCTTTGCAATGCAAGATGAACCCAGTAAAATAATCCTCTACTACAGAATGATAAAAGAAACCCATCTGCTTTCAAACCATGAAGAGAATACATAAATTTATAATCCATAAGGATTTAGAACAAACAATGAAAGCCAGGAATTGATTAACCACCTGTTCACCCCATAGAGTATTTTTCTCATAGGTGCAAGAGGCTAAAAATTGGGCCTCTTGTTGGAGTTTGCTTGATGATTCTGTATTCTTGATGGCGCCATATTGATAGATTTTGTGAACAGACATGATAAACTCATTCGAATGTCCAAATGATTGTTTTAGATGCAGGACATCTGCATCATGCCAAATGACAGATTAAGTGAACCAGACCTCTTGATCAGTATCCTTTCCTAAGGAACGAAATTTTTAAATGGAAGTTTCAATCCTATATTGGTCAAGGAGTGTGGTTTTACCTTTCTGTGAAAGATTTCCATATAATGCTTCTCTCTTCATGTAAAACCCAGTGCCAGACAGCATTGGTCCTTGAAGCCCATCCATTCCTGGCCACCTTATCTGAAACACAATATGAAAACATCTCTACATAAAAGACCACTAATCACTGCAAGACACGCATCAAAATTCCCAACAATGCCAGAAACTTGATAGGATTCATCCGTGGACAGGATCCAATTTCTTCAAGGCACTGCAGTATCCATGAAAAGCGGAAGGAGATTAATTTATTTACCACGAATATTTTTCTCAGCTGCCCATCATAGATGTCATTCTTGTTGATGTTACGAAATTTCTGAGGGAATTGGATGAAAGCCAGCGAGGGAGAAATTTTTGGATCAAGGTGGAAACACATTGCTTGCCTAGCGGATGTTGGGTCATTACAGTACATGTCACAATCTAGTACCAATATGTAAGGCGAGTTGGTCATGATTCCAGAGACCCTAAGCTGTAAAAATTGATGATATCTGGTGAATATATGTATGTGTTCTTGCACGCACAAACATGTTACTAAAGGAAACAAAAGAAAGAAAGAGACATGGAGAGACAGGGAAGTACAAGAACATTTAGTGCTCCAGCTTTGAAATGATGAGAATGAGAAGGCCTTTTCTCACGAGAAACGTAGACAAGAAGAGGCATTTTAGCTTGTTTTATTCCAGCATCATCTTTAGGTTCATCATCCATCACCTGCAAAAAAGTGTCAACTGCTGCACATTAACAACTGCAACAGAACAGGAATGGTAATGAATCCTTGAAATACAAGAGACAGGCAGTAGGAATCGAGAAATTGGCTTTCTCGATCAACCGCTCCAAACATTAGTTTGTAGAACTCATGGGCATTGACAGGAGAAACCATACCTCGATTACCGGGGAGTGATCTTTGCTGCTTGTGGCCTCTTCACTTCCAATATTTTCTCCTGCTTTGTTGACACGTTCTTTAAAAAGCTCGTATTTTCCCTGCAAAACCCAGTGCTTCCATAACTATAACTGAGTGGTTTGAATTGAACTCAATCAAATTCTCATAAACATTAAATAATTGGACAGACATGAAATCGATGGTCTTAATTTAGTAGGATAAAAATATCCGAACCTTTATCTTCTCCTTTTCCTCCTCGTATTCCAGAGAATGAAGGGGACCATCTGAATTATCTTCCAAACTTGAAAAATAAACCTCAGGACACCTCGTCTTGAGTCCAAACCTTCTACAAAAAGGAAGCCAGGACCTGGCAAACAACCAAGCCTCTCTCATACCTAGCAATGTTAAAGATGAGCCCCCATCATCCGAAAGATACACAGAAAGCTTGTCGGATGGATAATCCAGTGCCATAGCCGACAAAACAGTGTTCATTACCTCCAGAGGTGGCTCCTTCTTGTGGTCTGCAGTGCATATGAACACATCAATACCGGGAAGCTCCTCATCCTCTGGCAGTCTTTCCGGGAAAGTTGTTCGAGAAACTGGCCTCCATGTATAAGCTTGGTCAAAAAGCCATATGATAGAGAGCAGCATCTCAGAGGCAAAGACTAGGAGATAAGGAAGTGAAGGTTTTGGTTTCGATAATAGAATAGAAGAGAGTCTATAATAGAACAAGGCTACTAAGGCTGTGAAATGAAGCAGAGAATATGAGCGGTTGATTATGGCAGAGGATATGCTAGGAGTGCAGGCATGGAGAGGAAGAGACTTCATTTTTGGTTACTGGTCGGTCAGTGTTCTTCTGCCGGAGAAATCTTCCAAGATCTACTTTTCGACTAAATAAACTAATATCAGGGATGGTTGACAATTCAATTCATTAAAATGACTTTTACTACGCTGCAGTTTCTTTTTACATATTTTAGCATTAAAATATATGTATATCTCTTAGAATATAGAGGAAAGGTCAACCTTTTTTCCATGTGGGCACACCGCAGACAGTGACATTTTGGAGAAATTTGCATTCCATCCTTTCATGAAAAGCATTATTGGCATCCCGAACATGTAAACCACCATCCTTTGATAGAGATAAAAACAAAATGCATCTCCAATCATAAGACTTTGCTGAAAATTATTTAGCAGGACAACCACCATTGTCGACGTCTATTTGACGTCAACCTTTAGAAACACATCGCTTGCCTAGCTGAAGTTGGGTCGTTGCAATACATGTCCACGGTCCAGCACTAGTATATACGGAGAATTGCTTATCACCCCAGAGACCCTAAGCTGCAACCCGAAATCAATGGTGGTTACTGCAAGTCGTCATTTATCTATTATGATAAAAGATGCAATTTAGTGAATGCAACTAAGAGAGAAAGAGGGAATGTCATACAAGGGCATTAAGGGCTCCCCCCTTGGAATGGTGAGGATGAGAAGGCCTCTTCTCGCGAGAAACGTAAGAGGGGGCATCTCATTAGCTTCATCTTTTGGGGCTTCCTCATTCGAACTATCTTGTATCACCTGCCAAGATCAAAACAAAATTATATGAATGTTGGATTGGTCCGAGTATTTTGCACTTTTTGCTTTATTTCGCTGGAATATTTCTTGCATTCCAAGTGTTTGAGGATTTGCTCCAAATGATTTTGTTCTGTGTTGGGTGTACCGCTCAAGTGTGTGGCTTGTAGACTTGGCTGCTGCTACAGTTTGTGCATATAGTTGACAGCTGTTTTGCCAATTCTGTTGAAAGAGTATATTTTTAAAGTGGTTGAAAAAAAATTATTTTTATATATCATATAAAAATAATCAAAAAATATTTAATTTAAAATAAAAAAAATTTAAAAAGGACAAAATATCGATTCACTTTATCTGTTTCATGCCCTACATTTGTCAACCCTTCTTTCCCTTTCCTATGACTAGGCTCCAGTTGGGGCCCGGCTTTTTTTTCTCGCAAAAGGCCTACTGTAGGTCCATTGCATCTGGTTCATAGATTTTCCAATTTGGAAGATAGTCTCTGTTCAATTCTTAATGTTTGAAAATCTACAATTTAGTCCTTTATCTCTTGCTGACCTCTAAATTATTAGAACATCTTAGCCTTCTCTAAGCCCCCGCGATGTGTTTTCTGTAAGCCTCTGCTATCCCGTGAGGGGAACATTTGCCTTTTTTTAGGAACTAATACATGTTTTAATAAAACGATGAACCATGGCCACCAAGAGTACGTTGATGTACTAAACGAAGAGGCTATCAAACAGAAAGGGTTGATTTATAAAGAAGTTCAAAAAACAAGGACTAAAGATAAATTTACTAAAAAAACCATCTCTGTTCACTGCTCTCTCTAAAAGTAAAATCTTATTGCTTATTTCTTACAAATAATAAATGAAAAGGTTTTGTGAACAATGGGGTACCTCAACAAGAGCAGGATGATCTCGACCTTTAATTTTACTTTTCGTCTCTTCCAAGACGAAATCTTCTCGAAACCTCATCACACGTTCCTTAAATTCATCGATTAATCCGATCGATGAACCACATATAAAACAATATGATAAACTTGAGCTTAAATATGGCTCTTGAATTTCACCAGAAAATCATTTGAATATGATCAATAAAAAAACAGAGACATGTGAGTCGCCACTGGCAATTACAAACTCAAAAGTAGCTGAATTATATTTGCCTGTCTGCCATGAACTCATTAGAACTTCCAAAGCTATCATTATCATCATCCTGAGGAGAGGGAAGAACTCGGGTTGGAATAGAGAGAGAGAGAGACATTTTATTTTGTCACGCGATGCTTATTGCGAGTTATTGAAATATCTTTTTATTCGGTTTTTGTCTTACAATGTAAATTGACATTTAAAAGAAAAACGATTAATTAATATATAAAAACATTAATAATTGATATACTATGAGTGTTATTTGGCATGCATATTATCAGATACCTCTCATAGGATCTTTTTACAAGTGTTCTGCTATGCATCCCTACTTCCGCAACCTGAAAGATGCCACTAGTAGAATCAGTGTGGTGATACACTACGAGGGCAAGACTTGGATTCCGTGATGCCTTGCTAGTTGCTACTTGCAAGCTCAAAAAATTAAAAAACATGAATAAGATGAACATATTACAGCACAGCTTGATTAAAATATGATTTAGATTATTTGCAAGTTGAAGTTCATTAGCCTCTTCCTCGTGCTAAAAAGAGAACATGCTGCAAGTGCACAGTTTCATCAGATCTTGCTGTTTAGTATAACTCTTTCACTAGGATGGTTAGTCATTTTAGAAAACTTGATACATGTAGCTTGCACTGAGTTTTGGAAAATTAGAAAGATTGCTTGATTTTCATATCAGTTTGAAGGATGCTACATGAGGGCAGAGATCAAAAGGAGATGCCATATTACCTATCAGAAAAGCTAGGGCATTTCACTATAATGTAGTTAGTTAATAATGGTAATAAAATGTGGCCAAATACCACCATGAGGTTACTCAAAGCATAGCTGGCTCAACATACTTAGCTGCATCCTCTGCTCTTTGCACCAAACTGCATCTGATGAGACAGTTTAGAAGGAGCTCAAACTCCAAAATTCAGCATTGCATCCTTAAACTCATCTCCACATAAACATTGGATAATCTGAAAGGAAAACCTGAAGCTGTTAGATATAAAAAAGACAGATTGACACAATTGGAAAAAAAATGAAATTGTCCATAGGCTTCAGAATTTGAGGAAAATTCATGCTATTCTAAGATTATCTAGAACCGTGAACACGCCTCACTTTGTCCACCAGATATATACTCTTAGAAAAAAAATAACATTACAAACTGAAACCTAGAAACTAATATAATTTTTGTTATCCCCCAACAAAATCAGAAGTGGGAAGTAAGTTGAACAGATGACAAGTAGATTCGTTTATAACAGCAATATTGTCATTCCAAAGCTGCCATGGGATAATAATGACCAGGTGTTGAGAAAATTTAATTTGTTTCAAGTCAATTGGTTAACCTGGAAACTTGAGTAACTATGCATTCTTGACAATCTTTCCCCTTAGTATGGAACAGAAGTATAGTAAATACCATGAGTAGAAGTACCAAAGAACAGCTAGGGGAGCTTGCATCAGTGCAATCACATAAGAAGCCCAATTGCTAACGGAAGATATGCCACTGGATATAAATAATCATGACCAAGTGGACAAGAGGATAAATGGCAAGCAAAAAGGATTGTCATTTTGTGTTCTACATACTAGTTCACTTGCGCAAATCTGATGTTACTTCAGTGATAAAGCATTATGTTGTCATCATGTATTGCTAACAGCACGCCTCTAATACAGACCCAAGTATCTAATTTGTTACCAATATGTATATGCCACGATTTGTTTTCATATAACATGGAGAATTTGATGTAAATTAATACATTTATGTATCTAATCATTAAGAAAAACAGTCATCAAGTAAATCCATCCTTATTTCCCAGAGGCACAAAGGCCCAGTATCATTCCAAGAATTAGTGCAATCGGCAAGCAGAAATAACATGAAACACGTAAAGACCAAGTGTGACAAGGGAGAATTGGTACATAAGAGCTGGACATCCTGCTGATTAGGAACACTATGCTGATGAAATAGAAACCGCATTTGGAAAAGCCATCAGAAACTTGCCAGCATTCCAAGCCCCCATTACCTCAGAACCAGCAGAAATCAATATCCTATCTCAAACATCCACAGCTGCTCTATCCACCAATTACAACTTGAAGAAAATAGCAAGTTCTTTGAATCATAATCTCGGATACAAAAATTTGCACAATCTCAATCTCAAAGCAATTTCAAATTTTTTAGCAGCATCTGCTATGTTTCGACAACAATTCCATTGCAGTGTCGTGGTCTATATGTTCAAACATAGCTTCTTTATGAATTCCTTGTCTTGCTAAAGTACAATCTTCATCAAATATAAGGTCGTTGATAAATGATCCCATCACATTGCAACTCTTTCATCAAATTCAATGAAACCATTCAAAAGCCTGTCTAGTTTATTAGGGATGGAAACATGACAGTTTGATCAACTTTATGCAGAGCAGTAGAAAACATCCAAGTATGCTAACAGCCTTTAAGTCTTCTGGCAGGCTAGTACTCCGTTATAGCCAATTATAAAGTCTCTGGGCTAACAAAACCTCACTAAGATTCCAAATTATCCAGCATAAACACGCAAATATATGCTAAGAGCTACTCTAAAAGACAAATTTAATATACATCTTAAGGACATGGTGTTCCCCTACACCAAGCTGAAAGAAAAATCCACTCACTTCAGTAGCCTCTCGATAAAACATTATTAGTTCCTCTTATCAGGAATAACTCGCCATAAAACTTACCATAGTTTTCAGAAGAAGAGTGTGTACATTACAGAGACATGCACGCTAAGCTCCACCATATTAATAAGAATTGAAACAGATGATATGCATATCTCAATCACAACAAAAGATGGAAGAGAGAGAGAGAGAGAGAGAGAGAGAGAGCAAAGCACTGACTACCTTCTCTAGCCCACATTCCCTACACCCTGTTTTTTCTTCTGCTCTATCATATACTCCCGAACTCGCTCTGCCTTCCTTCTCATCCCCTCAACTATCTCCTCTGTAACCTCCAATATCTGCTTTGGCAAATCCACCTCCATAGAATCAAACCACTCCTCCAGTGTCATCTTCTCCAAATCCGGTAATTCCTTCCCCTTCTCTGAACTCTCATTGGCACCAACTGGTGCCTCACTTACATCATCCTCCTTAGTGCCATTCCCCTTGGCTGTGTCATTACACTTTTCTCCCAAATCCATTTCCTTTTCCGTGATCTCCTCGTGGACATCTTCCACGGTCTCAACTTTCACCTCATTAGCAACCTCTTTCACCTCTTCTTGTACATTTATCCCTAAATCAACTTTCTCCTTAACATCCACAACATCACATTGAACATTCTCCGCTGGCACTTCCTGTAAATTATTTTTCCTCCCTCTGCCTCCACGCACTTTTTTACCCAATTCACCACAACCGGCTCCCAAGTTCTCCAGTACAACACAATCCTCGTTCTTTCTACTTCTAGTGCTCCTCAAATTCACTCTCTTTGCCTCAGCAGGAACCACACTATCCAATTCCTTCTCCATAACCTTAGCCCTCCTCGGTCTACCTTTTCCCCTACTCTCCGGAACTATCAATTCACTTTCTACCTCGAATTTCTCAACATTCTCTTCCTCCAAATTTTCAGCATACTCTTTCTCCTCCTCAATTCCTCTCCGGCTCCGATTCGCCGCGACACGCCTCCTCGGATTGCGTCTAAGCTGCGAGGTTTCCTCGTGAACGTTGAATTGGACGAGGATCGAAGTTGACTCCCCGAGTTTGATGGTGTCTCCGTCGCGGATATCGAAGGATTTGTAGGGAGAAAGGATACTTGAGTTGAGAGTGGTGCCGTTGGAGGAATCGAGGTCTTGGAGGCTCCATTTTCCTGATTCGGATACGATTACGAGATGCTTTGAGGAGACTCCGGCGTCTTTGATAGTGACGTTGTTGCCGCGTACAACCCGGCCGATTCGGATAGTGGATCTGGGTCTGAATTCTAGGGTTTCACCTTCTCTAGGGCCTTGCACCATTGTCAATTTCAGTATTGGGGGTTCCATTGCTAGAAAGAACGATTTGGGTGCTTGAACTGTCGTTTTGAAGTGGAGTAGGAATAGGATTCAGAGTGTTGAAATTAATTTGAAAATGGAAAAGGAGTTGGTGCTGTCGTTAAATTACTTGGTTTGCCGTTAAATCCAAATTTTTGAAAGGTAACTGGGCGGCAAGGGGATCCCTCCCTCGGTTTATTTTATTTTGGTATTTTTTATTTTATTTTGTTTGAAGATGAGATTGACAGGTCACATATATCTAGAAAAAACAAATCTGGGATAAACTACAGTACTGTAGATATTTTTAGAATTTCAAAAATCTTTATATTATTCTTGTCTTTTAAATAAAACAAATAGCCATTCACCTCTCGTGCTTTCTTAAAATGAAAAATAATAACCTACTTTACATAAATCACCTTACGCTCTCTAAAATTAAACAGCTAATTTTTAAAATATTTATCAAAATACCTTTTCTTACTACTCCGCTTTCACTTTGAGAGGCCAAAATGAGCTGTGTAAAAGCCATAAGGCGTTTCTTAAAGTCTTAAACACAACGGGGCATTAAACCACCCATGCTCGCAAAAAATAAATCACGTTTCAATATATATAATTTTGTATTTTGTATTTTGTATTTTGTTTTTTAATTTTTGGTTTAATTTTAATTCCTTTATTTTTTAGTTCTTATTTTTTATTAGTATTTATATATCTATACTCTTTGTTTTTGTTATTTATCAATGAATATTTTGTTGTTAGTGATATATTATCTTTGTGTTTTTTTCATTTGTTTAGTTTATGTGTGGCTTGGTATATTTTTTGTTTAAAGTGATTTTTATTTTAAAAAAATAAAATAATTTTTATTTTTTGAGATTTATTCTTGATATTATTATATTAAAAGTAATTCAAAACATTGGATTAAATTAATTTAAAATTAAAAAAATCTTAGTTTATATATATATAATGCGTTAAACAAATATCAAAATATATAATTACCCTAACATATTTTTAAGAAAAAAATACTTTAAAAATAATCGTTATCATTATTTTCAACATCTTATCCGTAATAAAAATAATATATAAAAAAAACTAAATAATCAAAAGGTTTTAGGTAAACAGGAAAGAAAATAATACATCAACTTTGATTGTATTTGATAGTCTGGTAATGTCTTACAGTGATAATAATATTAATTTTATTTTTTTTCATTAATTTTGCTCTTAAAATATTTATGTTTGTTCTTTATATTATTTTTTTTAAATGCTGCTAATATTGTTTTTTGTTTTGCCCTCAATCATGAGAATAACAATTGAAATAATTTATCATCCGATGTTGTATTATTAAGAATTATTTCTTACAGCTTCTCCATATATCACTCCATGTTGGATTCATTAAAAATTTTGCAAGTCAAATTGTTTAACTTATTTCTTTAAAATTATATTATTTAACATGAGTACTAAACACAAAAAACATTATCCTATAATTAGTTTTTTTGACATTACCTATAAAAAATCCATCTAGGATGATTATTTCGCTCAAATGTATAGTATAATAAAAAACAATATAGCATTTTTGACATTTTTTTACATGTTGAAAAATATAGAACCATTATATCTAGTTTTACCTTCTTCTTTAATATTTTTATTAATATCATTTAAATTATAATAAGTATTATTATTATCATCATTAATATCATTATTATAATTTTTTTCATTATTAATATTCTTCATATTATTTTATGAGTTATTATACTGTGAGATAATATTTCTCATGCAAATGTAACCGTCAAACAATTTGTCCCACGCTAAATACTCTGCATTAAGAATAGAAGGACCGTGAATACTATTTCCCACCAAGGCTTCCCCAGTCTCTCTGATTGGATATCAATCCTCCAGCTATTTTTTTTTTTTCTTTATTTTTTTTGGTTATAGGAGCTATTCTAATTTCTAAGGCATAAGCTTTTTAATTATTATGAGTTGCTAGGACTACTCTATAACCAAACGCTTCTTATTTTTGTGCTAGTTATTTATTTTTAAAGTGTTATTTATTTGAAAGTTTATTAAAATAATATTTTTATAGAAAAATTGATATTAAATAATTGAATATGTATAATTTAAAGAAAAAAACATTTTTCCAAAAACGTTTTCAAAACTATGATTAGAATAAAAACATTTTCAAACCAGCCAGTCACAAAAATAACAACATTCATTGAATATATTATGATTACACATCATGAACATAACTAAATAGGTTTTTTCACTACAAAAACAAGTCAAGGCAACTTGACATTTCTAGAAAAACAAGAAAAAAAATACATATTTAATGGATTTAATATGTCTATATAATTTTGATAACATAGATAAAAAAACAAAGATAGTAAAACACAATTGACAACAAAAATAAATATATATTTAAAAAATTGACACGAGCCCAGCTAGATTAGTATGCTTATTTTACGACTCGACCATGACATTAGGGTAATTCCATCTAGAGTAAGTTAAATAAAACAATTATGCGTAATCACCAAACAATTGACAAAACTAAAAAAGAAATTTAAAAAAAATGGAAAAAAATATAGGTTAACTTGCTAACCTCAGTAGCACATGCATGACATAGCCCCGTGAATAGAAAAAAAATAGAAGTATTGAGACCAATTTATGATAAATCAAACATTGGATGACGAGATTGAAAAAAATAAAAAACTTAAAAGAAAAGACCAAAGTCAACACGTGTTAGTATCCAAAACTTGTAAACCTTGTCACGAGTGCAAGCAATTGAAAAACAAGAAGTAAAAGATAAAAAAAAAAAAATACCACATATCAATTAAAATAGATACCAAACGAGCCGATTTGCCCGCTCCGCTGGGCTTTTTTATCTATGTAGAAAATTGATTGAGTTTATAAATGTTATATTTTGTTATTTTAATATTTAATGAGTAAAATTTTAATTGATAAAATCTGTTAGAAACAGATGTTTTTTCAACTAAAAAATGATTCAATATTGCTACAACTAAAACTCTTTTGATAAAATCCGTTAGAAATGATTTTTTTTATATGAAGGAAATTGATTGTAAAATTTATTGCTCATATTATAATATTAAAAATATTTTAGAATAATAATAAATAGGTCTCACATATTTATAAGAAAAATATAATCATTATTATTATTTTGAATGTCTTATCTATAATAATAAGAAATTTCAACACCTAATAGTATTAAAAAAAAAAAAAACACTAAATAAATGAAAAAAAAATAATAAATATTAATAGATTTTTAAAAAAATGAAATTAAGAATAAAAAAAAAGAGAAAATAGAAAATATCATTTTTGAAATGACTACCAACAAAATTAAAATGTAAACATAAAAGAAAATAACTTTAATAACAGTAGAAATAATAAAAATTGTTGAGACCATAATTATTGTTAGAGAAAAAAATTTCCATCAATTTTTTTATTTTTATAATATTATATTAAAAGTATTTCAGAACAATGATATTATTGTTTTTAAAAAAAACAATATATGTATACATAAATAATTAGTCTAACATATTTAAAAGAAAATAAAACTTACAAATAATAATTATCATTATTTTGAATGTTTTATCTATAATAATTAGAAAATTCAATACCTAATAATATTAACAAAAAATAAATATGATTATATTTAAAGAAATTATTTAACTTGAAGAATAAAAAAAAGAGAAATAATAACAAATATTGTTTTTAAAATGATTACCAACACAATTTAAAATTTAAAAATGAAAAAAATCTTAATAAGAGAGGAATAAAAAAATTGAAACAAAAACTAAGAGCATGTATATATATGGACAGAAATAAGAATTATGTAAGAAATATAAAAAAGGAATTTTTTTTCAAATGGTAATGAACAATGAAAATCACAATTGAAATAATTTTGTTTTTCTTTGTTATTGATTTTTCAAGTCAAATAAATTTTTAAAATCTAATAATATTTATTGTTGTTTTTTCATTCATTTTAATTTGTTTTTTTAAAAAATATTATTAGATGTTGAAATTTCTAATTATTGTAGATAAGGCATTGAAAATAATAACAATAATTATTCGTAAGTTTTTTTTTTTATAAATATGTTACACTAATTATAGATTTTGCTATTTATTTCATATTAGTGCATTTAAAATAATGATAATAACTATTTGTGATTTTTTCTCTGATAAAAATGTTAGACTAATTATATATTTTGCTATTTATTTCATATCAACACCTTAAAATATATATATTCATCACTTTTTGGAATTGCGATCTCTTTTAGGTATTCTAGAAAATAACAATAATTGTCATGGTGCGCGTAAGCTGACCCGGACACCTCGGTTAAGAAAAAAAATGTATAAGTGGCAAATCAAAATAGGAATAAAAAGATTAAAAAAAAAAAGTGAATCCGGAGATTAGTCGTGGTGCACGTAAGTTGGCATGGACACCTCAGTTATCAAAAAAAAAATTCTTCTTTTTTGTAAAACAAAAAACAACCAACTAGTAAAAAAAATCTATTTTTTAACATAAAAATCTTTTTTTTAAAAAAAAAAGTTCTTAAAAAAAAACAAATCAGATTTGAAAAAAAAAACAATCAGTTATTAAAAAAAAAATAGTTATTAAAAACAGAAAATATTGATTTTTGTAAAAAAATAAAAAAACAACCCGTTATAAAAAAAATCATTTGTTTTTAACAAAAAAACATTTTTTTAAAAAAACAAACAGTTCTTAAAAAAAAAATCAAATTTGTAAAAAGAAAAAACAACAACCAGTTATTAAAAAAAAACTTTTTTTTAACAAAAAAAACAGTTTTTTAAAAAAAAATAAAAAAGAAAAACGAAATCAGATTGGTAAGAAAAAAACAGTTCTTTAAAAAAAAAAAAAAACGAAATCAAGTGTCCGAGCGGTTTCGAACTCGCGCGCGCCAGTGTTGGCAGCGCGCGGCCAAAGCTATTTATTAGTCAATATCACCATAAAAAATAGATAAAGAAGACCTGTGTAAAAAAAAAAAAAAAAAAAAAATCAGGTTTCCGAGCGGTTTCGAACTCGCGCGCGCCAGCCGCTCGGCCAAAGCTATTTATTTGTCAATATCACCATAAAAAATAGATAAAGAAGACCTGTGTAAAAAAGAAAAAAAAGAGGTGGACGAACTCGCGCGACGCACGGACTACAAATGTCTAGTCCACAGTGCGCCTGAGTCACAATGTACAGTGCAACCGAGGCTGAGCTGTTTTAGATTATATCTTAATTGGTTAAAATTATTTTTATTTAAAAAAATATATGTTTGATTTTAGTACAGTAAAAAAATTAAAAAATTAATATACTAATATTAAAAATATTTTTTAAAAAAGAATATAATCATAATTAATTTCTAAACCAATAATACTTCACAAAACAGTCACTGTCATTGTATCAAACAAATTCTTCACGCTGCACGAGAGATTTAAGTTGTATTACTGTCAAGCACACAGTTGAGAGTTTCCGAAAAGAAAAACCAAATTAAAATCTGTTGGCTGAGGGGTTCGAACCCCTGCGCGTTGGATTTCCAGCGTGCAGGCGAGCCGCTCGGCCACAGACATTCTTTAGTCATCTCCACCATAAAAAATATAAAAAGCATCTCTGTGAAGAAAAAAAAGCAGAAACAGGTGCACATACGCGCGCGAAGGAAAGGCGAAAAATGGCCAGTACACAGTATTTTCAGTCTGCATGAACAGTACCAGTCCGAGCTGTTTTAGCTCTTTAGGTAATTGGATATGAAAATAAATTAAAAAAACGAGCATGCAAAATATACACAAATAACAATTAAAAAATGATGATCGTATGTATATATATATATATATATATATATATATATATATATATATATATATATATATATATATATATATATATTAAACTTACTTTAAAATGTGTATGTATATATATAACTTTTTTATTATACAATAATCTAAAAGAGCTCAGTGTTTCACTGTAGCACTAGACACATTGCACTGTGGAGTGGATATTTTTCGTCCCTGTGTCGCGCGAGGTCGTCCACCTTTTTTTTTTGTTTTTTCCTCTAATGAACAATGATTTAATGATTTTAACCCCGATAATAAGACAAACAAACGGTTCCGGCTGAGGGTCACGCATGTAATTGCACGCGTACGGACCGGTCCGGTCCGCCGCAACATTTTTTTTAATATTATTTAAAATAGCTAAATACGGTTATAGCCCCTAATAAGACAAAATTGGTGACTTAAGCCCAGGGTTGTACCGGTAATTGACCATTATTATTTATTTATTTTTCGAAATACTGTCGGCGCGTGCGATACAAGTGACCGACAATATTCCCCCTCACGCCCTTTCAAGTGGCGCGTGGAGGCTGATATGGTGGCCGGAAATGGGATACCAGCGCCTAATCCAGTGCGTCTCCTCTTGGTCTTCCTCCCGGTGTGGCGCGTTTTGAAAATGTTAATAAATATGATTTTCATTTGAGTCCTTAAACTTTTAATTTTTGATTTTAATCCCTTTATATTTGATTTTCATTTCAGCCCTTATACTTTTATTTTTTAAAATTTCTAAAATAACCCATACTTTTGTCCATGTATATATAAGTGTGTTTAACACAATAATAATAATAGTAATAATAATAATTTAATTATTTTTCTTACTTACTCTTTTGATAATGTTTTTTAGTTTTTTTTTCTTCGGATAATTTGATAATTTTTATTATTTTGGCAGTAATAGCAATGATAATTTTTATTTTTATTTTATTTTTTTGTTTTATCTTTTGTTAAAGTTTCTAGCATGTTTTTTAGACTTTCATTTATTTTTGTTTCTTTCATTATTAACATAATAATAATAATAATAATAATAATAATAATTTAATTGTTTCTCTTGCTTACTCTTTTTTTAATGTTTTTAAGTGTGTTTTTTCAGGATAATTTGATAATTTTTATTGTTTTGATAGTAAGAGCAATGATAATTTTAGATTTTAAGACTTTGATTTTGCTTTTGTTATAATTGGGTGTGTTGAGCAATTTTATTATACTAAATTTCACATACATAAATATTATATTTTAATTTTGATCCAGCAAATCCTATAAAAATTATTTGCTCAGCCCGCAACGTAGAACATATATTTTTTAAAATTTTAAAATTAAATGATTTTTTCCAGCTAATAATTTTTATTTTTGTTTTATCATCTATTGTATTTTTTTATTTGCTCTGTCTTTTAGTTTTTTATTGTTTTTTTTTATATTTTCAAGTTATATTAATTTTTTTGCCTGATAATTTTGATTTTATTTTTTTGTTTCATCTTTTGTTAAAGTTATTACATTTTTTTTTTGTCTTTTATTTATTTCTGGTTTTTTATTCATTATTAACACAATAATAATAATAAAATATTTAATAAAAAAATGTTTTTGTTCTTACTGGCTTTTTTCTCTCTCGAGGTATTTTGATAATTGTTATTGTTTTAACAGCAAGAGTAATGATAATTTTAGAAGTTAACACTTCGATATTACTGTTGTTATGACAGGGTATTTTGATTTGTTTCATTATATCAAATTTTATATATAAAAATATTATATTTTAATCTGAACAATTGTAAAATTTATTTACTCCGCCCACAACAAAATACAGGCCACTACTGGTCACATGTCACTCCAAACTCCCTCTAAAATCTGAATACGCGAACAACTTATATACACATATTCATGCAATCATGCGTCAACATTTAATTTTTTTATAAAAGAATAGATAAAAAAAAAACTAGAGCGAAAAGACCCAGGAACCCTTTCACGCTAAGTTATATATTTTGTGCTTACAAGGATCGTGTAGTAATTACAAGTCCTACACCTCAGCCACCCGAGCCCAACCCTGGGGGCACCGAAGCCAATGCTTGATCACAGTCATTATCTAACACATCACACGTGTAATCATAGGAGTTGCAGTGCCAATTCTGATTTTTGGTGGTTTGATATTCGATCTGCCCGAGAGAAGGGGGAAAACAGATCTTCCTTCCACCATACAAAGTTACAAATGGGCCAAACCCAAACTCCAAAGCCCATTAAAAATATCAAGCCCAACGTTCGAAGTTCAACCATGAACACTTAAAGCCCAAACCATCCCTTTCTCCACAGCCCCCTCCAGTCCACCGCCATACAAACCCTAAACAAGACAGCACTCCCAAGTGCAAAGAAAGAAATATATGTAAAAAATCCTCTCCTAGTGAAAGTGGACTCCACAACCTGTCTAGCCAATCATAGAATTTTATTTTTATTTTTATTTAATAACTCCCTCAAATAAAAAAAATCTCTAGGCACATGAGAAAAATAGTCAAGCAAAACCAGGAAAGAAGAGCCACCGTGTCATGCTATACTCCCCCACATTAATCCACCGCCTCTTTCACGCACAAACAGCCCTCTTCTTCATTATTTCATTTTTCTTATTTTATTTTCTATATTTATCCAATTTGACCACTTATTTTTAATTTTTATTTATTTTTCAAGAGAGATAGGCAAAACCAGAAACCTTCTCAGCTCACACTACGGTATACAGTACCCAAATATTAATAAAAAACAAATAAATTAGTTTTTAAAACATAAAATAAAAAAACAAAAAACAAAAAACAATAAAAATAGTAGTATTAGTAACATAAAAAACAAAGAAATTACAAATTTTCTTTTTCGGCCTCCGCCTTTGGTTTCTTCCTTCTTTCTTTTGCTGCTCCTTTGAACCACTCTCTCTCATTCTATCTCTTTCTCTAGAATCTCGTATAACTTTGCCCATAACCCCATTTGTCAAAGCTCAGGTTTGTATCTACATCGATCTACAAGACGTGCTTTTCATTTTTCTATATTTAATCCGCTTTTGCAGCTTCTTTTCTTGATAGGGTTTTATCTGGGAATCTTGTATTCGATCTTTGTTTTCTGTTCTTAGATTCTAAATTATTTTAATTTGTTTTGTTTCATGCAATTGGGTTTTCACAAATAGTTTTAGTTTTGTTTATCTGGGGTTTGATATAATCTTTTCTATTTTTATTTAGCTTCAGGTATTTGATTATTTTTATTAAAATATATAAGGGTTTATTGCTGATTGTAATTTCTTGATGATGTGTTTTTGAATTTGAGGGTTTTAAATATCGGGTTTGGTTTTTGATTTCCAATATAATTAAGGGATTGAATTCAAACAAACAAAGACTTAGTTGCTATGAATGCTTTTCTTGCTGTTTTTATATTGTGTGGAAATTAAAAAATAAATAAAAGTTAGCTAAACAATCAACCAGAGATGAGATGGTGTTTGGGAATTGTAAAGTTTTAAGCCAGACAGATAATGATTGAGTGGAGGTTTGTGTTTTATGAGGCCGCAATTGATGCAGGATACAATATTCAAAATTTATGCTGTTTTTAGTTTCTTAGACCTGTCAGTAACCATTTTTTTTTTTTTGAAATTTCTACTCTTCGCAATATCAAAGAAATCTATTTTCATATATATATATATAGTTTTTAGTTTTGCAGGTATCAAGTAATGAGTAGTTCTTTTAATGTTTGTTGTCATGTGAACTGAAGTGACGTGTTTAATGTTCGTGCTTTGTGCTGGCATAAAAACTGTATGTTTGGTGGCCATATCTCTGTTTTTTTCTTATTGTTTTTCTTTGTTATGTAGTGAGGGGAGTTGAAGGATTGTTGGGGAAGGAGTTTTGGAGTGAGAAATGGCTGGGACTGTGTGTGAGGAAGCTGGAGCTGGAAGGTCCACAGAGGGGAATTCAAGTGGGCAGCGTTGCCAGTCAGGTGAATTGCTTGCAGAATGGCGGTCTTCTGAGCAGGTGGAAAACGGAACCCCATCAACTTCACCACCTTATTGGGACACTGATGATGACGATGATGGAGGTATGTGCTGGTTCTCCATATAACTTATTGTATTTGTATTTTTGTTCTGGTTCTCCTTTGTTTTTTGGTTTTAGTGTGTGTATTCTTTTTGCCAGTGAGCACAATAAGGCTCTTGGAAATTCAATGTTTCTCGGAGTTTTGGAAGCTAGAGTGTAAAAGCTATTGAAAGTTTTAAGGGAAAAATGAATTCTATTCTCCTACATTTGGTAGTGGAACTCTACTGCACCGGACTTATTGCAAAAAGTAGCTTGACTACAAGATGTTAGAAGATTAGCCCCAATGTTCTAGCTATATTCTCAGTACAAGATTTTTGTGAAGAATCTCTCTTATCAGAACCTCAATCATGAAATCCCTTCTCTCCCCACTCTCCTCCACTCTCTGTGTCACGAATGGTTCCGAGAGAGGCATATTCACTAACAAAAATGAATTTTTTTGACTTACTGCTGGATTTTGTTTTTCATTTAGCAATCAATTGCCCACACACTGTGGAAAGAAGTGCAACAATAAAGGTTCTTTTGTTAATATATGTGATCACAAATGGATATGGTAGCAATGCATCAAGGATCAGATTGGTTTGTTCGATCTTTGTAATCAGTTTTATATGTGAAATTGACAATTCAGTATAAATGACTGCAAGAAAACTTGATTAAATAGATGTTAGCTAACTAACATTAGTTTCCACTTATATAGAAGAGCACGCCTAGCTCTTAGATTTTGTGATTGATTCTTTAGTTTCTTATCCCTCTCTACAAGCTGTTATGTGGGCAACTGTTTGGTAACTGATTTTGTTCTGTTATAGGGCCAAAACCTTCGGAGTTATTTGGAAAATTCACATGGAAGATAGAGAATTTTTCACAGATTAATAAAAGAGAACTTCGAAGCGATGCATTTAAAGTTGGCGGCTACAAATGGTACAGAGCTTTTGCATATTGTTCTTTCATATGCCCCCACCCCCAGCCCCACTTTTTTGTTTCTCTCACAATTTCGTCTCTGTAATTTTTTTTATCTGTATACATTACATGCACGTTCAGGTCATGCAGAAGAATTGGTCAACAATGTATGTGTTTTTTTAGTTTGTACTTTATACCCATATTATACTGGTATAAATGTATATTTCTCTGTTTCCTGCCTGCATACACTCACCCACCATGAGTAAATTTTTTTTTGCATCTCTAAGATCATTTTGGAAGCTAGAGCTTTCTTAAATTGTGCTTTTCAAGAACCAAAAACGTTTCACTTTACTCTGGATGGGAATATGAAACCATTATATATGATCTGAGGGATCACACACTGGTCCCATTCTTTATTTATCTCTCTCCAATTACAATAGGGTTCCATAAAGGAGGAAACGATTGAGATTACCCCCCCAATTCACAGACTTTGTTTTTTCTCACTTATACAAGTCCAAAACATGTGATGCAACATGATATGAGGGATGTAATGTACTTTATTCAAATCGATTGTATTACTGTAGGAAACTTTTTTCTATACACAAACATTCACCTGTTATTTGCAGCTAATATTTAACTTGTTATATAACTCCCTCATGCATAATTTTTTTTACCTGTGCTTATTATAGAGAGAGATTCACATGAGATGACTTATGTGTTCTACTGCACATTACCAAGTTAGTCATTTGGTAAGAAGCTTATTTTCCAAAGATAAAAGCTATATTTTTCATACACACTTCTGCTTTAAGCTTTGCAATAAAGCGAATGAAAGGAGTTTATTGGTTTTCCACATGCTTGGTGTAGCCAATTGGTGATATCTCAAATCTTGCTGATGGGTGTTCCTCTTCTTATCATAAGAACGAGTAAAATAAATCATCACGCACTCTAATAAAAAACGAGTAAAAAGTATCATGTTGCCTGATTTATGTCCACCTTTTCATTTTAAAGAGGCCAACTTTCACTTTATGGAGTGCGAATTTTGATGATTATGTGTATCCCAAGTTTTGTTTCATTGATGCTACTGTCCTGCAGAAATCAGTGCAACTTTCAATGTTATTATTGATTTAATTCTTTTGCTTCTGGTGACAGGTACATTTTAATATATCCCCAAGGTTGCGATGTCTGCAATCATCTTTCATTATTTCTCTGCGTTGCCAACCATGACAAACTTCTTCCAGGTTTGGCGCTACTGACTTGAGATTGCAGTTATAGGCGTTGCTTCTTCTTTTCTTTTTTCCCTTTTCTTTTTTGTGGTTGTAATTAAGTAATTTTATTTATCTGTGAACCAGGTTGGAGTCATTTTGCACAGTTTACTATTGCTGTGGTGAATAAAGATTCAAAAAAATCTAAATATTCTGGTTAGTTGATTAAATATTGGCTGAAGTCAGTAATGGAATTGTTGATTTACTTTTAACAAAAAGAAAAATTTGCAGATACATTACATCGGTTTTGGAAGAAAGAACATGACTGGGGATGGAAGAAATTTATGGAATTATCAAAAGTTTCGGATGGGTTTTTAGATGCAGCTGACACTCTTATTATAAAGGCTCAAGTGCAAGTCATCAGGTTTCTTATAAGTTACTGGTTATATATATTTGATGTATATTAGTGATCGTGCTGCACATTGCACCGTCACACTGCTTAATGTTATTCTATTACTTAACCTTATGGTCCACTATTTGTAAAGTATTTTGTGATGGCAGTATAATTGTCTTGCATGATTTTCTTGCTTGTCCATGCCAAGTTTAATAATTTTGGGAAGTTGCTTTCGAATCTAATCTTAGATGTTTTAAGAGTAGCTATGGCTCATTTATATAAATTTATCATCAAATAAGTTGTCTGGATAATGAAGTTATTCTTGTTGAACCTCTTAGTTTTTAGTTCTCTGTTTGTTATAAATTATGTTAACTGAGTTGTAATCCCGCCCCAAAGTATATAATTTTATCACTGGATCCCAAAAACATTGTTCTACATGAGCTGGAAAATGGACAGTTAATTATCTGGTATTTCAGTTTGTCTATCTATGTGTCTACATAGATAGACACATAGATAATTTTCTCTGTTTGTTATAAATTATGTTAACTGAGTTGTAATCCCGCCCCAGAGTATATAATTTTATCACTGGATCCCAAAAATATTGTTCTACATGAGCTGGAAAATGGACAGTTAATTATCTGGTATTTCAGTTTGTCTATCCATGTGTCTACATATACGTTTGGTAATGTTTCAATTTTAAAGTGAATTGTGCATACCATGTTTCCCATAATGAATTTTAATTACTTTGTAAATGAACTTTGATAATGGAGACTGTATTTACCAATTTGAAGTTCTGGCATTAAGAGTCATGTCTTGAGTGTATGTTGTATTGTTCATCTGTTGATTGTGTGGAACTGGTGTATTAGTTTTTCTGCAAGAGAATGCTCTAGGTGTTTCTCATTGTTAATCTCTCACTGCGACTTCTTTTCATGTGTAGGGAGAAAGCAGATCGGCCTTTTCGTTGCCTTGACTGCCTGTATAGGAGAGAACTTGTTAGAGTATATCTGACAAATGTAGAGCAGATTTGTCGGCGTTTTGTGGAAGAGAGACGAGGCAAACTTGGGAAGTTAATAGAGGACAAAAATAGGTGGTCAAGGTATTGTATCTCAATCTTTGAAAATGATTGTTACTTGACGCATTAGAATAGAATGGTTGTCAATAGTTCTAGCTTCTCAACATGCTGCATTATGAAAAGTGTGGTGTTTTGGTAGTCCTACGAAACCTGCATAATATTACTGATTTATTGCCTTCATAAACAGTTTTTTTTTTTTTTTTTTTTTTCTGACATCCTTTTCGGTGGCAATTATAACTTATTTTACTTGTATTTCTGGTCAGTATAGTTTTGTGATGATAACATTTGCAACTGTTGCAGCTTTTGTGCTTTTTGGTTGGGAATGGATCAAAGTGCCCGGCGCCGCATGTCTAGGGAGAAAACAGATGTAATTCTGAAAGTAGTCGTAAAACATTTCTTTATAGAGAAGGAAGTCACATCTACACTGGTAATGGATTCCTTGTATAGCGGGTTGAAGGCTCTTGAAGGCCAAACTAAAAGCAAGAAAGGGAGGGCAAAATTATTGGATGCTGAAGAAATGCCAACTCCAATTGTTCGTGTTGAAAAGGATATGTTTGTGTTGGTGGATGATGTACTGCTACTACTTGAGAGGGCTGCCATGGAACCATTGCCTCCAAAAGATGAGAAGGGTCCACAGAATCGTACAAAGGTGGGTTAGGTTGTTGGATACCAATTTTTAATGTTTGAGTCTTTTCTGAAGCTATGCATACAGGCAGTCAATATGAAAAATTACTGTGGGAATTTTAAGCAGTTGAGTCATTTTAGTAGTTTGTTTTAAATGATTGATGATTTGTATTGTCATTACTCTTAAGGTCTCTTTTTGGATCACTTGAATACTTGAATGGTGGATTTTGCTATTTCACAGATCATTTCGTGTGTTTGTCATCTTAGAGAAACTTTATTGGTGGCATTGGGTGCAACTTATTGTTTCAACCACAAGTTAGAAAATCATATGTGGCTGCTAATTTTACTTATGCTCCAGCAGACAATTTTCTGCCATTTAGCTTGCATCTCTCTAGAAACAGTTCGTTTGTTGGGATAGTACATGTACATAATAAGAATAGAACATTTAGGTATGCAATGGCCGCTACATATGATTGTTTCAGAGTGTTGGCGGCAGCATTAGGGCGGGGACAATGATAGAAGTGCCTGAATGTTGATGATGATGGGAATGACGGTGATAGCATATAATTATATATTTTATCATGTACACTGGATTATATTTTGAAGAGCATGAAAATGTTGGCTGTTTTTCCTTGATGGCTGTCAGAATTGTGGTTATTCTGCATGCTTCATGACTCTGACTAATTAAGCTTCTGATGTCTTGAAACCTTTTGCATTCATACACAGGACGGAAGTTCTGGAGAGGACTTCAACATGGATTCGATTGAGCGTGATGAAAGGCGTCTAACAGAGTTGGGTCGTAGGACAGTGGAAATATTTGTCCTTGCTCATATTTTTAAGTAATATACTATTTCTTCTTTTTTATTGCTGCAAAAACGTTTGTTAGTTTCTTCATGCATTTTTGGAATTGATTCTTCCACTGATTTTGGAAGACCTTTTTTTTCTATCAGGATCACCTTTTGGAATTGATCGAACGGAAGTCCAAGCATTTTTGCTAACATCTTGATATTTTTGTTGTCATTTTACTTTTACTTGAAGCCCATTCTTCCATTATGCTATTTTATCATCTGCTCAATACTGAAGCAGTAAATAAATTGCAAATATTAATGAATGATGAAATTAAATACCATTTGGTAAACACTAATAACAATATATTGGCAGAACATGCACTACTCTTCTTGGCATTGCAATTTTCTGAGTCTTCGTGGCATGACAAGTATTCCACATTGTTATCCATGCATGCCCTGATTTTTTGTCTGCTTCACGTGTAGCCATAAAATTGAAGTTTCCTACCAGGAAGCCGTTGCATTGAAGAGGCAAGAAGAACTAATTCGTGAAGAAGAGGCAGCGTGGCTTGCAGAAAGTGAGCAGAAGGCTAAACGTGGAGCAACTGAAAAGGAAAAGAAATCAAAGAAAAAACAGGTGGCTTATCTTCCTTTCTCAATAAGAATTGAGTAAAACAATGTCTGAATTCCCCTATTGGTGTCAGATTACAGAAGGAAATTAGTGTCACCATGCGATTAGGATTCTGAAACTTTGATTTAAAAAATTCACTTGTTGAACGCCCATTGGAATTCCTTCCAGTGTCGCCTGTTTTTTTTTTGAGGACCATAATCACTCTGTGCAAACTTATAAAAAAAATGCATGATGTATGAATAAATTTTCTTTTTTGGGAAAAAAGTCTCAAAGTCCTAGTACCCCCCCAAACCCCAATCAAGAAAACCCAAGGTTTAATTTCTTATAAATACAGGCTAAACAAAAGCGGAACAATCGCAAAGGGAAGGATAAAGGGAGAGAGGATAGGTCTGGTGTGGCTGTCATAGACAAGTACCATGAGTCAAATCTTAGTATTGAGAATAAGGAGCTTGCTGTCGAGGAGGTGCAGCCTGTGATGGAAAAGCCTGAGGTTCTGGAAGATGTCTCCGATGTGTCTGATTCAGTGGATGGTGTTGCTGAAGTGCTCCAGCATGATTCAGAAGACAGAGATGCAAGCCCGGTCAATTGGGATACTGACACCTCAGAAGTTCATCCTCCCACCGAAGTCAGTAGCAGTGGGGTTAGTGGCTTGTCATCTGTGCCAAACGGGACAAGTGATAAAAGGAGCACATATGCCATGGATGATAGTTCCTCCACATGCTCTACTGATTCAGTCCCTTCAATAGTAATGAATGGCCCATATAAGGGAAACTCGTACTTGAACTATCAATTTGAAAAATTGCCTAGCAGGTAAGTGGTAAACATGTGGCCTACATGTGCTTTTTCTACTGTAGGACTTGATTATGTGGCATTTATTTTGCATTTCATATCTGCAGAGTGAAGAATCAGCGAGGTAAGATGGCACATGATGCAAGTTGGACAGCTGAAATGGATAATCAGCCTTCTGAGCCTGCATCAGATACTGGTGATCATGGTGATGTCACAAGAAGTAGCAAGGCTGCTGATTGTGAGCTTGAGGCTGTTGTTCATGATTTGCAGGATAGGATGGTGAAGCTTGAACAACATGTAATTAAGACAGGAAAGGTGAAGTTGCTAATCTCTTGCCTGGATCTCAAATTTCTACTCTCTCAACAATGTTTAAACCATCAAATAGTATAAAACTGTATACAATGCATCGAATGTTCAAATCCAATTTTGGCAGGCTGCTTATTGTTTATAGCATTCTCCTTTTTGACGCTTAATAGCATGGTTGGCCACATGTTGTTGTTGCATCAGCTCCCTTGGGTATGAAGGGTCTTCTTTGTTGTCTTGTTTAGCATCATGGTTCTCACAGCACATGTTTTTAGATTTTTTTCCATCCATTTTCATCTTATTATTTTGCTTCTATTGTGTTTGTTTAATCCTGGTTTGTCTCATCCTCATTTGGGGAAGAGGATTTTTTCTTCTACTAGGTGCATAGAATATTTTAGGAACTAACCAATGCAAAGGAGTGCTTTGCTGTCTTTGCTATGAAACTGTTCTTTTCTTCCTTTCCCCTTCTCACTTTTTATTCCAACAAGTTCAAAGGCAACTCTTTAAGGTTTGGCCACCATGCGATTTTATGCCGTCTGTTCCTCTAAATTCTAGTTGAATCTCTTAAATTTTCTGGCTTTCTGTTTCTGAATGCTGTTTTATTTCTGTGAATACTTGTAATCCGTTTTACTTATACATGTCTTGATGGACATTTCCTCTCTATGAAATAGGAAGATGTAGTTGTTTCTATGAAAAAGCAGACGAGTAACAAAGACCAGGTTGAGGTAGAAAGACCTAAAGAAAAGACAGCAGCTGTACCATCTTCTCCCAGAAGCCCTCCGACAAGCTCCCCTAAAAATGTCCCATCCACTGTTCAAATGAAGTCAGAAAGCAAGAGTTCAGCTGCCATGGATCCCAGTCAAGTTAAGAAAGCATCTTCAAATTGCTCACAGCAGGCTGATAAAGCTGCAACTTCAGCTACCTCCCCCCAAAATGTTGGTATTCCCAAACCTGAGACCCAGAACTTGTCAACTGCAAAACAGTCTGACAAACCAACTCAACAAGTGCCTGCCATGTCAAGGCCCTCCAGTGCTCCTCTGGTGCCTGGTCCCAGGCCAACTGCTCCTCCTGTTTCCCTGGTCCAATCAACTCCTTTACTTGCTCGTTCTTCGAGTGCAGCTGGCCGGCTGGGTCCTGACCCTTCACCAGCTACTCATAGTTATGCTCCGCAGTCCTATCGAAATGCCATAATTGGTAATGCTGTTGGTTCCAGCTCATCTGGTTTCACTCATACCATCTCCCCAGGTGCAGGAGTGAACCTATCACCAGTGCATGTGCAGCCATCTAATTTGGTATCTGCACCGATGTTCTTACAACCAGTGAACTCTGATAGGGTAGACCCAAAACCTCTCCAATCTGGCTTTCCTTTCAGTATGGTAACTCGGGATGTCTTCCAAAATGGACGCCAATGGATGGAGAGCTCTCAAAGGGATGTTAGTAGAATAATGAGTGGTGACCCTTCTTCTCTGATAAATGGCATACAAAACATTGACCTGTACAATCCTGCACGCAGTGGATCACAGGAGCACTACTCCAGTGAGTTCCCAGCCTGTACATCTGGGCGTCAGACCCAAAGTGGGCTGTCATATGAATTCCCACATCTTGATATCATCAATGATTTGCTTGATGAGGAACATTCTGCAGGGAAGGCAACCGACGCAAGAAGAGTCTTCCATAGCAGTGAGCCACACGCATTGAATCGGCAGTTCTCTTTTCCAAATGACTTGGGTGTATCAGGTGATTTGGGTTCCTCAACCAGCAGCCCTTGCAGGTTCGAGCGCACCAGGAGTTACCATGGTGGTGGATTTCAGCGAAGCTACAGCTCTTCTGGAACCCATTTTGACACGCCAAGGGAATATATTCCACAAGCTAGCACGCTGCCTTACACAAATGGGCATATTGATGGGTTGGTTTCAAACCAGTGGCAGATGGCTGGTTCTGATTTTTCCTTGATGGGCATGAGAAATGCAGATGCTGATAGCTCCCCGTATTTTAATCCAGAGTATTCAAATATGACATGCGGGGTCAATGGCTATACAGTGTTTCGACCTTCAAATGGACATTGAAGGAAATCTCGGAGGGAGCTTGCCTGCAAGTTGGCGGTGTTTGCCCGTTGTAATAATGTATTGGGTCTCAGAATTTGAGTGAGGTTGTAATCTTTTCATAAGAAAACATTTTGTAAAGAGTGTTTCTGCCTTCTCTGCCTCCAGCTTTTTAGTTATAACGAGGTTTTGATGTGTTTTCTGGGTTTGATTAATATTTTCAATGAGCATCTGATGGAATATATTATAACCCATCGTTACTGACTAAAATTTGAGCCACATCGACTATCCCATGAGAAGCCCCAACAGTGGATCAACTCATCTAAGCTACAATCTTGAATCAAGTCCTTTCTGATGATTGAGATCCGAGTTTGAGTTCTTATGACTGGGTGCATGCATGTAGAGATTGGTTTCATCTGGGTTTGAAGCCATTACCAGTTGCTTAGGAGCATACATATTTTCCAGCAACCGTAAGTGTGGAGTCCCTCCATGGAAAGAAAGGGCCAGACAACGGCTAACCATGTTTTATAATGGCTGTGATGAGATGGGAACGAAGGACACAACAAGGATGAAACGTGTAACCTTTGTAGAGATTACATAATTTACTGGGATAATAAAGAAAAAGGCCTCTAATTGGATGGCACACGCGATGTTTAACTCGAAACATTTCTTATTTCAAGCCTCGTATGCCAACATTGACAGAATCAAGCACATTGTGATTGAGGATTCAAGGTCAGAGCAACTGAAGTTCCAGGAAATTTCCTTTCAGGAACCCTCTCCTCAGGTCAAAACTCAACAATTAAAATTTGACGGGAAAAATCTCATCACGGCAAAAGAAAACAAATGTTTATGCATGCAAGCAGGCGGAAAAACGAAGAAACTAGGTGTTCAAGTTCAAGAAAATCTCTTTTTCTTGTATAGACCTGTTCAAATTCTTGAATAGTTTTTTTTTTCTCATGTAGTTAAAAACCTAGCAGTCAACAGTCGAAATCTTTCAGCAAAAGCAATGTTGCCTAACCCGACAACCTTTTTCAGTATAAATACTCCTCGCCACTCCAAGAAATTCTTCATACTTGTTCTGAGATTGTCATCCAGAAATCATGAGGATCCTAAACCTTATTTTGGCGGTACTTCTTCTGCTTTCTTTACAGGCTCAACTACACAAAGCTAGCAGGATCTTACACGAAGAGCTTTCATTGCAGTCTCTTCAGAGGGGTCCTGTCCCCCCTTCTGAGGGTTCAGGATGCACCCACATTCCTGGCAGGGACGGACCAGGCTGCCCACAAGTCAATGAAATGCACTACGCCGGCAAAGGTTTGCCTAGTGATGCTGCTTTCCCAAGTCTTACTGTCAGGTTTCGTGCGGCTGCTGTTCAAAGCTGAAGATCTCCGACATGTTTTATTTTGATTCCCTGGATTCAGAACCTGAAGCTCAGGTTTCTTTGCTGGATCAAATCACAGGTCCTGAAACACTCGAATCATTATGGCCTCTTCCATTCTTTCATTTTTGGAATTGTATATGCAATTTGTATAAATAAACACATAATTTGATTTTTTTGTAAAGAGAGAATTGTGAATGTTTGAACAATAAATTTCTCTGGAAATCCTAATTGAATATGTTTTTCTCTTCCATAAATGGCTTGACTCCTTGTCATATTGATACTATGTATAGCCTTTATCAATCTGCACCATCTTATTATCCTAATACCGGCGAGTTTCTATCATGGACTTGTATCGTTAATGGCTTAGACTTTAGAGGCCAACCAACCATCCTTCCCGGCCTGAAACATTAAATCAACTCACCGGAACATATCAAATCTCCCCGTGAATCATGTTTCCCGGTCACTGTTTCACGTAAGCAATAAAACAGAGGAAAGGTGGACTTCACAATCATATGATGAGTCCATTTACAGAGGGTTTCTGCCATTTCGACTGACTAGCTAACGTGTGTTGTGGATCATGCCATGGTTCTTCGTTGAAGTTCCTCTAGTGGATACTGACTCAAAAAGATAGCTTTGGATTAACTAAAAATCAGGTCTTGAAACTGAGGTTTGAAATTGGAAGAGCGGAAGAGAAATGAAAATCAGCTGGCTTCATATTCAACCTCATCTATATTTTTAATTAACCTTGTCTTTGACTGGAGCTAGTTAGTTATTTTTATATATATATAAAAACAATGTATTATCATTATCATTATATAGCAGTAAAACATTCAATATCTATATCTATATATATATATATATATATATATATATATATATATATAGATATTGAATGCCATGATCAATATATAAATTGAAACTCAGTAATTGATTGATTATTGCCTATTTTTAGTTTGGTTGAGATTGTTTTTGAAAATATTTTTCATTTAAAAATGCATCAAAATGATATTTTTTTAATCATTTTTTACATCAGCACATGAAAATAATTTAAAAACACTAATTTTTTTTAATTTAAAATAAAAAATAAAAAATATATATATATATTTTTTTAAAATCATTTTTTAAACTTAATGTCAAATGATAACTTTATATTGGCGGCTTCATTAATTTCAAGTTGCTTGCAGAAGAAGGAATGGTGGCATTTGGATGTGTGGAGAGCTAGCTAGCTAGCAACCAAGCTTCAATTAATTTTAATTTTAGTAAATTATTGTTTGATTCCTCTATTTTTAGTGAAGTAATAAAAATTTTGTTAATTTATTATTTTAAATATCCAATATCGATTCCTATATATTTTTTTATGACAATTAAATTGCCCCCCCCCCCTAACATGTCATTATTTATCTACAAACATCACCTGTTACAATAAATTAGGAATAAACGTAGAGAGGATAATTTAGAAATTTAAAAAAGAAATAACAGTTAATCATGGTCCAGAAATCAACTTTCAAAAAACCATAAAATCAATAAAAAAAAAAGAGAGAGAAAAACACACACGGATAAGATCATAATTTAGCCTTTAATTTTAAAAGAAGAGTGCCGTATGTTGATTTTAACTAACCACCTGGTGGGTAAAGCACCATTATGTTGAACTCAAGTGAGGGAGGGCGACGGCCACCGTGAGAACATAAACTCGTGCAAGCAATGTATTTTTCAAATCTAAGGGCTTTTGTAATGGAACCCGGATATGTTTATTAATTTTGTTCATGTTATGCTTAATTAAATTAAATAATAAGAAACTGAGGTGGGCCAACATGAATTAGCCTATCCAGATATCTTTTTAGACCCATTAATGTACTTTTATAAAAAAATAAAATCATGAATGTGATAAATAGTTGTTTCTTAGAGTATTTTTTGTTTATAAATATATTAAAATAATATATATATTTTAAAAATGACATTGGCAAATCAAAATAATATGGAAAAATAAAAATAAATTGAACAACAATTTCCTACTGTCTCATAAATAAAATAATAATTCTCACTTTCATACTTATTTAAATTTTTAACTACATATATTCAATGTTAGCTATTTATTTGGTTTTTTTTTTACTTGTTTCGGACAGTGACAACTTGCTTCCTATTTTCATGTCCCTATGCTCATATGTTTTATAAAGTGTCATATGTTATATAAAGTATCAAAAAATTATTTTACCTACAAACTTAAACTATTAGATGATGTCTCAGGATATAATTTGTATTATTCTCTAATATCATCCTTCAAGTGAAAACTTTCTGGACTTAAAACTTGCACAAAGTTACATTATCTTATGCGTATTTTTTTTTTATCAAATAGAATAAGGATTATGAAATTCAAACTCGTGATTTCTTGGTCAACAAAGTTTTGATACAATATCAAGAAACTATCTTACCTAAAAACTTAAATTGTTTGGTAAAGTTCAAGTTATGATTTATATTATTCTCTAATATAAAAAATAATTATTATTATAATTTTTCAAGACTCTTTTCCTTCATCATCAGAAACCATATCCGATATCTTGACATTAAGAGATTTATTTACCTGTTAATTTTATAATTGTTAATATAATAAACATTGAAGACATATAATGAAATTAGTTTTTCAAGTAAAACGTGGAACTTTGAACAGCCGTATGTTTTTGACTAGCTTAATTCGGTAAACCAAGCCGGTGCCTATCATCCATTACAGGATGATAGCTATCTTTTTGCTTACGCTGACCCCTAAGAACCAGCAGACAAAAATATCTCTGGTCATAGCACCACCCCGCTTTGCCCCCCGTCAGGCAACTTCATGATTTGATCAAGAACAGCGAGGGCCGGGGACAGGGCCAAGTGAGGGCTCGGCCAGCAAAAAAAAATTAAAAAATTCTAGAGTTATATACATATTTTATATGTGTGGCCCCTACAACAAATATTATCATTATAACTTAGTTAGCTGTCATTTTATATTCTCTATACTTCTGGGATTAATCAATGACGATTGTATAATCCGACTTTATTAGTGTTCGTCCAGTAGAATACTATATGATAATGTTATAAGACGTGTGCGTGTAGAGTGTATGTTAATAAATCCAAAAACATGAAATCGTCCTCGTTATATATATAATCTCATCTGGGATTTTAGTATAAATATCCATGTTGAATATTAACCAAAAAAAAAAAGAAGATCGATTATTCTTGCCATACCACTACCACCCGCTAGGTGTATATATAAAATGGCCTCATCATTTATTGAAGATTAACAGGAGTAATTCACTAAAAACAGAAAAAAAAAAAAGGAAGAAGAAGAACTCTGATCGCTTCTTACGTATTGTTATTGATATATATATATATGCATGGAAAAAATAATAGAAAAGGAGAACTTAGCATATGAAAAGAACAAAAAATAGGATAAATAATCTAGCTAGGTACATTCTGCTCGCTAATTAGGGCATGAGTAGTTAACTCTGCGCTGTGGTTGCACTCTTATCATGATCATGGACTAATTAGAGGCCTTGGAATGATCAATAACTGAGCTGGGAAAGGGAGGTTGATGATTGGAACGGCCGGCGAAGTTCATTTCATTCAACGTGCAGTGGCCACTTCCGCCCGGGTTGTGCGAGCAAGGGGAACCTGCAGACGGTGGCACCGGACCCCGTTGCAGGGACTCAAGATGTGGAACATGTTTTTTCAGCCATTGCTCTCCATGCACGGCCCTCGTGGCTGCACCAAATTGTATTTTGCTTAATGCGAACGAAATGATGAAGAGTATCGTTAAAAAAATCGTGACACGACTCTTTTTGTTAAGGGCCATTTTGTTTTTCTATATGAAGAAACTTGAGGACTCTGCTGCAGTAATCTGGCTATGAGTATGAGTAGAGAATTGATATTCTCTTATATATATATATATATATATATATATATATATATAGAGAGAGAGAGAGAGAGAGAGAGAGAGAGAGAGAGAGAGAGATCTATGTCTTGCGTACGAGGTAGACTGGACTTTCGCTTGCTCCATCAATTGGATAATTAAGATGGGCGGAAAATGCATGGATTCTTGACCATGCATGGGTTGAAGTTTGAAGTATATAATATGGTCCAAATTCTAAAATCTAAATCACACGGAGCCTTGAACGGCACAGTTTTTCCAATCCATGAAAGCAGTTTAAAAATGTGTGAGACAAGTAATTGTCGGTTTCCATAAGATAGACTTGTAAACCAACAAGTCGATCAAGAAATTATAGTATGATTAGACTTGTAAACTAACAAAGCCATGAAGATGCCGAAAGTAATCACCATATGATTTGTCATTTTTCTTCTTGTAATTAGTGTTGATAAAGATTACTACACTATCCATAAAATATAAATAGTTTAGTTTATTATTTTAACTGATAAAGGATGGTGTCTCAAGGGATGTATCGTGTTGGCAAAGAGCTTGAGATCTGTCTTACAGGTCTAGAGCTTGAATCAAGATATACTCACATTATAAGAATTTAAGATAACCAGCATTTTACTTATTTAATCAAAACCCATAAAATATACTTAAAAAAAAAAAGAGTTTCTTCGAATAAAAAAAACAGATAAAGGATGGTAACAAAAGAGAGTACGTACTAATTCCACTTATGTCGTTTTCATCAACCAAAGTGGTAAGTAATTTTATCCATCAACATTACAAATGTTGGCAATTTTGTGTTTTTCAATCTAGTCCCAATAAATTAAATTATCTTATGTGGAAAATGCAAGCAATAACCCTTGTTGGAATTCATGATCTTCGAGGCTTAATTTCTCTATCGAGAAATTGCTATATTAATGTGATTATAAATATTGTGAATGCTATGCCCTCTATCGTTGAAAGAAAACCGCTGTAAATATTGCTTATGCTCACGAGAAGAGGGGTGTTGTTTGGGTCCGGGTCCGGGTCCAAGAACTGGAAAATAGGGTCATCTTGGACCTTGTCTTGTCCATGTGGCCCGTGCTAAACGGTGATTGACTTTGACCACGCAGATTAGCGACTCCAAAATGGTCAAAACACGCCTCAAAACCTCGGGAGCCAACTTGGGAAGCCGCGTCTTTAGTCAGATCACATTCACTGACTATAAAATCCACCGCTGGAACATTTTTTGAAATTTATTTTTATTTAATTATATAATAATTTAAAGATATACATATATATAAATAAAAAATATATTTTTTAGTCAAGATTATCTATTTTTATTCACGTGATTTTTTTTTACAATAACATATATTTCTTTTATTGGTAGTATGATTTATTGAGTAAAAACTAATGGAAATTAAAAAAAAAAACATATTTCTAGAAATTATAATGATTTGAATTAATAAGATTTTTTTAATCAAGATTATATTTCCTTCTTTTACTTTTTTTTTAATGAAAACAATTTTTTTTAATCATAGTTATTGGTTTTTTAAATAAACCCATTATGATTGTAAAAGTTACTTTTTTTTTCTTATAAAAATAGAGTTATGAATCAATTATTTTCATGCACCTGTCTCAAAAATAAAAATATGAAAAAATATATAAAAAATAACAGAATATATATTTTATGAATAAGCAGCTTTTATTAAAAAAAACAGCGTATAATATTAATTGTTAATATGAATATATAAAAAATAAAAATAAAAATAACAGAATATATATTTTATGAAACACACATATAAAACTACAAATCATCATGAGGTATGATTTCTCACACTCCCAATTGAGAAAGAAGCACACTGTTGAGCTATTTTCGTAATTTAATTTTTAAAAAATAATTGAATAAAAATATTTTTAAATAAATTTATTAAAATAGTATTGTAAGAATTATTCATGAATAATTTTTGAGCTATTGTGGTAAACACACTGTTGAGTTTCTCACACCTCAACAATGTGTTTTTTGCTCTGCTGAGGAGCCCACAACAACACTGTTAAGGTGCCGTTATAAACGAGCTAACAACAAAAATTCCACGGAGGAACTCTATTTTTTAATTTTCCCATGTTTTGGTTCACACAGAGTAAGCCTGTTCATGGGCCGTACTACTAGAGTGGCCTGAAAAAGCCCCAAATAAAATAGACGGGCCTGGTCAGGTGTTTTCGGTCCAATGCTCGGCCTAGACTAGCATCAATCCGGGTTGACTCCCGGACCATTAACTTTGGGCACGGGCCGTGCTATTTTGGGTCCTTCTTTTTGTTTTTTTGTAGACGAAAGATGGAGTGATTGTTGGCGATTTGTTTTTAGAGAAAAGTTGATAATATATAGGCAGAAAAATCCAATAGGCCCAATCCCAGCCAGGTTAGCCCGAGGCCCATTAAAATTGAAAGATTTTTATATTAAAAAATGAATCTATTATACTATTAAAAGGCCGGGATAATTTTTTTTTTATTATTATTATTGGAGCCATATTGGCGATTTCAATACATGTCATCCGTTAAAATAGAGCCAAATAAACTATATGATTTATTTTATTAATATTGAAACATTCTTATAGTGAAAAAAAAACCCTGAAAACATTATGTTGAAACAATGAAGGTATCTTATAATTTTAACCTGTTAAAATATTTCAGGAGTGTGCATTTCAATAGAGTTTTTTTTTTTTTTAAATAATTTTTTTTTATTTTTTACTTTAAATTTAAAAAAATAATATTTTTAGATTATTTTCATGTGCTAATATAAAAATTTATTGCATGTTCTAATTCATCATTAGTTATGGTCGTGTTTAATCTTTCCAGCAATTATTTCATACGCAACTCTATATATTAAAGAGATTTATCATGAATACAAGGATCAAAGGAAGGATGATGATCTAACATGCATAAGCTAACTTGATATAATAATTAACAAGCTCAGGTGAAGTGGATTTTCTTGTTTCAAATCCTCAAAGGATGATTTGTTTGATATTAGCAAATGGATGCTTCGATTTAAGCCAAGCTTTCGATTATCATTGTAGCGCTGAAGGAAGAAAGGCGAGGGAAACAGAATACAGACAGATCTGCAGCAACCAAACATACAATAATTGAAAGAAAAAAACATCAAGACCAGGGATCCCCAAAACAAGACTTATCTCCTAGTTGTGCAAATTAAAAAATGAATCCAAACCTTCAACTACAGAAAGGAACTCCATATATACTCGAACCAGAACGCAAAACAGTGGAACTTCACATAGATAGATAGAGAGAGAGAGAGAGAGAGAGATTAAAATCACATGGTATAACTTTATTAACTATTCCTGATTTCTCGTGAGTATTTTTAATATTTTAATAGCTCGGGTTTCCCATTAATATCACGCGATACACTTGTCGTGATCAGAAATTCATGCATGTACATGGGACATGCTGGCTATCATTAGGTTTTTTATGTCAAGGATTATAACAATAATAAGATTTTTTTTTAAAAATCATAATATTTGAATAAAATTTGTAATTCATAAATATTGATGTGTATATTTCTTTAAAAATATTGTCATTTTTAATTAATAATAATAATTAATTTTTTTGGCTTATAATTTATTAATTTTAATTTTTAATTGTTTCTCTCGAATTAGCTACATTTTGGATTTTACTTAGATCTTTAGATATATAAAAATCCTCTAACAAGTCATTCAATACAAGATTCCAAAATTGGTAAAGTAACCTGATTATTTTTTTTGATAATAGTCAAGATTTTATTATAAGATAACCAAATAAAGTAACCTGATGAATTGATTGCTTTTAATTAGTATAAGGATAGCATGGTTTATTAATCTAATCTTTACTCTGATAATTTTTTCCAGAACTGGTTTGGATGTCTAGATCATCATATATATATATATATATATATATATATATAGTGTGATAATCTAGATGCCTCAAATCCATCGCGGCACAAGAAATTAAGACCAAATTGCTGCCGACATTATGACAAAATTGAATATGATTCTCATCCATAAATGATCCCTGTAGTCTCTTCAATAATCACATCAAGACATGCAAGAGGTATTAAAGTCGTCCGTTTATGTGAGTTTGTAATATAGGGTAGGCTGCTGTCAAGCTAAGTCACACGTGGAAGTTATATATATATATATATATATATATATATATATATATATATATTATCCACTTGATCCTAATCTTTTCAAACTGAAACAAACAGCAGCCTGCCTTCCCATTGATATCATGTATGAATACAGTTGCCATGATCACAAATTCAAGCACGTATCTTAGATCATGGGACGTACCGAGGGTCAAACATGTTGTTAATACTTTTCCCGTCCAGATTAAGGTTTTGGACGTGGAGGACAAGATCTTTCGATCATATTAGGAGCAATCTCCTCTTCGGATAATGAGAAGAATTTTCAAGGGTCGGTCGGAAACTAGCTGAGTTCATACGAACACATGCATCCTTTAGCCTTATCTCTGCCAAAACAATCAGCTGCCCAACTTTGTTTTTTGGCTGGCGGCTTGAAAGTCAATCATCCCAGCCAATGGCTGCCAGTTATGGTAGGCTATAAATTCCCACCTCAATTCGAACAGAATTATAACATAACAAAGAAACAGCACAGAACAGCGAGCGAGAGAAAAAAAAATGGCATCTACATATTGCGAAGGTAATGAATATTTTTCTTCCCGTCAAAAGAGAGATCGAAAATTTCATGTGCATATATAGTTTGTTGTGAGTTGTAACGCATAATTTGTGTGCATGCAGGGAAGAGTTCATGGCCGGAGCTTCTTGGAGCAGAGGGGAAGGTCGCCGCTGCATGGATCGAGAGAGAAAACCATCTTGTTAAAGCTAAGATTGTGCCGGAAGGATCAGCAGTCATCCAAGACTTCCGGTGTGATAGGGTTTGGGTTTGGGTTGATAAAAACAACGTTGTCTATAGAGTCCCTAGGATTGGTTAAGATACAAAAAAACAAACTCCTATATCTTCTTGTTTATGATTGTTTAATACTGTTGCATCATTGGCTGTCTCGAATAGAAATTCAAATAAGGAGGCTCTAATCTCCATGCATGTGTTGCGAGATAAAATTGTATTTCTCCGTCTATTATCCTGAAATTTAATAGCAATATATTTATATACCTTTAATTTCAGAGTATCTATACTAAGATAACAACGTTGAAAATGCAAAATTATTAAAAAGAGTTGACGAAGTTGTTATTCTCGACCATACGATTATAACTCCACTCTAAATTAATCTCAAATAAACCCTTAGATGGCAAAATGAATAAATTCAACAAGCATATAAAACAGAGATGATGCATGTAAAATTAAAAATGAAGTCTTAAAATTCAGACTTGTCTTGACTCAAACCCACCATTGGCCCAGCATTTTCTGTCCCCTCCACGAGTATCAATTTCCAAATTTCAGTATTCTCTCAAAAGGTCTAATGTTCTGTTTAATTTGAGGTAAATCAGTAAGAGAAAACAGATGCAAGTTCAGTGACATGTTTTAATTTCTTACAAATAAAAACAACTTCTAAAGTATCAGCAGGGATGAGATGTAATTTCTTACAGAGAGGCATGGAGGAAGTGCATTGCCTTTGTGCGAAGACCACACTTTGCCAATGAAAAGCTACTTGTGGGTTATCTTCTTCCTGACATAACCCCTACGAGGTGGTGGATCCTTAGAAGTGCCTGCAAGTTTCTCCCGAGGTTTTTCCTCACTTTTCTCATCATCACTGCCTCCATCAAAACTCTCAGTTTTGTCAGAATCTTCCGCTTCCTGTGCCGATTCTCCAGAAATTTCCTTCTTTGAGAGCTGATCTCGAAGTTCTCTAAGTTTCCGTTTCTTTGAATTTAACACCCCAAGAAACTAGAAGCCAAGAAAAGCCAAATTAGCTCTAACATGTCAAAAAGGATGCAAGAGGAAATCCTCGTGAAGGGGTGACAGATACCATACCGTGCATTACATACTAGGTAAAACAAAAACATAATTTCTAGTAAACTGCATTTAAATAATCATGCTTTTAACCAAAAAAATAAATAACAATGGACTCTCTGGACTTCAGTGCCGTTACCATTTAGATTTCCTCTACTGAGTTATGGTCTCATTGACCAATGTTTATGGGAATAGGCTCCATCATATTGGTCCACTCTTCCAAACCATTATGGAAATAAAGTGCAGATCTGGAGGTGACTTTCTCACTCCCAGTTTTCCTAAAAAAACTCTCCCATCAAAAGGTATATCCAGTATCAAATGAATGGATGGTTTTGGACAATTGACATGCAAATTTCAAAATCACATAGATAAACAAGGGTGCATGGAGTTCAAACTTAATGCCCAACTGTGCTAACCAGACCTGAGACTAACTTCTATGAAAATTTTAATTGGCATTTCATGATGACAACATTATTCAACAATCAAGCCTCAGCAACAATGTTTCAACTACGACACAAACTGTACGACACTGTATATCTTTAACAGAACACGAAACTCTAACAGACTAAAACCATCCTCAGCTAAATCCATGCACCAAGAGAGTATAGCCAGTCACTTCAGTTCTGCTTCAAACTTAATTAGCAGAATCAAGCAACATTAATACAATGAACTTAAATCAAGAAAGTAGTAATGTTATGATACTTTTCAGTGAGTTTAAAGGCACATAGTAACACACCTTTGCATATACAGCAGCTTCAAATTCCATCTTCTCGCTGTTAAATTTCTCACTTTGTGCCAAACACTTCTCAGCTTCTCCTTTCAGCCGTTCAAACGACTGAGTCTTTCTGACAACTTCTTCCTATACAGAAGTAAACTCAAGTGATTGAGCCTTTCAAATGTTTCCTCTTCATCATTGTAGTTAGCATCACTGGCATCCTCATTTTTTTAAATAAAGTCATCATCATCAACGTATTATATCAACTTCATAATATTCATAATAAGAATCAGCATAATCTCATCCTTATTCATCATCAGAAAACATAAACATAATGAATTTGCCACTTTTTACACAGCAAATGTTCAAAGAATAAAGTATTGAAAATACTAAATCTCTTAACAAACTATCTTACCAGCTCATGTGCCAACCTGTGAAGGATGTGATGTTTCATTTAATGAAATGATGTGACAGGCTAGTGGCTACATTATTCCAAGTGTAGTTTTACTATTAAAAAAAACACTTTGGTAAAAGGTGAGTAACTAAGCACAATGATATTGATAATTTGTCAAAATAAACATCATGAAATAAATGTGTCTACAAACACGCCTAATTATCATAAACAGACAGCCCTGGTCAATACAACCAAACATGATGAAATTGTTCATAATACCAGAAAAAAATGTAGAACCTGCAAAGCAACTCAAACAAATGGCAAAGTCAGAAATAAGCGTGAAAAGGCAGAAAAACCTTGAGCCAACCTACTGATTTGCTACAGACTTATCATACATAGTCTTTAGCCAGTTTATTTTGGCTTTTGGTTCTCTCATTGCAAACCACATCTCTCTTCTAGTCCTTAATAGGAAAAACTCTGAAGCAAATACATGAAGGCCACTGCCTTTCACAATGTCTGGCATACAATGCAATTCATCCATGACCTCTATAATGCTACATCCTTGAGCATCTCTCCTCCTAGAAGTGACACTACCCCCACTTTCAACAGTAGCCATCAACCTGTCAAGTTTGCGGGATAACTTCACTGTGCCTCCTGATTGATTCCTTCCTTTCTTGACTGATTGTGTGCCAGATTCATCAACTCTCTTTTGTTTCTTGTCATTTCTCTGCTCCTCGAGCTGGAGGGAGTCCCGGTCTATATATGCACCAGTCAACATCTCGTCCAAACTCTCCACAGAAGTAGGCTCATCCCCTAAATCACCACTCCCTTCCACATGCTCAGCTGGTCCAATATTAACATTAGGTTGCATGAGATTGCCATCACTTTCCTCCTCGTCTATAAAAACAGCTGAAGCGGTGGGCCAAGCACTTGATCCAGTGAACATGAAATCATATTTTGAACAAAGATCAGGCTCAATACCTGAATTTCGGAATTTTTCAACTGCCGGCACAGCCTATAAAGATATGGGGAAAAAAATCAATGTGTGAATCAATTTATGAGAGGAAAAACCAAAGCCTCATAGCCCCTAAAGATTTAATCTTGAAACTAACCTTGATCTTTTCATCCCACCAATCTTCAGAGGCAGCAACTGTTTGTTTATTGGGATCCCAAACAAGTTTGTTTTCTTGACCTAGCAAAGCTTTCCAAATCTTCCAGTCCTTCTTTATCCCATCCCACTTGTTTTTCAACTGCTTCTTGGTAAAACTCTGTCCACTCTCTTTCTCAAATTGTCCAATAACATATCTCCATCCTTGTTTAGAAAAATGAGTCCCAGGTCGCAAGCCCATCTGAACAGCTTGGATACAAATATCACAAAATATATGTGTACTCCTTCTATTCCACACAGCCTTAACTGCTTTACTTTCAGTTTCATTTCCTCTATCCAATACATCCATGGCTAAATTATTCTCTGTTTCACAGGATGTTTTAACTTCCCTATTCTTTCCCATCTACAACAGCAACCCTAGTCAGTCCCATTACGAAACAGCACAAATATTTTATGAAAATCCTGAAACAACCTCATTTCACGATTAGAACCAAGCAAACACAAAATCTCAATAACTCAAGACAGTGTATATCTAGAAAGGATAATGGCGAGTAAAACATCACCGTTCATCAACTGACCTTTCCAATAATTGAATTCTCCTCTTATTTTTGCATGAAAAATATAACATGATAAAAGGAAATAATATCACAGAGGTTTTGACCCTTAATTAGATGTGCTATGAAGTCTCAAATCACAGAGGAATGCCAGGGTAAAACATGAAAAGTAATGCATACGAGCAAGAAACGATACTGCATTGTCACAAAGAACAGCATTTACACAGCGGAACGAAAATCCCATAACAATATCAACGCATTCCAGGAAAAAATCAAAAGAAAAAAAGAACTTACACTTAGTCTGATGTTAGCATCCATAAGAAAATCCAAGATTGATGTGGTAGTCTTCTTACTATCAGGCGGGGACTGGCATTTCCATCGCCATTCTAGCTTTGTCCCTTCTTTCTCAAACGTCCACGACAACTACAACCGACCACAATTTTTTAGTTCTTACGAAAATTCACTCATTTTTTTACTATATATAATGAAAAAGGGAAAAGGGAAAGGTGGTACTAACTCGTTTATTCCCATCTCCAGCGTCAGTAAACTTGTAGACAGAACTGGGAATTTGGAAACCTAAATGTTTCTCGGCCAGTTGAATGTAGGTAGACACAGGTTGGTCCCATTGTGCTGCTCTATCTCTCACCTCCTCTTCCGTTGCTGTCAAATAGAAGATTAAAATTCTGGTTTGAGAATGAAAACGATACGGGCTACAAGATGAAATTGTGGGGTTTCATTTACCGTCGCAGACCCAAGAATCAAGGCCGTCGGTGATGGAGAGATGGAAGTGAGAGGGAAACCAAGTGCCTTTTATAAAAATTGGTTCCGGGATTTCAAGCTTCAGGCATGTATGCCTGGCCATTGTCGACTCCATTTTTTGGTTCGGCTTCTCGGGGAAGTTGATAAAGTGTCAGAGGGTTCGGTCGTGGTGTTTTATTTCCCCGTGGAGAGGACAGGGTGGACTTGTTCTCGCATTCACTTGGATTGTGGAAATGGATTCACTAATTCGGGTAGCATTGAATCAAACCCGAACCCGTGCTTTGAAATTCGGGTAGCATTGAATGAAGCCCGAACCCGGGCTTTGAAATTCGGGTAGCATTGAATCAAGCCCGAACTCGGCTTTGAAATTCGGGTAGCATTGAATCAAGCCCAAACTCTTTTATTCCATATATATACAAAAAAAAATGTAAATTTGTCAATTCTAACATTGAATTCATTCTTTCTATAATTTATAATTAAAATTAGACTAGAAAATACATATCAATCCCATTTTATTATTTATACATCACATAAAATCTTAAAAAATATAAATAAGATTTTAATATCACTTGTAACCTATATATAGTACTTTCTCAGTTTCTTGATACTTTATTTAGATTATTAAATTTTAAAACTAATTTAAATAGGTCAACAAAAGCCAATGAATAAATACAAAAATAATAATAAAATTACATTAAAATCTATAAAAATATGAAGTCTGATCCTGATTTTTTATATGAGATCCTTGGTTATTGTTTTATAAAACAAAATATTATTTTAATTTATTTAAAAAAATACTTTTAAAAATTAATCTAACACCACACCACACCTCCACTTGAACAGCAACCCCTGCATTAATTTTTGTTCTCTATAATATATATAAATCCAGATCCCTGTGAATAAAGAGAGAAAATCAGCAACAAGATTCCTCCTCCAACCAAGATTAATAATATATATATATAAAAACGACAAAAGTGCCAGAAAAGGAAGTGTCGGATGAGCACGTAGTGACGTCCTGTCACGATAAACTTGAAAACATCTATCAAGTGTCTCAGTGCCCACCCAAAGCTTCCCAACCCAGAAATGATGTCTCTGAGATTCTTTCTTCTCCTGCTGTTTCAATTATCAGTCTCTGGAATCCTCGCAATAAATAATGAAGACCCAACAGACAAAACTATGGAGGACTTCTCTGGATACCCCATTCACGCACCAATTGATTACTCATTCGCTGCTCCAAACACACTGCTTTCTTTTCTTTCAGTTGACTCCACAGCTCTCGAAAACCAGGTACCAACTAATTCGAAATATTTTTTCTTTAACTTTTTTTGTAGACCAATATCGCTGTGTTTTGATTTTCTTTTGCTGGGTGTTTAACAAAGTATCTGGATTTTTATTCCGTGTTTCTTTATTGGTCAAGTCCTTCCAACAGAGGCCATGTTTCTCTTTTGTAAGTTGATGTTGTTGTTATTTTTTCTTTGGCTGTTAGATTGATGAGCTTTCTACTTTCTCGGATACACCTGCCCCATCTGTTACTAGGATTTTGTACACTGAAAAGGATGTTTTGGCACGCAGGTAATTCTATTATAAATTTCTCTTCATTTCCACGGGAGATATTGTCTCTTGGGTGACCGTGATCGTTCCTTTAGGTGTGCTTTCTTATTGGTATTCACACTCTGTAGCTTGATTCTTCGTTATCATAAAGAAAACGTTTGCTTTCATGGAAAATTGATTGGGGTATGGGAATTTGCAAATTACAGTATGCTCTGTTTCGTATCTTATACGACAACAATACAAGTACAATCATAGATATTTGGTTTTATACCAGTTGTTCTTGCAAATATTTTACTCCAGGTACGTCAAAAACTTGATGGGACTCTCTGGATTGTCTGTTAGAGAGGATGCCGTGGGTAACATTTTTGGTCGCTGGTGAGTTTATTTTGTCATCTATTAATTTTGTTTTCTGTAATCATTTCTCACACAATTTTCAAAGATATAATCAATCTTTCCTTTGTGTAAACTCGATAATAACTCCTATTTTGTTGCTCAACAAGGCTGGCTGTTCGTGTTTCAAATCATTAATTTGATTTTTCTGTTTGTCATCTTTGGATTGAAATGTTCGATTCTAAGCACATAAATATGCCTCATCTTTATTTTTTTGGGGTTTCATATTTCTGTAATTTTACTTGTGTTGTGTCTTCTGCAGGGATGGTTATGAGCCGGACCTTGCTCCAGTTGCGACCGGTTCTCATATCGATGCTATTCCATATTCTGGGAAATATGATGGAGTTGTTGGTGTTCTAGGTGCAATAGAAGCCATAAATGTGCTTAAAAGGTAAGCATTTTCTGGCTGATGTGAATAAGGGTATTTGTTATAAAAACTGAAAGACTTTATTGCTTTTCCTTGGATATTTTTGTGGGTGGATCAAGAACAATTGTAGCTCCCAATGCATTGCTGCAAATGTAGAAGATTACGGGTTCGCTCAGTTCTTATGCACTGTTCTACTACATTTTAAACAGCAACCAGTCTACATGAATGGTCACCTTGCATTTTAGCAATTTTATTTCCAAATGAAAACATTGCAATAATCTGCTTTTCCATCCTGATTTTTTAAGATAATCTTCTTGGTTTTCTAAAAAAAAAATACATATGATGCTTTCCAATGATCATATGATCTTTTCAAACAATGTACAGCAGATAGCAATTAACTTGTGTCATCATTATGCTGAATGGAACTATTACAGGTCTGGGTTCAAACCTAAAAGATCACTGGAGGTTGTCTTGTTCACCTCGGAAGAGCCAACACGCTTTGGGATTGGCTGCTTGGGAAGGTTAGGACCAGCATATGATTATCTTTACACCAGTTGCTAAATGAGCATGCTGGCTACATTTGTGCTCCAGTTTTTTTCAATTTATCTTTTCCATTCTAGGAATATTTTAGCATCTCATACTAGTCCCATGTACAACGTACCTCATGTTCTATGTTTAATATGCAGCCGCTTATTGGCAGGGAGTGAAGCTCTTGCAGAAGCTCTGAAGACTACTGTTGATGCCCAAAATATATCCTTTTTGGAGGCTGCTCGATCTGCTGGGTATGCGAAAGAACAAGATGACATATCCAGTGTTTTCTTAAAGGAAGGAAGTTACTCTGCTTTTTTGGAGCTACATATTGAGCAGGGACCCATTCTAGAGGCAGAAGGTAGGCTACTTTTCACTTCTATTTTATCCTTTCAGGGCCACAAATTGAAGCTCTTATTAATCTGCTTTAAATGTCGATGCAGGTGTATCAATAGGTATAGTAACTGCAATTGCAGCCCCTGCAAGCTTAAAAGTAGACTTTGAAGGCAATGGGGGCCATGCTGGAGCTGTCTTGATGCCGAACAGGTGATCCTTGCTTATATTTTGACACGTTTTTTCTCCAGGTTGTAACTTTTTGAACCGGTGCACATGTCTCATTGAAGAATTGCCTATATATGATTGTTTTCTGCCTGGCCAAAAGAGTTAGTTGCATAAAACTGCGGGTCTATGTGTGCTTTTACCCATCTGGTTTTGGTATTCCAATGATCTTTACAACCTCTATTTTGAGCGTTTTCCTTGTATTACTTCTGATTTTAATTTTCTTTGCATAGCTTGACTAAACTATCTCTCATTTGAATTTTTCCCAATCTTGGAAATTTCTCCAAAATAGGTTAAGTCCCTCCAGATGTGTAGATAACTGGTAGGTAAATAACAGCGAATCTGGCGCAGGTTCTTTATGTTGCTATTAACTTATTCTCATCAATCCAATTTCAATTCCTTTTCCAACTGGAACTTAATTATTTGCTGTAATTATTATGGTTTTCTTGTTGCTGAAAATTGTAGTGTTAATATGTACATGAATAATTTGGAGCAGAAATGACGCTGGACTGGCAGCTGCAGAGTTAGCACTAGATGTTGAGAAACATGTATTGGGATCTGGTTCCATTGACACTGTTGGTACAGTAGGTATGTCATGTTTTGTTTTCATACCTGAACCAAAGCATAAGGCTATGGGGTTTTTTTTCTTCTCATTGAAATCTCTTTTAGAATGTTGTGCCATCATCTCCTCAAGTACATTCATTTCTCATGGATTTCTGGTAGATATTATCAATTCTTGTTTTTGAAGGTATTTTGGAGCTGCATCCTGGAGCAATCAACAGTATCCCTAGCAAATCACATGTAGAAATTGGTATGCTTCTTACAGTAAATTAGCTTTCCTTGGTGGGATATAGTTCATCACAAAGTAAATGCTAAAAATGGTTGTGTCATGCTGTTTGATGTTGTTATATATTTGGTTTTGGCACATCTCAAATTTGTTTTTGATTTTTCACAAGATATTCCTGTGATATTTGTTCCTCTACTGATTGAATCTGTGTAAGGTTATCTTTCTGAATTAGTGTCTCTTCTACATTTTGGTAGACACACGAGACATTGATGAAAAGCGGAGAAATGATGTAATTGAAAAAATTCATCAATCTGCTACTACAATAGCTAGCAAGCGTGGGGTCAGGCTATCAGAGTTCAAAATCGTAAATCAGGACCCACCAGCTCTCTCTGACAAGTCAGTGATTGAGGCAATGGAAGCTACATTGAAAGAGTTGAACCTAACACATAAGTTGATGATAAGCAGAGCTTACCATGATTCCCTATTCATGGCTAGGTAATATATGACATAAATGTTGGATTTTCATGATTTTAAGTTGAAATTTCCTTCTGCCACTCAATTTCTATTTTTCCTGAACCAAGTCACAGACACGCCAAAATAAAACGATATTGCGCTGCTGACGCCTCTCTCTGCCTTGAATCTCTTTTTGCAATTTCTACTTGTTGTCTATATGATTATATTTTGTTATGAACTCTGTTGTGTTATACAATACGACACCTTAATTGTTGATTTAGCATCTGATTGTGAGATTGAATGCCTCTTATATATCCTTGTAGGGTATCTCCTATGGGCATGTTGTTCATTCCATGTTACAAAGGTATGAGTTTCTTTCACTCGATGGCTAACAGTTCAACACCTTTTGTCTTGCATAGTTAATTTGGCATCACAAAATATTGCCAGGCAATTCAAGCTCAAATTTACTTTTCATCATTTGGTAACCTTCATCTTATAATGTAGCAAGCTTCAAAATCTATTTCCTTGCATGTTCAAGTTCCACTGCTGCTATTTCGACGTCGCACTATCCATTTATCGAAGCAGAATGAGATCCTGCTGTACGAAAACCCACTGATGGCTGCCGTAGATGATCACGGAGATCCTATGGAGCCATCGGCAATCTTTCCGGCGACTAGCTAATATATACATCCATTTGGTTTTGCAGGATACAGCCATAAACCTGAAGAATATGCATCCAGTCACAACATTGGCAATGGGGTGAAAGTATTAGCGTTGACCCTTGCCAAGCTGTCCTTGAACCAATGAATTCTCTGCCACTCCTGCTAAATAACCGCTTAGTTTTCCAGATTGAAAACTTCTAGAACTCCGCTCTATATCACAGGACTTGACAGCAGGACATTTTGAATAAATAACCGCTTAGTTTTGATCTTGTCTTAAGCTGGGCACCTTCAAGCAGTTGGCTTTTACTTTGCACCAAGTATATAAACCATTGTTAATTTCGTTTTGTTTCGGCCGAAACATTTTGTACCAGTTAAAAAAACAAGACAAAACGGCGTCGTTTTTACTTCGGTTTAAATTCCGGTCCATTCCAAATTTTTTGGCCAAATACCGGCCGAAACGTTCTGGAATCGTTCCGGCCGTTCCGTTTTGGCCAATTAATATTTTTTTTTTAAATAATGAATAATTTTATAATATCAATCATATCTTTTAATCTGACTATTAGATTGAAATGAAATTTTACGAGGAGTCTCTTGATATATTTTAATATATTATGTTAAAATTTTAGAGCAATCGGATAATGTAATAGCCTTGTGAGAATGATGATGACATACTCGTAATATATACACGTTTATAATTTTGTTCAAAAAAATTATTTATTGTGTTTTTTTTAGATTAAATTGTATAATTTTAAATAATTTTATTTGTGAATTTAAATTAAAAATAATATATATATATATATAATACAACCTTGAAATGATGGGCTGAAATACTTTAAAACCGAAATATTTCGATTGATAAAACAAGCACTATCTTGATAAGCTTGATATAAACGGAGCTGGGAAGAATTTCTATATCGTAATAGTGCACAGCCGGCACGTTTGCGGGTGCCGAGCACTCAAAGTGATCGTCCCTTGTTTAAGTAATATAACCGTATTTTTTAATGTATTTTTTTAATTAAAAATTATTTTTAATATCAATATATTAAAATAAAAAAAATATTTTAAAATACAAAACCATTCATTCGAACAGATACTGGTAATACCCGGTACCGCTCATTCGAACAGAAAAATAAAATTATTAATAGTCATATTTATGTAAAAAAACAAGAATTGGTAGTCCACACAGAAAACGTTATAAATAAAGAAAAGAAATTAAATTTTGATTAAGAAAATATATTATAGGGAGATAATAAATCAAAATAATAATAGATTCATAAAATGAATAAATCAATACAATACGCAAGCGTTTTGAAGCTCTCAAACTTTGAAATTAATCCTTATGCAATAGGTGTGAAGCCTGGCTTTCCTTTCTTTTGGCACTAACAATTAATTATTGATACATGTATCGACTTATATAAAAAAAAACAGATGAAAATAGAGACAGTGACACGTGTGAGAGCAAAAATAATAAAAATTATTTTATGAGGCCCTTCATATCATACATCACCGACACAAAATATTTTTCATGAATCATCCATTTTACATGGTAATCTCATCATTACTTCTAGATTTTAGATTTTCAATAATAATAATTATTGTGGAAGGAAACAACATAATAATGCACAAACACTTCTTGTCCTATTACTTCTTTTTTTTTTCATTCATAGTTATTTAATAATATATAATAATTAACTGTTATGAATCTTTGAGAATAAATAGATGGTAATAAATTTGTTACGAGTTAGAATTTCAAATACTAAAAAATCATAATTATTCAGAATATACTTAAAAATATATTTATTATATTTCATCTGCCAAATAGTTATTACAACCTCTCTCTCTCTCTCTCTCTCTCTATATATATATATATATTATAAAGAAACATAAGAATGTAGAATAGAAAAAAAAAATATTTATTTGCAAAAGCCTACAAAATCTACTTATCAAATTGGAATTGAAAGGATGAAAAACGGATTGAAGATCAAGATCAGAAGAATGAATATAAATGATGAGACTTTGAAAGGAACTAAAACTCTTGCTGATGTTTATCAAAGATGCATTGTTGCTGCAATTGAACCTGCAAATTATAAAAAAAGCTGCAACTAATCATAAATGGTTTGATGCAATAAAGGAGGAGCTAAAAATAATTGAAAATATCAACACAAAAAAGATATAGGAATCAAATAGATTTTTAAAACCAAATTGAATTTTGATGGTTATGTGAATAAATATAAGACAAGACTGGTTGTCAAGGGATATGCTCAGATGTATGGGGTGGATTTTTTCAAAACATTCACTCCAGTTGCAATGATGGATACAATAAGAATATCGATATCACCTGCTGCACAAAAAAGACTGAAATTTACATCAAATGGATGTAAGTTTGAGTATTTGAGATAGATGTTGAGAGTTTGCAGTTTCAGAATTAAGTAGGAGAATTGTTGACCAAAAATGACTTTAAAAGCAAAATAAAAATCTCATCAGAATCTTAGTTTGTTTGATATTTTGCTATTCTAATGATTATCTTTTGTTATATGTACTAGAAAATTAGATATGCTTGGAGAATATCTTGCAATTACATGATTTCTCATTGTATAAACAAACATGTTGAGATTCAATAAAATGGTTTGCTCTGCAGGATCAATACAAAGAAAGATCTGCTGTTATCTCTTAATTATTTAAAAAAAAAAATGCATCTAAAAGTGAGATTTTATACATGATTGGATGGTGATAATGTTTATTGAATCATTTGTTTTTTTTTTTCAGAAAGGGATACAAGGGATGAAGAAAATAAATTAAATGCTAATCGAGACACTTTACCAGAATGGGTCCAAGTTTGACCTTGATGTAGGATTCGTTGACTGTGACTTGTCTTTGATCTGTTTAGATGTGGTAAGCGTGCAAGAAATAGATGTGGTGAGCGTGCCAGGTAGACTTTGATCTGTTGTCCTCATCAGTACCTGGCCCCGGAGAAGACTTCTGTTAATTTCGAGGGGCTAAAACGCAGGCCGAGTTCTTGAGTTGGTGATGATAGTCATCGATCATGGCCGCTGGCATGTCCATTCCGGGATGTGTGGGAGCCACTTGATGATCATACCATTCGCTTGGAATTCAAGATTAAAGTCGTGATGGAGGGAGATCGATGCATCATTCTTCTAATATTGTATGTGGGTTCCATACTTGAGATTATTTCTTCACAGCTCACAAATTCCACCTCACCTTCCTTGCTGCTATCTTCGTTGCTATCTATGATTGCCCTTACACGGCTCACCATCTTCGAGCTTGCGGGGGTGATTTACATTGAATTTTATAATTGTTTTTCAAAAAAAATGAAAAGTTTTTATTTTTATTTTGTATTTTAAATTAAATTTTTTGGTGTTTTAAGAATATTTTCAAGTGTTAATGTTAAAAATATTTTTTAAAAATTAAAAAATATCATTTTGATGCATTTCTGAACAAAAAATACTTTAAAAAACAACCTCCAATACACATCTAAGGGCATGTTTGGGAGTGCGGTTGCGGTTGCTTTTGAAAGTGTTTTTCATTTAAAAATACATCAAAATGATATTTTTTTTATTTTTTAAAAATCATTTTTGACATCAGCACATCAAAATGATTTAAAAACACTAAAAAATTTTCATTTAAAATGAAAAAAAATTCAAATTTTGAGCAAACAGCGGTACAGCAGCAGAAACAAACAGGCCCTAAACAGGTATTAAAACGCTTTCAATGCATCATTTTGATGCATTGAAAATGATTTTCGTTCAAATATACATATACATAAAAAAAATACTTTTAAAACACAATGCTGAACACTTCAGACCCCGTGAATTCGCTATTGAATAGATCCAGACACACATGTTCGTTTTTGCGATGGTCGTTAATTGTATTTAATGTAAAATTAAGCAAATTTAATTTTCAGAGGGTAGATTTCTATTTAAGCATAATATTAATGTTGTATACTCGAGCTTACATTTCCATGAATGTTATTTAAATTTAATAAATAAATAACTCTCCATGCTTGTTGTGTGTTTATCACAAGGACTCGAGTGTTCATATTTATTAAATCAATCGTGAAGGTCTAGCTAGCGGCTAATGGATGGGTGATGATTCCGGCCGAAAGAGTGACGAGCTTCCGGTGGAAATTTGAGCTTCCGGTGGAAATTTGAGCTTCCCTGGACGGCGATTGTGAAGGTCTAGCTAGCAGCTCCAGGATTTAGGTGAAGATAGAAGCGAGAACCAGAGTCACTCACCTACCTGTCTTTCTTGCTAAAAACATGGTGTGATGTTTGATAATGTGATTGATTTTGTTATTAAAAATGTATTTGTTTAGAAATGTATTAAAATGATTTTTGATATTAATATATAAAAATAATTTAAAAATATTCAAAAAAATTAATTTAAAATAAAAAAATAAAAATAAATTTTTTTTTTTCAAAACATTTCTGAAACATGATAAACAATGTGTGATTATTTGAGAAGTGGGTGTCGAATTAATTAGAGGGTGCCGGGGCTTTATCAAAAGGGTTAAGCAGGAAAAATCAAGGATGGGGCTTTGGCAATTATTTGGATGGGACGTCTTCTCTTCTTGAAAATTATTATGCCATTGCCAAACATCCCAGCTGATTTTGCCAAATTACGTAAAAAATATGTGTCTTTATTGCTATTTTTATTATTATTATTAATATGGATGTCAGGGTCAGTTTACGTGCACCTCGATTAATCCTACCGCTCTGAAGTTAATGACCGTGTAATCTTTCAATGGCTATCATATTAGCAACTACATGACTCGAACTTAAGATTACAGGGGGAAGAAATCTTAAGAATATAACTTTAATCCAAGTCTTAAGAATTTTTTAATACTATGCGCATAAAAGTAATTTATTATTACAAGCTTTTTTTGAAATGGGTTTTGAGGGGGGAAAGCAAAATAGAAATATGAGGAAAAAATAGAAAAACAAAAAGGATTTTCTATTGAGATAATAGTGGGGGGAAATGACAAAAAGAAAAATGTTAATTTAATAAAATAAAGAAAGAAACCAATGAAGGGCGAGCATTCATGGACAACAGTGTTGCCCGCTAATAAAGCAAAAAATATGAAAGAACTCGGTATCAGAAAATCGCTTGCTTGGATTGATACAATAGGTACTGTTGGCATTGCTCTAAATGAATTTTGGGAGTAAATTCCGGAAATAGAAAAATAAAAGTTGGGACCCTGAAACGTATGAAAAGTACAATTAGAGGCACTGAATTAACAGCGCACTCAGTTTCAAAATTCAAATTGCGAAGCAATTAACGGCGTGTAATGACAGAGGCAACACCGACGAGACGCTCTTAAAAACAAAGAGTATAAAACAAACCAGTAACAGAAACAAACACACATCTCCACAAGACAAAAACCAAATAACAAACAGACAAAAAATCACACAGAGAAGAAACCTTGTTGTTGTTTCCATAGCCTTCCTTAACCGATCGGGCTCAAAACCGTGAGTTACTTACGAAAATCTCCACTTTCTGATTCAATCTCTCAATCTCTCAATTTGGATCTGTTTCTCTCTTTCTCTCTGTTTTTCCTTACATTGCATGCATGTAATGTAGGTTCTAATTCATCAATGCATATTTGTTTCTTCGATTTTTTCGGTGTCGTTTTGCTTTCTCCTTTAGTTCTTATCTTCTCTTCGATCTGTCTTTGATTTTAGTTTTGGTTTCTTGGATTTTTACCGAAGAATCTACTTTTTTTTGTCTTTTTGGTTTGCAAAATAAATCTGATGCTATGTTTGTTTGGTTGCTGAGAAAATGCACCTAGGAAAAATGACAGAAAATTAAAGCTTCATTGTTCTAAGTACAGTAGTTATTCCTAGAGTGAAAGAGATATTGTCTAGCTCTTATAAGGGTACTTTTTGTGTTTCTTTGAGATTTATGTGATGCTTATTGTCTATCAAGCCTCCTTGTTTTCCCAACCCTCCAAAAATGAGTGCTATTGCTGTTATATTTACCATTTTCCTTTTTTAATGGAATAATTTGCTCAGCTAAAAATAAAATTGCTTAATTGGAAAATGGGTTTAATTCTTCGTTGAGCCTGCGTACCTGGGTTTATCGTCATGATTACGGATTGGGCATACCCATTTTGTTAACTTCTTATTCTCTGGTGTTCATTTAATTTATGCGCCTCAGTTATTCCTGTTGTCTTGGGAAATGACTCTGCATGTTTGCCGCTTCTTTTTCTTAAATAATTTGCATAACTTTGCATTCTGGTTAAAGCTGCCATGGATTAAGGCTGTTGAAGGGATGGATAAAGAGATGAAGTTGTGTAATGTCAGATGATTTTTGGTCATTTAACACTGGTTTTACAACGATTTTTAAAATAAAAGGGTGAGGGGACTGAAGTCGGATGTGGTAAAGTTTTTCCTTTGACATAGAAATGGATGAAAATACGAGTATTAATGTGATTTTGATTCTTGTATTTCTTGATCCAGTGAAATGGGCATAGAAGTTACTGACATCTGCATGGACAAGGAGCCAAATTGTGTCATCGTATATTCAAATGGTGTCTCCCGTGACCCAACTCATGAAACTGCTCCTGATGATCATGGAGTTCTGGAATCCTATGAACCTATCGATGGGGTTCCTGAGCTCCATAGTTCAGAGGAGAGTACTGAAGCGAAGGAATACGAGATGAAGGAATGCACCACTGAAGTCTCAGTTGAGGTTACTGAACTTTCCCATGCTGAGAAAAGCGAAGAAGGCCAGACTGTAGTATGCTCGAATTCTGAGGATGGCTTGAAAGTGGAAAAGGTCAAAGCACTAAACCGAAAATCTAAGGATACTGCTCAGAAAAAATCATCTACAAAGCATGCATCAAAACCTGCGCCAGCTGGTCCTGCTCGAACAAAACATACTGTTCCGCAGCCATTTGCCCTAGCAACTGCAAAGCGTGCTTCATTGGGAATACGTCTTTCTGGCGAACCTGATATCAGTGGTGTAAGCAAATCATTCAAGGCAAACAATGTGCTACGTCCAAACCCTATAAAGCAGAATCAGGTATCTGCTGCAACCAGGCATCAAATATTTAATCATTGTTAATTTAGCCATGTGTCCATTCTATAATAATAATAATATTGTTTCAGCATGTGAAGATGAGTGTTGATATGTTGGTAAATCATGTTTTAATTTAATCCAGTGGATGGAAAACTATACTCCTAGTTGATCCTAGAACTTTTCTTTGCTTACTTGCAGCCACTTTCTGTTCCAAGGAAGCCTTTGCAACCAAATAATAAGAAGCATTCAGATGAGGAAGATAACTTTTCTGTCACTTCCTCGTATCCTCTTTCTAGTAGATAAAGTTGGAACCAGTATTCTTTTGTGTATTTCTTAAACTTCTGTCACTTCTGTAGCTTGATTTCTTTTTTCGATTTCATACCTTGACTCTGCATAGTACTACAGCATCTGCACGGCCTGCTAAGTCCAAGCCACCTCCTGTGGAAGCCCCTGTATTTAGGTGTAATGAACGTGCTGAGAAGCGGAAGGAGGTACAGCCTTCTGTATCTTTGTTTCATTCAGAGTTGAAGTTCTGTTTTCTTCCTTTCTTTTTTCAGGGCAAGTTCTTCAGTTTAAACATACCTGTAGGCGAAGACTCAAAGGTTTTAATATGTTTAAATCTTTTAGTTCTATTCAAAATTAGAAGAAAAACATCAAGCATTGGAGGCTGAGAAAACCCAAAGTGAAGCAAGGACCAAGGTAAAGTATTTCAAGAAGCTTGATAGCAAAATGCAGTTAAAGTCTCTCTCACACATCAACCTTAACTGTTGACATTTTGAGTCAAAGCTGATGATCCTGATATATTTCTTGATTGGTCTTCATTCAATAATAAATTTCAAGGAAGAGAAGGAGGCAGCCATCAAGCAACTGAGGAAGAGTTTGATGTTTAAGGCAAGCCCAATGCCAAGTTTCTATCATGAAGGACCACCACCTAAGGTTGAACTAAAAAAGGTACTGCAGACAGATTCATACCCCTTTCCTGCCGTTGTTGTAAAGATTTACGGTACAGCTTTACCGGGATGTTATTTTCTAATACGTAAATCATCAAAGTACTTGGCAGAGGTTGATGGCAGAAGATTATGCACAGATGCCAGCCAGTTTCCTAGAATAACAAATTTATTATGATTAAAAACTTGAATAATCTGCTTTCATCTGAATGTCAGCTGCCACCAACACGGGCTAAATCACCAAAATTGGGCCGAAGGAAGAGCTGCAGTAATGGGGCGAATTCATCTCAGCCAGACATAGTGAAAGGCGCTTGTAGTGAAGGAAATAACCAAAGTCAGGGTATTTACAGAGAAGATAACAGCAACCCTGTTTCTCAGCACAGTATCAGGGGAGGGATAGATGAGTTGATTCCACCCGAGGTAAGCGGACAGAGTTTTGCAGGCATTGGCCTTCACGGTCTTAACATGGTGGCGAGTTCTTAATTCTTAATTGATGAAATGTCCCAATATTTCTCTTTCTGCGACTGCTTGAAGAATATGAATGTCGTTCCCTTTTACGCTGCGAGGACATTTTGCAGTGTTTATGTAATGTATCAAGTGTAAATTTTCTGTAACTTAAGCTATCTATGTAAATCATTCCCTTTTTTCTGTAAACGTCTTGCATTTTTGCACTTTTGTCGAGTAATCTTTCTACTATTGGGAATCTATTTTGCTTTCTTTGTGTTTGAAGCACATGATTAGGAAAATGTGAAACAATCTACTGGTATTCTAGTTTTTTTTTTTCCCTGTTTTGATCGAATCTTTTTTATATCAATCTGATAGTAGGGTTGTTGAAAAAAGAAGAACAGTGGGCGTTGTAACTGGTGATAGAAAAACAGGAAATCTGAAGAACTGTACTTGGTGGATACAAAATTTCAAATGCCCTCGACTGAATTTCTGTTTAGATAAAGTGATTTGATTGCATTTAGAGAAGATTGTGTACTCGGGGGTGAATTTGTATGATGATGCGAGTGATGCTTTCTTAAATAATCCGCAATTGTCCTCAGGAGAGGATGTGTAAGGTCAAGGAAACAAATGGGTCCTGCGACGTGCATGATAGCAAATGAAGAGCAGATCCCTATTGAGCACTTGGGCTGTTTGTTAATCAAGCAGAAATTCTAAACAAATCATTAAGATTCTAGTGGTATTCATAGGACTCGAACCTGAGATTATAAAAAAACAAATCTTTTAGTCTTAAATTTTTACAACTGGACTATCTATTAGATGATTTTTAGAATGTTGTTTTTATAGAAGGTGGTTGGTGGATATGTCAAATACATGTAAGAAGTTCTTTTTTATATATTTAGATACTCTTCTATACTTGAATAAATATTTTTTTTTAAAAAAAATATTATATTTTTCAGAGAATAATTCTAAAAATAAATATGAGATACAAAGTTTAAAAGATATAACCAAAAAATTAACCTCTTAGTGAAGGAAATTCTTTATTTATTTATTTTTTATAGCCTGCTAGCTTGTTTTTTTTTTAAAAAATAAAGAGTTTAAATGTAAATAAAATATATATGACTATTAAATATTAGTAACTTAAAATATATTTTATTATTATCTAATCATAAAGTCCAAGATTTTTTAAAACTAATAAACATAGTTTCAAAGTAATTAGCCTTAGAAATGATTTAAAAACCACGTTGAAAATATTTTCACATTGAAAAAAAGTTTTATCCGATGCATGGTGAATTGCAGGTAAGATATTCAAGCTAACCTAAATAATAATAATAATAATAAAGTAAAAAATTAATTAAAGTTGCAAGGAAATTGAAGAAGGAAGGGAACGCATCAACCAGCATTTTACAGCCTCCCGGCTCTAATTTGTTTGGGCTACTCCTTCACCTCCTCCATATATTTCCGTTATTTTGTTTTTACATCAATTCATTAAAATAATATAGAGATATTAAAAAATCTTAGTTTTAAATAAAAAATATAAACTTTTAATAATCATTATTTTGACAACAATGCTATTACAAGGAGAGAATGCTAGCATAAACAAATTGAACGTTGTCATAAAGGAAGTTTGAGGGATCAGGCCTCCCCGAATAATACTAATCAAGGTGAGTTAAGAAAATCTTACATTTTCTCTTAATCTCTGCTTTTAGTTTCATATCTGGGTACATCAAAAAAGGTTGTCTAATTAGGGAAGGTAAAAACAATCTTGATTTGAACCATTTCATGACCTGTCTTAGCTTAAGCTGAACTGGGGCTGTCGCTAAGTTCATCTTTTTTCCAAGGATTTATTTGTTTCTGTCTGAGGAAATGGATTTTCCTCTTGAATTTAGAGAATATATTTTAATGAACCAAACTCTCTGTAGTAAGAGCATGGCTCAAAATTTGAATTTTTTACTGTTAGTCATCTCTTCCTGTAGTGCTTGTTACTGTGCAATTTCATTTTCTATGCAATATAGCTTTGTTCAGATGTTTGAGCTGATAATGCAGGTGAAAAGGTGAAGACATGAATGCATTCCAAGCTTTCAAACCCCAAGTCTTATATAGCCTTGTTGAGGGGCATTCCAAGAACTAGGAGACTTCACAGGCGTACCTTAGAGGCATCACGTCTTGGCAAGTGCAACCAGACTTTCGTGCGGTGGAATACTCCCACAGTCAGGTATAGAATCAACTCACAATGATTCGTAAAATTTAAAATTCTGTTCAAATACTTGCAATTTCTTCTACTTTTAGGGCATTGTGATCGAATACATCATTTGATTTTCCATGAGGTGAAGAGTTTAGTTGTGGTTGGAATGGACGAGATGTACGAGGCCTATAAAAAAAAATGAGGTAACCCACCAAGCTGTTGTTGCCCTAATGGTCGTAAACCACTTGCCTGCCTCTGCAAGCGCTTCCTCTTAGAGCTTGCGTTCTTCTAATGCAAATCTTTTGAGGTCAGCCCTGTTTCTTAAAATGTGCATTTGTTGCTCAAGCTATATGTTTTCAAGCAGTGAATTTACTGGAAGTATAGTTGATTTAGTAAACTGGAATTGCAGCTTTCCTAGGCCTATCTAGTGGGGCAGCGGATTATAGAACTCTTTTATGTGCTGTTTACCAAGGCACAAGTATTTCCAACGCAGCAATGTCATTCACATTTTTTGAAGCCTTGTAATTTGACAATTGACTTTTGAATGCTTCAATCGGACATTGATGTCCAGTCTTAATTTTGTGGCGAGATCTTAATTTATAAGAGGCAAAATGTCTCAATTTCTCTTGTTTTCGGTGACTACTCTGAAGAATGTGAATACCATCGCCCTTATAAGTTACAAGGGCTTGTTGCAAGGTTTATTTAATGCATGAAGGGTAAATTTTCTGCAACTTATGATTTCTATATAAACCATTCCCATTTTTCTGTGAACAGTTTGGTCTTGAACTTTCTGTTTGGAACACAGGGAAACTGAGGCACATGCTGCTGGTCTTCCAGTATTTGATTCTTATTTTACGCGCTTCAATTATCTGATTTTACTTTTCTATTAATCTGAGAATTGAAAAAGAAAATAGAAATCACGCATCACGTAGAAAAATTGGAAAGCTATGCAGTGTGGGATTGTAGACTTGCAATGTTAATTTACAGTGGTTTGAATATAATGAATTTGTGTGTACCTATTGGTCGTTTGTTGGATTGTGTTCTTGGATGATTTGTCACACACGCACAAAGAGGATGTAAAGTTAAGAAGGCAAGTAAGGGGGTCCCCAAATGCTGGGCTGTGCTTTGTTAGAGTGGAAATTTGTGCTTTTGGTAAATCTTTGTTTTGCATTATTATAGTAAGCGTCATCATGAAAAGCTCTTAAAGCAAAAGGAAAAAAGATGCCCATGGAGCGTAAAGCACCCTGTGTTAAGTGTTTTTGGTAACCAAACAGCAAAAGGAGACCTTTTTGTGGTGAAAAAACAAATGCTGGTCAAAAGGGCTTGCATTAAAATTGGGTCTACTTTCAGCTCTTGAATTCCAGTGCACCTGTCAATTTTTTGTCCCAGATATTGTTTCATCAGGAGAGTTTCTGATTTTTGTGCATCCACACACTAGGCTACTCAATAAATGAGAATTCACAAATCTGATAGCTCAAATAATGCTGGTCTGATACATCAGATTATTCATTTCTTGTTCAATACAGGATTATACGTTGCTGCTGTGAATGATTCCAGATTTTCAAACTTTTGTAGTAGATGCTGGAATTTGGCTATTCTTATAGTTGACGTTATTGTTTACTTGTGTTCGTAATGCATATTCTCTGTTGTCTGTAATGCTCTTGTTGCAGGGTTATCTCTTCTACCTGGTAGCTTTGATAACGATAACTTTGGATACATATAAGCCCATACTTTATACAGGAATTGTTTAACATCCAATATAAATTATTTCTGGAGAAAAAGAGAGTCGGATTATGTAGAAATAATAGTTAATTAAAGGGTTTTTTTTTTTTTTGCATGGTTTTTATTTAATAATATAATTTTTTTTCTTCTTCTTCATATTGCTGTAAGAATTAGATAAAGTACTTGAGTCTTGCAATGATATATTTTTAAAAGTAGTTATTTTCACTACAAGCTAGCTTCAACCTGTTCGAGCCTGTTATTAGAAACCACAGATTTTAAATCGATTCAACTGACCAACGAGCTTGGAGAATGCAAGGCAGTCAAACTTGAGCAAATTGGTAGGGGTTACCTTTTACAGATGTCCAAAGAACACTTTATTATATGCAAAATGCTGTTCTTGAAAGCTAATGTAGGAAGTGGGTTTCTGACATGGGAGATGTTGCTAGCCCCGGGCATAAAAATCATTAGTCTTCATGTTTTCCCACTGTTTAGATTCTGCTGCGATGGCGGCGAAAGCCTTGGGACTTGTGGCCGCTGGAGCATAATAATGGTTTGAGAAGTAAATTGCTAGTATTTTCCCAATTTGTTCGCAAGGAGAACTGAGAAGAGGGCATTAGGCAGCAGTACTGCAATCTCATACTACTTTTTTGTTTTTTTCTTCAGATTTTACCAGTGGATGTCCATCAGAAAAACAGAATTGTTAGATTTTACCACAGATTTTTTTTCAGATCTTTAGTGTCATTTCCCCATTCTTTTTTCCATCTGTACCAGCTACCAAGCCAGTTGATTGATTATTGATCTTTAGTAACAGATGGATTGTTAGAATTTTGAAATATTGCAAGTAGTTGATTAACTTTTACAAACATGTTATTAGTCAAGTTAAACAGTAAGCATCACTCTTTCCCCCCCTACTTTTCCCCCCATGCCCACCCCTCCACTCTTCTTTATGATTCTGTTCAAAGCTTTAACAGGCCAACCTGTGTTTCTTTCAATTTAAGCTTGGAATCAGACTGTATGGCAAAAATTCCATGCACACTCTTACCAAGATCATCATGAATCGACAAGTCCCATTCCTATAGGGTTTTCATTTTTTTTTTCATTTCATTTTTTAGGTCTACAATAAGAATACCAACCATAATTGTCAATTTCGTTCTGTTTCGGCCTAAATGTTTTGTACCATTTTAAAAAACAAGACAAAACAACGTCGTTTTTATCTTGGTTTAAATTTCGGCTTGTTCTGGATTTTTCGGCCAAAAACTGGCTGAAACATACTGGTTTCGTTCTGCTTGTTCTGTTCCGGCCAAATAGTATTTTTTTTAAATAATGAATAATTTTATAATATCAATCATATCTTTTAATTCAACTGTTAGATTAAGATTAAATTTTACGAAGAGTCTCTTGATATATTTATATATATTATGTTAAAACTTTAGAGCAATCAGAGAATGTATTACCTTGTGAGATTGATGATGACATTCTTATAATATTATACATGTTCATAATTTTATTTAGAAAAAATCATTTTATTGTGTCTTTTTTTAGATTAAATTTCACAATTCTAAATAATTTTATATTTGGATTTGAACTAATTTATATATATATAGTACACCCCCAAAACGGCGCTCCAAAACCAAAACATTCTATTCCGATTGAAAAAAATAAAGTATCAACCGAAACGATATTAACAACTTCGATATTCCTTGAGCAATGATCAATAATTGCAATCTTTAATAGATTTCTTTTATTAACAAACGAGCATTCCGAAGCCTTATATCTCCCATTGGATACTTAGCATAAATTAGATGAGGCAGGAGGTGGGGGGAAGCTTTTGGCATGCTTTCTGTTATTAGGTGGATACCGACCCTAGATACTGACAAAAAGCTCTTGCTTTGACCTCAATTTTGCACTAAACCCTGTAATCGGAGCCCGGTTATTATTATTATCAATCATTGACGAGTAGCCTCAATTTTCTCTACCAAGCTACTTGTTTTTACTGTTAATTCTCAATCCTCAGCATATACACTCGAAATCCCTGTACTGATTCACAGAGGGGTTTGGCTGTGATGCAAAAACACGGCTGAAATGTTAAAAGCTGTGCAGGATTACAATTTGCCAGGGTTTCTTCTCCAACACTGTGTGAAAAGCATGATTAGAAGGGGGGGCAGCTGTAGAAATTGGGATTCCATGTCAATATATGACCCACAAAAAGATGGAGTCTTTAGCTAACTCATCCTCTGTTCTCACGTATATAAGGGCCCGTGAAAAACAATGCATGGCCAAATATAAAACAGTCTCGTCCTTTCCTTGATTGCTACGCGGTTGAGGGGGATGCTGTCTGATTCGAGACCATTCACTACTTTTTTAAGCACGCATTCATCTTTCGAATGATCTCGGACCAGGCTTCATTCCCCCCAACTCAAAATCACGCAAATTCAATCAATGGTTTAGTTTCTGAGCCCACTGCAGTTTTTTCCTGTCACGAAATCTGGCAATCTTGCATTATGTTTTGCATTTCAGTTTATGTCTCTTTTTCATTTTATCTGCAGCTCGCGAGAAAACCCTGGTGAAGATCAGGAGGAACACACAGGCACATACATGAACAAAAAGATGCTTGTTAAGGGATCGGGTGTGATCAGCTAGAATCAAGGTATCCAAACAGGTATGCCATGTTACTTATTTTTACAGTACTGCAACTTTTCTAGTGATGACTACATATAGCTTCCATTGTGATTTTCTCATTATTGATTCTTGGAGATTGCATCAAATGGACTTGATCCGATGCAGAAGCCAATCCTAGGTTAAAGCATGATAGATTAATCAAGGAAGATGATCTACTGATACTGCAATGGTGTGTCAGTTTGTGTTGAACCATGCAGCTTACCAAAAGTAGGCAGGGCTGGTGTTAATATGCAGTGCCTAGCTAGTTAATTAAGACAATAATGTCAACAAAGATAAAAAAAAAATGTATCTATCAGAAGAAATTTGCGACAGCTTTACGACGTCTACACTCTGAAAAAATCCTAGGTGTGGAAAAATGGTATTTTCTTGGAGTTGGGTTCCAGATGCCACCTCTAGCCTGCACTACCTTTCTTTGTTTTTTCAACAGAATCGGGTGTTTAGTGTGAAAATCTGACTGAAAAGAGGATTTTAAAAAAAATATACTATAAACAAAGTTGTGTTTCATCTTTTTGAGGTTCGAGATTTTGGCGAATTGGCTTTGCTTGCAGAGAGTTGCAAAGAATATTGAAACCTGATGTAGCTTTCACTTTAGTTTTTGCATGAGAGTAGTGTCTACTATCACGTGTCAAGTGGGTCAGATCCTACCCCTCAATTCGGGTCAGTCCATGTGGATCTGCTTCTCCTCGTCTTGCTCTTATCCCGTAATCCGGCACACGTGCGCCGTTAACCACCACCTCCGTATAGCACAGCTTCCTGCCGTGTGAATGAACTTATGGTCTCCGGCAAGTGCTCTGTTTAGCCAGTAATAAACAAGCAGTTATATATATTGCAAGATCTGAGAACTCCTTCAGTTATGATCCTTGTTTCTCATATGATCTGTTCAACCAGTAACAAAACGAAGATGCAGAATGGGGAAAAAAATAGTGTCTCGGTCAATAATCTTGCAAGATTAACAGGCCATCATCGGCGGAGGAGGATGAGGATACAGATTGATCCATGGTTGTTCTGACGTTAAGCCTGGCAATCTGGCCATACTCGTCCTCCATTTGTTTGCTGACAGCACTAGATTTTGAGCAAATTAATCTGGCTTTCCTTTTCATGGGATTTTGAAACAAACCATGATTCTTACGTTACTGTTTGGTAAATGACATCATCTTGTTCGTAAGAGAATCAGAGGAAATGACATCATTTTTGTATAATCTGATAGATTTGAGTCAAAAGAGAAGGAGAGACATCTTGAGTGTGTATGGCAAGGAAAAAAAAAAAAGTATTCCCGATGCTCGATAAAGCTATATTCGATGCTTTTTACTGCTTTTTTTTTTTTTTTTGACGCCTTGAAAATCTGTAAGAAAAGCATTCAACAGCTAATTTGAAAAACACTTCAACAAAAGTTGTTTGAAAGAAAGACTTAAAGTGAGATTTTGTTGGGCATGGGATTCACCAAAATTTTGCGACCACGTAGCTATTGTACCCAAAAATATTTTTCTTTTTCTTTATTAATTTTTACTTTTATTTTATCATTGTAATATTTAAAATATATTCATAAAAATGATGACCTCAAATTTGATATCTCAATCTTTTTTACTTACTATAAAATATTATCAATGCATCATAAATCCATTAATGATATAGGTCGTGTGTTGGGCTCTACGGGGTTTTAAGTTATGGATTTGGGTGTAGCATGTTTGCGAGTATTGTTGAATTTGTTTTTGAAAATATTTTTTATTTTTTTAAATTTTTTCAAAAGGTTTTGAAAGACAGTGTCAAATACCCTGTAATCTACAAGTGTTTACTTGGAAATGTTTTAGATATTATTTTTCAAACTATTTTTTTTATTTGGAAACATATTAAAATAATATTGTTTTAATTTTTTATATTAATACATTAAAACAATCTAAAAATACATGTTTGCGAGTATTGTTGAATTTGTTTTTGAAAATATTTTTTATTTTTTTAAATTTTTTCAAAAGGTTTTGAAAGACAGTGTCAAATACCCTGTAATCTACAAGTGTTTACTTGGAAATGTTTTAGATATTATTTTTCAAACTATTTTTTTTGTTTGGAAACATATTAAAATAATATTGTTTTAATTTTTTATATTAATACATTAAAACAATCTAAAAATACATGTAGAGATTTTTCTCACCGTAAAACCAGCTAGTTTACTAGTGAGAAAATTTCAATATGTGTAGGCATGGTTGACAATATAATAGATATTATTTTCTAAAATGGCTTTTTTATTTTAAAATATATTAAAATGATTTTTTTTTTTAATTTTTTTTTTAATACAAATACATCAAAATAATATTAAAAAACTCTTAAAAAATAATTTTTTTAAAATACAGGAAGCCCGACATGATGGCATATACATTTTCTTATAAGAAAGAAAAGGGTAAGGAAGCCTAGTCAATTAAACAAGAGAGGGCAGATCCAAGATCACTGCTTAAAACTTGCATCAACCCACAGTTCTAAGCCCAACCCACAGTTCTAAGCCCAATAAAGGCCCATCGACGGTTAAACCATCAACGAAATCAACTGCCACCTCCCTCGTTCCATATCTTCTCTCTCCCCACATAGCTAACAAAATATCTGGCTCTGGATCTACCAGATACAGAAGCTAAAAGCAGAGAAGATATCCATAATCGACAAACATAGAACTCATCCATGTAGATCGTCAACCCTCTCAATCTCATAGAATAAAATAAAAAAACTCTGATTTTGTCGCAATGGACGAGACATTCTTCGATCTAATGGAGTTCTTAAAGAAACCTTCAATAATTGAAACATTCGTCGACATTTTGCTTTGTGCAGTACCGATATGGCTAGCCGTTATGATCGGCCTCGTTATTGGCTGGTCTTGGCGGCCTAGGTGGACCGGCTTGGTCTTTCTTGGCTTGAGGGGCAAGTTTAGGTTCCTTTGGACCGCGCCTCCTGGATTCGGAGCTCGGCGTCTCTGGCTCGCTTTTACGGCTCTATCTGCTCTCTCTGTTTGCCGCACCGTTTGGTCCAATTTCAAGGGTAAAGATAGAAAATCAGTACTCGCCGCTCCGGCTTCATCTTCGGGAGCGAATTCGGGGGAGATACGTGATGGTTCTGTTAGGTTAGTGGCTTTTCGTCTTCTACTTCTTTTCTTGCTTTAGTTTTTTCTTAAAAAAATAATATTTTTGTAGTGGTCATTTCTGATTAATTGCAAGATTGAGTTTTGAAATGAAATTAACTGGTGTTTATTTGGAAACCCTACTTGTGGGCTGCTATAAAATCCTGGAAAGTTAAGGTACATTAGCAATAATGCATATTGATTAGCAAGCTTGCATACGATGGGATGTGCTAGTTTGGGATCATTGAGGCCTACCTATTACAGTTGTGTAGTTGCGTAGCAAGCTTTAAGGAATATGACTGCTTGTAGCTACTGCTTTAAATTTGATAGGGGAAATGTAGTGTGATGGGGTGGAACAAGGTTGGCGCTATAAACGGGTGTTAAACATGTATCATTTGTAACCATTTCTTCAAGGGGTGATATCATAGATGATTATTATGCTTTTGCTGTGTATGAAATAATAAAATACTATTTATTTCAATAGTTTTTTTCTTCTAAATTTATATTTTTTTCTAAAACATTCATACATAAATATTTAGTTTATTAGAAATTAGACTTCATAATTTATTGTGGTTTGCTTATACATTAGTAGTTCGATCCATAACCCATGTCATTGGTTTGACGGGCTGACTTGAATTTTTGTTTTTTTAATTGATAGTTTTTTTTCTTTCAATTTTATCCTTCAATATTGAGTTGATTGAGAATTAGATTACATGATTTTTTTTTTGTTTTTTATAAGGTTATTTCGATCTCATGACTCAAGTCACGGGTTAATCCTGTTGACTAGAGGTTTTTTTTGTTTATTTAATTGGCATTTTTTCTTTGTCATTCTTTAATATTGAATTGATTATGAATTAGGTTTTATGATTTATTTTGGTTTGTTTTCTATGAGGTTATCAAAGTCCTATAACTCGAGTCACATGTTTTGTGGCTCGGGTTATTTTATTGTATCCTATTTTTAAATTGATTTGTTTTTCATTTTCAACCTTCAACAATAAATTTATTGAAAATTGAGTTTTAGAATTTGTTTTGATTTGTTTTTTATGATGTTATCACAGTCTTATTCTTTAATATTGGGTTGATAAGAAATTAATCTTCATAATTTAGGGGTATGAAATACCAAGTCCAGGTGATATTAACTGATTTCAAGTCACTGATTTGAAGACATGTGTCACTTCTGTGTTTTGATTATTGAAGTTTTCAGTACTAACTAGCGGTGTTTCGTTTTATAAGCATGGGGAGTAATTAAACTGCAGTTGTAATGTCAATGTTGTTTGGTTGCTTAAATGTTTTTATGGGGTACTGTCCTTTATTCCTTGCATGGTCACAAATAGATTTTATAGGTTCTAGTGAAGTGCCATTTATATCAGAAGAAAAACACAGGGATTGTGTGCTTGAAGAAAAAATCTGTATCCCTGCCATAGGTAACATGTAGTGTGTATCATCCACCGTGAAATATTTCATGAGAATGACTGTGCTTTAATTGAAAAGCAATAACATGCAGGTTGCAATGTACAAGAAGGTGATCCAAACATTCGTCGTGAGTGAAAATATCCATTTTTTTAGTGGAGTTTATCACACTTTCAGATAACAGATGTTTGTAGGGTCATAATTGATTTTTAGCTCATACCTGTTTGAGTTGTTTCCATATTAGATACCTTTGCTATCGTTAATATGTTTTTTTTTTGGAAATGGTGTACTGCTGGTTCACGTAGATGACTTGGGTTTGTGGTATGCTACTTTCATGCAGCTCTGCTGGTGAGTTGGAGGACAGGGAGGACATTGTGACAGAGAAAGACTTAGAACACCTATTGCACCTTCTGGAGGGGAAAGATGGACGGAAGGAGTGGCAATGTATGATGGAAAGGTCAACCTCGAACATGAGATACCAAGCTTGGCGACGTGAGCCTCAGGTAGATTCAAACTGTGTTTCACTGCTGAAACTGTGTGAGAAATAATTTTGCAGTTTTTATTCAACCACCATACTGCAACTACATATTTTTTAGGTATCACTGTCGTATGCTGGAATTGCTCATTATGGAGCTTATGATTTTTGCAGAAAGTTTTTCAACTTAGTTCCCTTGGCATTTCTGGATTTGGTCTTGAGGCGTCTATATGTTATTACATTTGTCATGTATTCACATGGCTGGTTGTTTGGCCAAAATGCCTTGTGCTGTGTGCGCCTAGCATGCATTTTCTAATATATTTGTGTAACCCATTAGTCTGTTTGATACTTTTCCTTTTTGGCCTTGATTCTCATCAAATTATGTAGCAAATAGCAATGCTAGATAATGATTCTGAGAGTAACACATTAGCACCTGGTGGTGACTTTTTCTATCAGGAAGGTCCCACTGTTTACCGAAGCAGAACTGTCTTTGAGGATGCAACTCCAGAGTTGGTTAGAGATTTCTTCTGGGATGATGAATTTCGACCTAAATGGGATCCGATGCTTGCTTACTTTAAAATACTTGAAGAATGTCCTCATACTGGTAGAATGATTGTGCACTGGATAAAAAAGGTCTGTTGTATAAATTATGCACAAATTTCTATCTATTGATATTCTATTTCCTTTTTTCTATTTTGAACATTCATTGAATGAGAAGAGGTTTGCTTCTCCAATATGCAGTTCCCATTTTTCTGCAGTGATCGAGAATATATCATTGGTCGAAGAATATGGGAAGCTAGGAAGGCATATTATTGTGTGACCAAGGTACTGACGGAAATATCTGATAATTGTTATTTGCTTTTGCCTTTGTCCTCGTTTGTTTCTTTTTTTATAACCTTTCAAGAATCAGCTTCTGTCTGTTTATTAGGGAGGAAGAGTTTGATTGCAATTTTATGGTTAATTGAATGATGAAATAAAGGTGCTTGGTAGCATAGAGGACTTCCTGATGATATATGAAACCTTGATGTGTTCTTTGTTGCCTCTGTCAATGCAATCATTACTGTACATGGTGGTGTATTGGCAGATAGATTGATATATCCCTTTTTAACCTGGAGCTGAAACTTTTCTTCTTTGTTAATGACTTAATGTAGTATTACTATATCCAGCATTGGTTGTTACTAACGCAATCTTATTTGACATTCAAATCTACAACATCACAGGGGGTGCCTTATCCAGGCCTGCACAAGCGTGACAAGCCAAGACGTGTTGACCTTTATTTCTCAAGTTGGGTGATTAGGGCTGGTAAGTATACACACACACACACACACACACACACACACACACACACAATTTCAGACTTTTTCTTGAAACATCAATGGCTCATTTTTTTCGTGTCTTGGATGCATGAATAAAGTGGAATCTCGTAGAGGAGATGGACAGATGTCTGCATGTGAGGTTACCCTTTTACATTATGAGGACATGGGTATCCCCAAAGACGTGGCAAAGCTGGGGGTTCGTCATGGGATGTGGGGAGCTGTCAAGAAGCTGCATTCTGGTATGAGAGCGTACCAGAATGCAAGGAAATCAGAGGCTTCACTGTCCAGAAGCGTGCTAATGGCTAGAATTACCACAAAAATATCTTTTGATGAAGGCATGGATTCTTCAGAACCAGTTGTTGATGAAGAGGATAAAAGCCAGGCTGTAGATATCCAAAGACAGGATGATCGCGGCATTGATTGGAAATGGATAGCTATAGGCGGCACGGTAACAATGGTTTGTTTTCTTCACTCTGGTGCAATCGGGAAGGCCTTGTTACTTGGAGCCGGCCAAAGAATTGCACGGAGGTGAGAGTTTTCAGATCAACGACATCATGTACGTATCTATCCGTTTCAGGGATTTGTGAAATTTTATCCACATTTTGATTTGTGGGATCACTGATTAATATTCTTTTCATGTTTTCTCGCATGTGTTAAGAACCTCGTGCGCAATTGGGTTCTTACTGATTTTCACCAAATATTATACCTGTGAATTATGCAATTTCGTTTCTTCGGAGATTTTCGTTTCTTTTGGAGTTTAGGGGAGGTATGGGATGATGACCCTGTTTGTTTATATATTTTAAAAGATTTTTTTTGTTTAATTTTTTTTATTATTATCTTGAGATCATTTCGATGAATTGGTATTTTTCTAAAACATTTTTACTCCGAAAAACAAACAATCGGTGCCTCGTGCATGAAAACGGAAGACGTACATGATGAAACGGATGCACTGTCTAATTAAGAGAGGAGCTGCTGGATTTCGACGTTGAAGAGAAAAACACATCATTTATACTAGTTTATACCATAAAAAAAATAAGACTTGTGTCAAATTATTTTACTTGACTAGAGGAGTTTAATTTGTTTTTTATATGGTTTTTTTTAATAATTAATAATTTATTTTTGTTATATATAGTTAAATCAACAATAGTTTATAAAAAAATAAGATATTAATCTTATTGAAGTTCATTATCCAGTTTGAAGTTTTGACTCAAGTTTTGACTCAGTTTACTGATTCATAGCTTTTACGTGTTTACTCATCAAATCTAATATATATATATATATATATATATATATATAAACTTATTTCATGTTTTTATCGACAATACAAATTATTTTTGGATTTATTAAATTGATTGATTTGCTTAGGTTATTTCTCATATAATTTAATTAAAACTTGAGTTATACATGAAATTAGGTTAATAAATTTCAAGATTGAACAACTTCATTGAATTTAATTATACTACAAAAAATATTTACACTTAATATTTTTTTTTTTAAATAATTCAGTTGTGCGAGCATAATCGACTGGTTCAATACAAATACAGTAACATTTATTTCATCTATAGCAATGGAGAAATAGACCAGCGAATTATTATATGTGTAATTAGAGTGGATGAAGCAGCGCATCCTGTTTAAAAATCATCATATATCTAATTATCTATCGAATTTTAGTTATTCAAAAAGTATTTATTATTTATCAATAAAAATAAAATAATTAATACATATTTGATATATATATATATATATATATATATATATATATTAAATAATAGAATAACAAATATTATTGATATATGAGTGTTATATTAATATTAAAAAATATACTATAATATACTAAAAAAATCTAAATATTTTACAAATATACTCATATATTTATAATTAGCTTTAAGTATATTTTAAATCAGATTTATCAATATTCATACCCTATACAATGTTTATCAAATAAAAAAAATACCTGCCCATTTATCCATCGAAATAAATTGCTATACATACCACAAAATAAAAAAAAACACGAAACCTGCAGCAAATAGTGATAGCAGTCAGTAGCGCAACCGGCAACAGCAACGGCAGCGTTAACTGGTCCGATCTCCCTTTTGCATTACCGACGAGTATACGAGATTTAGAAGCCCACAACCCGGCTGTCCAAGTCCCATTTTCACCGACGTGTGAATCCACGCGACGCTACACGCGCTGCCCCACTCCAATTGGTTTGTTGTTTCTTGAACTGGGTTTTTATTATTTTTCAATTCTTATAGAAAACACAAAGTTCGTATTTTTGTTATGTCTCGGGTTCAAGTTTAAAATTGACGTGCTAACAATAGCTTGGGTTGTCATGTGCAGAGGCTCACTTTCTAGGACCAGCAGATCAATTTCAAATTCGAGAAGTCACTTTCGGATTGATAAGGTAGATTTTCTTCTGACATTCATGAACTCCATCTTGCATCAAAATGATGATTGTTTTATTAATGATTGAGTAATTATGTGCTGCAATGTAGAAATTTGAAGAACCAGGTGACTGGTGAGGTACAATACCTGTGAGTATTCAGTTTTTGGCATAGTTAAGAACTTGTTAGATTAGTTCTTTTGAATGATGGTTTTATCCTATACTAGGTGAGGATTGAAACTGTTGCAGTTAGGTTTCTTTTTGTGCCCATCGTAGAAAACAAGGATGATTACCATCAGATGCTGCTTTGAAGTTTAAACTTTCTCTCTGTAAATATGCTCAAAACAACATATTTATAGTATAATTCTCTATAATCTGAAGAAGAAAAAAAGTAACCAATGCAGTCAAGAGATTTATCCAGTGGATACCGACCTTAACTTTCCTTTCAGATAGTAGGTTATATCAACTTGTAGGCCACTAAGAAGAATTTTAAAGGTCTTGCGTCCATTTTGTTTTGAAGGTGAAAGTTTTTGTTCCCAGCTGCTAGTTGTGTGTAAGGACTTAAGAGGGTGATTGGGACTTTCTTAAGGTAAAATACATTATCTTGCATAGAAGATTATTTGATATTGTGATTTTGGATAAAATAGTTTTAATCTCTATGTTGTATCCAAAGATCCAAATGTGGTTCTGTCATTCCTTAAGGACTTAATGGTTTTGAGTTTATATATTCGCATGTTCCTGCTGAAAATGCTCAGGGAGATAATCAAAATTAAAATACTAATATGAAATCTGTATGTTTAGCCATAGCCCCCATGTCAATTCTCCATCTCATCAGTCATAGTCACATGTCAATTCTATGCTCCAACTTATTAGTCAATCACATGTCAAAATAAGTTAGAATTAGAATTAGCCCCCTTTTTTATAGTTACATCATCTGGCCTTGTTACCCAGTATAGTATGTGACAGTGACTTTGTTTGAAGTATTGAGATTGTGAATAGTTTGACTTTGGTATTTCTAAAGTTAAACTAAAGGAATTGCCATATCTAGTTGTGGTTTAATTGGCTATTTATGTAACACAGTTTTAATCAAACTGTATTATAAAATAAAATATATATTTCATGAAAATTAAAAGCTGTTTTGAAAGTGAGAAAAATGTTTTCAGAAGGCATTATAATGCCAATACCACGTGAAATTTTCCAAAAGATTTTTAGAAAATGCATATTTCTATGGTATGCATCTCAAATGAAAGGATATAGGTTGCAATGTACAAATTCAGAGTCACAAGTTTATTATGAGCAAGTATGTGATCTTTGATAAGTTTGTAATGCTCCATCAAAAAAAGATGTTGTCAAAGACTAGTACAATGTGAATATAGATGCTTTCGTTCATCATTTTTTTTCATTGGAAAATAAAATAAAAAGTAGGGAAATTAGATAAGTTAATAAGAGAAATTATAAAAAGAAAATAACCTTTTTTTTTCAAAAAAGGATGAGTAAATAACCATTTGCTGCAAGTGAAAGTTTTGAGCTTTATCGATATCAAATATTTGAGATCGTGGCTACACATTTGATGTAATTTTGTTCCTTTCCGGTTATGATGCTGTTGTGTGGGTTCTGTTTAATGGGTTTTTGTTGGTCCTTATACATAAATAAATGGATTCTCTAAAATGTTAATTCTGTTTGTGCAGGAAGGAAATTTGAGGTCCAAGTAATTGTCATTAAGGATGTCTAGGTTTAGATCACTCTGGCAAGCTTCTTTGGATGCTACCAAGAAAGGTACTTACTTTGATTTTTCTTTTTTCCTTTGCATGATAATGGTTTCTTTATGCTATACTGCAAAGTTGTAGTTATGATCACAACATACAGAATTTTTCATGTTTATAGCTCTCACATGGAATGTGGAAGACTTGATGCCTCCAACTGAGAGGCTCATTTTTAGTTTCAATTCCAGGGAAGAGGTAAAGAAGTGGCATCTTTACTCTGATTCTGAGTACGGAGGTAAAAAACAATTAATTTTATTCTCATTTTCTATTTTTTTTTTTTATATATATAGTATGCTTTCATCATCCATTTATTGGTTAAGTGAGCTCAATTACTAGAAATTACTGCTGTTTCCATGTCTTTAAAAGACAATTCCACTAGGAAAATATGGTATTGTCTAGTATATATGCAAGTATATGGGTGAATATCATTTCTTGAATCCCTCCATTAGTACCATACTTTTGAATGATTATGATTGGGAAAGTCTTGGCCATGCGGTAAATCACTATAGACTGATCACAATTTTACTGATCAAAATTGTAGTTCTTTATTTATTCAGGTTTGTCCTCAGCTTCGTTGGAGATCATGGATGAGGGAAATGGACTAAAAGGTATCAACCTATTCCTGCTATTTCTTCACACAATACATTATGATTTTTGCAAAAGTGATGGATTCCATGTCCCTCCAACCTATATGTTTATTACTTTGCTATTTCAACTTCAGTATTCATTAAATATTCAGCTTAAAACTCAGTTGCAACAGTGGGTGAAAATGTCAAATGGAAAGTAGTGTGTGGTCCTTGAAATCAATCACTAACAAAGAAATTTAGATTCGGAATTCCCAACCTTTGGCAACATCACATAGAAGGCTCATCCTCTTCTACAATGGGGATCTCAAGCCCTTCATGTGTCGAATGTAGCTTGACAAGTGTACTCCTTCGTGGTGTTCATTTTTGATGGACCCAAAACTTATATTGGGTTTCTGTTAATTTTCATGTCCAGGGACAGTTCTTATTCATACAGCTTGAAAGAATAACTTCATTTTCCAAATTAGCTTTGGTTAATTAAGGAAATTTTTTAGGGCAACTCTTCTTATTTCGATGTGACCTGCAAGGGTATCATAAATCACGCCAACTATTATCCTGTGTTGAACTATGCATTTTTCCCCCCCACTGATTTTAAAGATAATCAAGTAAGCGGGAAGTTATTTCTTTATTGTTTGATGTACCATTTTGCCTGCAGGGAAGAAATAATATAGGATTTTATCTATGCAGTTCACAAATAACTAATAGACTAAAGCTCCTCAACCTGGGATTGCCTTCATTTCATTCTGAATGTTGTTTCTTGCTGTTTTCTTTCTTTAGGAAGATCACACTCTGCGTGAATTTTAAATCTCTTATTAATTGTACTTCAAATGCAATTGCTGCTTTCAGATTTCTTCTGTCTGTGATTATTTCATTGCCTTACATGTTACATATTTGATTTGTAACAACAGATCAGTCTGGAGTTATTCTACTAGATCATGAAGCTTCTAGCTATTTGATAACTTGGTTTTAATTGTAATCAGCTATCTTATGCAGTTGAATTATTTTGTTGTTTTTGGTCTTGCATCATGTACATTCATGCCACTTGATGAAAACTAATGCTTTCTGTTAAAAATGCTGCATGCCTACCAATGGAACTCCTGCAAATCAGAGCTTGTGAATCCGACGCTGTTTTAACTTCACCTCTTCCATTATAGCACCACTTCTTGTCAATTTTCATGCTTTTCACATGTGATTTCTGATGACTTAAATTTACCTGATAGGAGTCTTCTCTGGTAACCTGTCATTGGATGTGGCTGAGGGTTCTAGGTGGAATATTAGTCGGAGTGGTTTCTGTGGAATGCGGTCCAAGAAGGTGAATAGTGAATAATATTTTCAATTATGTTTTCACCTCAAGTGTTGCATATATAGTGTGTAATGCATTTCTTTAACATTAAATAATGGGCTCTCAGATGTCAAATGTATGACACTCATAGCTAATTGAAAACATTTTCTGACTTCTGGACCATTCTCTCTCTCTCTCTCTCTCTCTCTCTCTCTCTCTATCTATCTATTTATGTTCCCTAGTTACTAAACTAGGCATGACTGAATGACTTGTGCATTAAAGACCTTTATTTCAATTCACAAATCCTAGATTAAGGTTATCTTTATCCATGTTACCTAAGTCATGGGGGATTGGTTATAGTTTCATCTTGTTGTCATGAACATTTTTTTTGAGTAAGAGAATGTTTTTTTCTAATTGAACACTCGCTTGTAGTTTTCTAACTTCTGTACAGTTGTAATGCTTTTAATTAAATATAGAACAAAATTGTGTGGTATTTTCATTTGCTTTCTTCCCATCCTTCCATTCTCTTAATATCACATTAGATACTGCTGTGCAAAATTTATCTGTTTTAATCATTTGCAGTTTGATGGTTTCATTGATCTAGACGCATATGATACAATAGCTCTAAAGCTTAAAGGTGATGGAAGAAGCTACATATCCACTGTGAGTTTGTTCTTTCTTTGCTGATTTAATAATATAGAGTAAGAAAACTGCTGTAGCCTTTTTTGTTAATTGCTTAATGGTCACTGCATGTTTTATACTCTCTCTTTACTTGATTCTAATGCAGATTTATACTGAGAATTGGGTGAATTCACCTGGACAAATGGAAGATAATTCATGGCAAGCCTTTGTTTTTGTACCCAAAGACAACTGGTATATTGCAAAGGTATGTTCCTCTTTCTCTTGCTTATTTGCCAAAGCATGATATCAAATTTGGCTGTTGCAGGTAGCATGCTGTTTACAGTATGACATCGTCTATATCGTGCATATTCTCTATAATTGATTGGCTTTCCTTTTGAGGATTTTTTGGTGTTTATTATGATGTGGTCTTATTCCAAAGCAGTCATTTGCGGCTGTTAATGGCTTGCACATGTGGGATCTTAATTAATATATGATGAATTAGAGATTCTCTGTTATGAAGCCCCTGTGTGGGGGAATATGGCATCCCTGCTTACACTATGGATGCACAAGAAATAATGAAATTGTCACACGGGAACTTTTTTCTTGTCTTGCCGTTAACCCCTGATATAGGAAATTTACTCCCAAAAAACATGAGATTCAAGGGTCACTTTATAATTATTTGTTACTATTTCCAGGGGTAAAAATGTTTTGCAGTTGGAACATGGTACGTCAAAGTTGACATGCTGACCCTATACTGATGGAATAACCTAACCCCCAAGATTATTCAATATTGGTCATTCTTAAGTGTTTAGGGCAAATATATAGTTACTTGTTATGCTCGCGTTACTTGTTGTGCTCAAAAGAATCATTGATCAGTGACCTAGCCTCTTATGATATCTGATTTTGTCAAATAGATTATTTTGCAGGCATGATGGAAAGAGTATTTTATGTTTGCTTGATCTTGTGTTTTCTCTACTTTGATCCTTATGTAGAGTAAATACATTAAGCCTTTTGGTTTGCACTTTATTTTCATAATATTTCCAGATACCTCTCGCTCGATACTTGCCGACATGGAGAGGAAACGTTATAGATGCAAGTATGGAAATGAATCCATCTCGCATTCTCGGCATGTCTCTTTCCGTCAATGCAGGTGGTGGGATCCCTGGTGCTAGGTCTGGACCTGGTGATTTCAAAGTTGAACTTGATTGGATAAAAGCCTTCAGGACACACTGACTCGTTTTCAACGGCTGCTTCTGTTTTGTTTCGGTGTAAAAATAGTAAGACACTCATTCCAGGCCTCAATAATGTAGTGTTTGGTTTTTACATGCATGCCAAATTAAATTTGGCATCAAGTTGTACGGATGATCAATCACCAGCATCTTGATAAAAAAGAATCTAGGATAATGTTTTGTTTTGTAAGCGACAGTTTTCTGTAGGGCGTGGGCCTGTGAAAAATCCCCAAGTGTTTTTTTTTTTTTTTTTAATTTTAGGTGTAAACTATTATTCTTCCCTTTCAATCAAACCCTTTAAGAGTTTAAACGAGTGAAGGTGCTATTATCATATTTGAAAATCCAATCCGTCCACAATATCTAAATGCTAATCACCTTGCCATAAAATTAGGGTTCCTATCATTGGTTTCAATTGTGATTATTGTCCAACATCACCTTCAGTTTGTTTGCAAGGATTGCTTGTATGGTGTATCAATTACACCACGAGACACAACGAGTGATTCAAAAGTAAAAAATAAAATTCAAATGGTACTTTATTTTTAAATTAAAATGTAATTTAGATAAACACTATTTTTAGATTCAAAACACGAGAATCTTCGAAGATTTGTTTTCCCCCAAACTCATAAAATTGGGTCCCAATAAACAACAATGAATCCGTTAGGGCTATCTTCGAAGATCATAAAACCCTTCCAGCTGCTCTCTTTCCTTCCACCCCAGATGAACCCTTATTGTATATATATATATATATATATATATATATATAGCCTATTTTTTATTGTAGTTGAATTCATAAAGTTTGTGGCAAGGTTGCAAAACAAAAGGGATCTCAAGATAATCTTGTGTAGCAAACAATGAATCTGTGCAAAAAAAACTCAAGTAAAAGCGTATTAGAGTGCCAGAACCGATAAAAAAAACCCTTAAATTTGACAACCAAGACAGAAACTTTGAACCTAACAGATCAGAATCAGATAGAAAAACTAAAGTTAGCAAATGATTGCTACATTAAAAGTGCGTGAAACACAAATCTAATGAAATGGAAAAGGAAGGAAATGATCAGTAGCTGACAAAAGTAGTCAATAAAACATGCCAGAATCTGTCTCCGCGTCTCTCTAATACTGCTCTTGATTCTTCACAAATCGTAGCCATTGACTAAATCTCGAGAAACCTTGTCGTCGTCAAGGCTAAAGAGAGAAAACCGCTTGTCAGTATCAAAAGCATTGGGCATTTGAGCTCCAAAATGGGAGCAGAGACAGCAAATGAGATCGATAGCATCGATCATCGCATAGTTACGAGCAGATTTCAACTGCGAGACATGAAATGCAGGGATGGGTTTGAGAAATAGCAGGAAGGTCGCCCAGTGTATAAGCAGCTTAATTTGTCTCTGTGCTCTTGAAACGACACCGTAATATATTTACAATAAAAAAAAATACTATTAAAAATAAGCTAATTTCCTATCCACACGTGCAGGATTGGAATTTAGGGCTCCAGTTTGATTTTTTTAATTAAAGTTTCTAAAATAATATTTTTTTAACTTTAAAAAAATAATTTTAATATCAGTGTTTTAAAATTATTAAAAAAATTATTTTTGGTAACTTCAAGATTTACTCCTTTTTTTCTGGAAAAAAAAGACCCCGGCACCAGACTTCTAGGAGAAAGAAGATTCCGTCCATTGAACTACATGTTCATCGGCTCTCTAAATTTACTTTCTCGGTGAAGCAGGTTAAAACCTACTAAGAATTCATCTTGGAAATCGTTTTTTTTAATGTAAAAACACTTTTGGAAATTTTAAATTAACTTGTTTGAATAACTTTATATCATTTTAATATTTCTCAAGAAAAAAAATCTTTATTTTTTATTTTCTTACAAAAAAATCTCCAACAAAAACGGATTCGAAGTATATGATCATTTGTATTCTATCCCCAAAAACCCGCATCTAATTACAATTTCCCAGGAACCTAAAAAAGATCAGATTTTTGGCAGCAGATGATAGTGATACACCCTGTCTGCTACCCTAGCAGTAGCACTTGTAGAATACATCACCAAAAGATTGGGCCACGGCACTGTAGGTATAAGTGGCATACAATGTCACCACGTGGCATTTCCTGAACCTCATGCTTTAGAATCCAGAAAAAAGCCAGTGTCTGTGCTTCATGTTACTTCTTCTGTTTCTGTAGCAGGACGACCACTTTGTAAATTTTCTTACACAGCATTGTCATTGAGAGACCAGATCCTGTACTCTCCCCCTCTCTAACTGTATAGTCCATACATAATCAAACCGTCTAGCCCTGTTTAGACAGTGCAACTATAGCACTACTTGTGCTTCAAAGATTACTTCTTTTAGGGATTTAAGGGACTCAGGTATGAGGGTCTCCGAGATTTAATCCGAATTTTTTTCCCTTTTTTTTTCCGTTTTCGTTTCTCTTAATTTTCATTGATTATTTTTGCTGTAAGTAGAGTTTGCTTGAGTTTCGATGGTCTTTCCATGCAAGCCTCTCCCAGTTCTTCTCATTCATGCATCAAACACTAGAGACTTCTTGTTTTGAGATGATATGATCGTGTGCTTTCAAACTCCTCTTTTGTCGATGCATTTATCAAATCTTGCTGATGAAATATGTATCATTATTCAGTTCTGTATTACAATAATCTTTTTTTTAATTAGTATTGCTGTTGTTTTGGAACAAATGTTAAAGTCCTTTTGTTTCCTAATCCATGCAATTTTATTTGACTTGGGAGTTGAATAATTTTATTAATATAGAAACTGAAGTAATAATTTATGATCCTGTGCGTGATGGGACAGATGCTTTGAAGCACCAATGCAGACTTATTGGGATCTGGTGGCATCCAAAGTGATTTTGATACAAACATGTCTCTATTTCATCTATTAGGGAGCATGTACTCCAGATTAGAACCAATTTGATATTGCCGATGTCAGTAAGGATGTTTGGTATTTTATAGGAGCAGTACTGCGGTTTATCTTACAGTTGATGAGTGCAACTGGATTTCATTTTCGTGTATACAGTTTTGTTTCCCTAGAGAGAGGGTAGAACGTATACTGAAACATCTTTTCCATGAATGACATGAATTTTATCGACTCTGTAAAACAACCGCCTGTTCTTCATATTCTTTTGGAGTTGTCATTAATGAGTGTTTGACCCTTCAAGAATCTTCTAAATCCAATTTCATTTTGAAACAATATTATTCCACTAACTTTTCCTGAATTTTATCTTATGCTTCATCTTGTGAATGTTGCCTCTCCAAAGTCTACAGTAACATATATTGGCTTCGTTGTTTTCTGTAGACAGCTTTGCACCATGGAGAAGTCTGACCTGGGCCTGATTGGCATTTCAGGATTGCCCACTGAAGAGTTCATCCAACAAAGATGAATGCAGATGATAAAAACATAGAACCTGTGGCTGATCCAGGACTTTCCTTTGGTTATTCCAATCAGTGCACTCAAAGAAGAGTGAAGAATGATTCAGGTGCAGGTGCAGGTGCAGGTGCAAATGCGGGTTCATGTGTAGACATGACATTTGTGACCACCAATGCCCTGTCTGAACTAGTTTGGTCTCCACAGAAAGGTTTGTGTCTTAAATGCGCCGATGGAAGCTTCTCCGAAAATCCCTCTCTATTATGGGGCGCAGGCCCAAGTAATATGGTAAGTGGATCAAGTAATGACAAACCTATCACTAAGGAATATTTCTGGACACCTCTAGGTTCATCTGATGTGAACAGTGAAGTTGCTGGAAGAGACGATTCCACTAAATTTGTAACCAGTGATACAAGCATGTTTCCGTTAAGTGAATCTAGACATGAAATCAAAATAGGTAACTATGAATTCCTTGCAGATATAATGTATCATTTATTGGTGAATATCGATCTATAAAAAGTCTTGTCCAGTGCATGATGAAACCTGTCTAGAATTACTGAAAAGCTTTCATTTGGCAGCAACTGATGGCGATGAGGAAGAAATGAAAACAGAAATGGGGCTATCTTTTCTGCAGAATAAGGAGGATCTAAGAAATAATAAAGAAGAAGATATATATTATCCTATCAACCTTCAAGAAGATCAAATCTCTAGGAACAGAGAAAACAAAATTCCAAGCTTGCCAGGTGCTTGAGGCATTATTCTCGACTTGCTTTAGTACCATTCTAAAATACACATCCAGATAATAGTTCTAATGAACTTCTGTAGCCGTCTCAACTGGAGTGCTCAAAACATTTGATTATTAGAAATTTCCTTATTTGTACTGTTCATCATACTGCTCAAAAGATTCTAGATAGTTACTAATTTAATTGCAGCACGGAGCATCAATGGTATTATTCAAATATTCTTCAAAGCCATTCCTCAATCTGCTTGCCTTGCCTTTTATCTTATGATTTATTTTCTGCTTCTTTTTTGGTGTGTGAAGAACTGCTTCTTCGTGCTTCCATTCTCATTCCTGACAGGACAATGATTTTCTTTATTTTTCAATTTAAACAGCTGAGCTGAACCTGGATGTGGCCAAGAATGATCCGACTTCCGAGGAACCAATTGTCAGAATTAGAGATGTTGGTGACGGGATTCACACATTACAGACAGAAATTGTTTTGGCCTCACAAGTTTACTCAGTGAAAGAGTGTGAATCTTGTGAAATTAAAATGCAAGCACCATCCTCGGGAAGAGAAAATTTTGAATCACCTTCATGCATGGAAAAGGAGAGAGAAAATAAGGACGAGACTAGTCCGTACATCTGTCCTCTGGAGAAACTGGAGTCAGCTGCAGAGAATTCTATAAAAACTCCACATTGTGAAAATGTCTGTGATGTGGCGACTAAGATTGTAGGATCAGCATCTGCCCAAGTCCAAACTAGCTCTCAGCAGGGAGATGGGAGACTTTCTAGAGACAATAATCGTGGGATTAAACAATCTCCCACATACAGCAGAACCCAAAGGTATCAGATGAAAGGCAAGGCTAAGGCGTTATCTTATGGAGATCTCGATGAAAGAGTCCTGGATATGGATGATGACAGCCATGAAAGTGTTGAAAGTTGCAACAGTGCTGGGTTATTTTCAACTGGCAAAAACCGACGGAACTTTGATTCACAGTTGCATGTTGGGAGCAAAAGTGTCAAAACAAAAATTCAAGAAAGTCCCGGCTCCTCTTCATTTGTTAAACAAGATAGTTCATTCATGAATATGATCTCAAACATGACGAAGGGGTTCTTAAGATCAAAAGAAGATGAGCCACCTTCCCTTGCTCTTACCCTTGCTAATCATAACCATGGACATGAGAATCGTGACAAGAATCTCGTTTCGTGTAATATAAACCAAGATAAAGCGTGCAAAACTATGGGATTTCATTCCTTTTTTCAGTCATTGTATTGCCCGAAGTCAAAGACTCAGGATATTGTCTCTTTTCCCGCCAATAATCAAGCCAAAGAATCTAAAGAACTCGAGCTGGACAACAAGATCTGTGACACTGACGCTACTCCATTATCCTGTCGTATGGTGACTGGGAATGTGTGCAGACAGTTTCTTCCATCAAATGACAAGTTAAATGAGTCGACATCTGGCCATGGCGCAGCTCCAGCGGCCCTGGCCAAACTTTTCTCCACCAGTACTGCTTCTGCCCAGGAGATCAAAAGGAACAACTCTGCAGAGAACAAAAGTTCGTGCAACCTGGCAACTGATATGGAGAGAAACGGTACAAGCTCCAACTCCTCTCTGTGTAAACGTAAGAGAAGCAGTGCTGAGAACATGGATACTGAACTGCCATCCGAAGGCCAGGCTGTTAGCAATTCTAGGTACAAAAGCGACCCCCTCACGAGCTCGTGGATCACTCGGTTTACTCCAAAAACTTCTGGTCCCTTGTCAAACCAGGGTATTGGCAACAGAAGTGCTGGCGATGCTTTCGACAGCTCCGGTGATAGCCCGAGGCTGAATGCTGAATGGCAGAACCATCATAAAACTGTGATGGCCAGGGAGGAAGAACACTCCAATGAAGACCTGGTAGACGTGCAAAACTGTACTACGAGTACTGAAGTTTCATTTGGCATAAATAAGGCAAATGGACAAGATGATGAGAAGTCCATGTGTAAACTGAATTCTATCTTGCCCTTTTCAAGATTCAGAAATTCAGAGGCCATGGCTCCTGTCTTTGCGAGGAGATTGGATGCCCTCAAGCACATCATGCATATGGATGATTCTGCTCATGGAAACCTGGCATGTTTCTTTTGTGGCATAAAAGGTCACCATGTGCGAGGTTGTCCAGAGATAACAGGCAGTGAGCTTGAAGGTCTTCTAAGAAATGTTAATTCATATAACGGAGTAAAAGAACTGCCTTGTGTGTGCACAAGATGTTTCCAGTCAAATCATTGGGCTTTTGCATGTCCTAATGCCTCTTCCAGCACAAGACATCAACCAGAATATGGCGCTTCTTTAGTCCATGAATGCAGCCATGGTAAAACTCTGCTTGATCGAAGAAATGAAGACGATTCAAAGCAGTCAGATGGCAAGTGTGGTCAACTGCCAACTGCTGATGCGCCTACAGTTTGCAACGAGAGATTGAATGAAGCTTTTACCTCTGGGAAAATGAATTTGAACATGAAACTGTTTGGAAAAGACATTGTTTCGAGCTCCGGGGAAACGAAGTTGAAAGAAAACCAGGCCATGCCTTTGAGTAATTTTGTCGGTAGCCAGATATCAGACGGGCCCATGGGAATTTTTGATGCAGTGAAAATGCTTCGTCTATCTCGAGCAGTTTTTGTCAAGTAAGTTGATCTTACCACCTAACCTGTCATTTTCGCCGTTTTTTTCGCAAGATCTTTCCTCCATGCAATAACTATAGACATTTTAGCACTCACTTGGTATCTGAATCCCACCTCCGATTGTTTGAGACATCTTATACAAACAAATAACCTGAAGGTTGTCTTTGACCATTGATTGAGCTTTTGTTTAGTTCACTTTGAAAGTATGCCTTTTTTATACCTATAATAGGCAGCGTTTGTTCATCACAGCATTTGTTTACTGTTGGAGTTGGGAAGACATGCCTTTGGTTTCCAGCATCCGACTTATTTTACCAATAACAAAAACCTGAGGCTGAAATTTGTATGCCTGTCAATTTATTTATGCAAAAAATCTAGTAACTGCTGGTAAGGATAGTAAAGCCCCATTTGCCTAAAGATGAACTGAGGTTGACAGATTTAAACAACAAAATTCGTGAGTTGCTAGTTTTGAAATGCATTGACTTGACATCTCTTTTAGTGGTCTGCCCATGTTCATTCTATCTAGTCCTCTTCTTCTACTTTCTCATCATATTACTTTGGCTGATGATTTTAGCATTTGCACTCCCACCTCCAAATCAGTTTTTCTCTATTTTTCACTTGCATATCTATGAATTCTGTTTCTGCAACGTAGTTTTATGGTAGAGAGTCTGACCCTGTGGCAAGATGATGGCATTTAGATAACTGTTTTACCTTCTGCTGCTGATTAAATTGTGATATGTTTGTAGTGTTGGTCAGGACCATTGAAGAATGACCTTTTTTTTCTTCTCGTTTAGCTCCTCGATTTTTGAACTTAAACAAAATTTGAGTGACGATTTCCAAGGTACAATTAGTGAGGTGCGTAGGATAGTGACTATAAGAATCATATAGATTGAAGTTTTTGTCAACGAACCATCTCACCTCAAAACTTAAATTGTTAGGTGAGGCTTCAGAATATGATTTATATTATTCAGTAACAGCTTTATGAGGTAATATATTTTAGAACTTATGCAATAAAGTTAAGAACCAAGAAGTGAATGTATTAGATATTGCATTGGTGAAAGCACAAGGAAGAAAAAAGGAGAAATGGTTATGGCTGCGGAAGAGAGTGTCAGAAGCAGAAGAAAAATTACTAAACAAAAACTGAGAGTCTTAACCTGCTTAAATTATTATAGTTCTTCTACTACATTACTGTTCTTGATATCTTGAATCGCTCAGATAGCCATCTGCCTCTGCTACAGCTCCACTTGATATACTACATGGTCATTATCAATGGGGGAGTAAATTTAGTAGCCTTTTATTCCTCTTCTATCGGTATCACTCCATGTAAACTGTTGGTTGAATAAAGTGGAGTGATTGCGTGATCACAAATATTTTAGTGTCTTTTTATGATAACAAATATTTTAGTGCCTCTCTATGATCACAAATATTTTAGTACCTTTTTTTGATCTAGCGATCACGAGTTCAAATCTCACCGTCTTCATTTTATTTGATGAAAAATCAAACACAGGGTAATGAGGGCATGTACAAGTATCAAGCCTTTTAATCGACAATCATTCTGGAAAACTCAGTTGCAAGATAATTATAAATATAGACCCGCGTCTCATTTATGGTTGTTTCCCTTGAAAGTAATAAATTTTTGGTGCCAATATGACCGAAAACTCAATATTGACTTTCATGAAATAAATTGGGCTTAATATTGTAGAAAATTGTATTCAATCTCATAATTATCACGGCCTAAGACCTAGGATATATACAACATCTATATTTCTAATTTAGGATAGTTATTAACTATACATTAATAGCTATCAATGCTACATCCTAACTAATAGGAAAGTATTTGACTTCCCTTTTATACTTCCTACAAATCTATCATTCAATAAGTATAATGGTTTTGTCTTCGGTATTCATCAAAGCCTTGAACTTATATTTTAGTGGAAATTGTTTGCTTTAAATCTTTTATCTGTTTATTGATATTTTCTGTGTTGCTTGCATGGGCACCAGATTGATGAATTCCCATACACCACCCTCACAACTCGATGGCTTTTTTCTGCGCTTGCGACTTGGGAAGTGGGAACAGGGACCAGGCGGGTCTGGATATGGTGTAGCCCGCATAACTGGTAAGCCAAAGTTGTTTACTCTGTCACCGATCTATGATAGGCACATGAGTTGCATGCTTGTCATTAATGCGCTTCCTTTTTCTTGAGTCAACTCACCCCCTTTTCCTTCCTTCTGATCATACAGGAGTTGAGAATGAGAGTTCATCACGGAGTTCCAAAAATTCTATTGCTGTCAATGTAGGCGGGGTCAAATGTTTGGTTGAGTCTCAATACATCTCCAACCACGATTTCACCAAGGTAAAAGTCTTGACCGGGGAAACAGATTTGTGCGTTATGTAATCTAGATTTCAATTCCGACTTTGATTGATGATTTTTATGATTGAATCTGCAATTTCCTGATGGAATCTTCTCATGATGAAAGCTCCGAGTTTTTGATGTTATGTTACTACATTCTCACTTAACAGCCCTACACCTTCTCAGATCATTTTCGAACCCTTCAAATACAGAAAACCTGTTTGTTAGGAGTGGTTTTTTCGCTTGAAAATGAATTTAAATTATTTTTTTTAAATTATTTTTAATATCACTAATCTGAAAACATTAAAAAAAAACACTTTTACAGTGTAATATTATCATTAATTTAATGGGTATTAAAGTATGGACTTCCAGATTCCGCTTTCATGTTTTCGATTGAGCTCACAATCAGTTTTAAACCTGTCTGGTGCATTTTGCAGGATGAGCTAATGGCATGGTGGTGGGCAACATTGAAGGGTGGTGGCAACATCCCTTCTGAAGAAGATTTAAGACTGAAAGTTAAGGAGATGAAAATGTTAGGAATCTAGACAGACAAGTTCAGGCATTGCTTGCAAAAACTGAGAAATGGGGCTTGAGGTGAGCTGCGTGTTTCTTGATAGAGTGTAGTTGATTATAAAACAACTGCATGATTAAAGCAAATTTCATTAAAAAAGAAATACCTGTAATCAATCTACTGATTTCACAAAACAACTGGAAGATTGAAGCAAGTTCAAACAAATATTGAATTCCATCGAAATTGTTTCTCCTAAAAACCTGACTATACTATACTCAGACCAACACTTACTAAACCCTGAATTTACAAATCCTGGCATTCCTCCCAAGCAAACTAACTACTTTCATTTCGCCGCTTTCTTAACGGCCTTCTTCACCGGCGATTTGATACTCTTTGGCTTCTTAACAACCTTCTTCACTGGAGTCTTCTTCTTAGCCGCAACAACAGTTTTCTTCGCTGGTGACTTAACAACCTCAGTCTTCGCCGCCTTCTTCGGCTTGGCCACAACCTTGCGTTTCACTGGTGTACTCTTCGGCTTGGTCTCGGCCTTGGGCTTGGGCTTCGCAGGAGCCGGTTTCTTTATAGCAGCAGCATCAGTAGCGGATGATTTAGGAGGGAGCTTGAAGGAGTTCTTGACCTTAACAAGCTTGCCATTGGCAACAAGTTTCTTCAATTGAACAAGCAGCAGTTTCTTGAAATTTGCAGGGAGGTTAGACTTCTGCTTCTCCTCGATGAACTTAGCAATCGCGATCTGGCTCGATCCAGTCCTCTCCTTCAAAGCCACAAGAGCCTCCTTGATCATCTGCGGACACCAAAAGCACAGATACATCATCTTTACTTCACAATTGTACTATGATTAGCAAATAAGTATTTTTTTTATAATTGATCAATCGATTACCTCCTGATAAGTAGGATACGCTCTAGGCTTCTTGGCACCAGCAGCTGAGGCTGCTGCGGCTGGTTTCTTCGATTTTGAAGGATTGGCTTTGGCCTTTGACGGAGCCTTAACGGCGGCGGGTGGCATGATTGATTACAAAGAATTAATAAATCAAAAGACTGGGATTTAGTTGAGTCGAAATGGTCTTTGGTGGACAGAAAAGAGGTGAGGATATATAGGAGAGGGGAATGGAGAAAGGGAAGCTGTGATTGGCGGACTTTAGTTCGACGCGGATCGCTCTGCGCGGGTGCTTGGGGATTTGATGTGTACCGCTGGATTGGAGGTTATCTACGGTGAATATCGCAATTTTAAAGTGGAAAGAGAATTTGTTCAGGTGGACTGGGATTGGTGAAAAAAGGTTTGGCGAGGATTGTGCTATTTGAAGGGGTTTATGTAGAAGGAGAGCCGTTGGATTAGAAGTCATCACTCATCGGTGCACGTTAAAGGACAACGATACCCGTGAAAATTCAAAAGTAACATTACAGGGATTTTTTTACATATTTTTTTTATATTTACGGTGGTTGAATTTATTTTTCAAATTATTTTTTATTTATATTGATATTTTTTTATTTTTTAAAATTATTTTTTACATCGATATATTATATTAAAATAATTTAAAATAATTAATTTAAAATAATTATAATAAAAATAAAAATAAATTAATTTTTTTTAAATACTTTTAAGATGTAATATTAAGATTTTTTTTGAGGATTTTTAGCGACATTAAATTATTAAAATATTAATACCTCAATATAAAAGATTAACGTGCGTTGAATATATTCCAGCCCGTTATCATCTATCGTATCAAATTGAATGTGCACAAAGTGTATTTTGATGGCTAAAATCTATCGAAATATTATATTTATTTTAATTATTAATGTGATTGTTCAAGTCAATTTGTGCATATCTTGATTAATTTCATAGATTTTGAAATTAACGATCATGTAAGCTTTAAATAATCATCATATTTGCAACTACAAGACCCGAACTTGTGATCATATGAAGAATAAATCTTTTAGTCTCAAACTTGTATCACTGAGCTACCTATTAAATTATTTTATTCGGATATTATATCATATGACGTGTCGGGTGGTGGCACGGCTATTACCTAACAATGATTTGGCGGTGATGAAAGTTTTTTCTACTCCCTTTCTTTCATCTCTCTTGTACCTTAGTATTTGTATCAAGTCCAATGTTGTTAAAATCATGATCTTGACATGCTGTGAAATTAACATTTGAACTCAGATTGTAAAATTATAAAATTATATGTAAAATATTTTTGTACAAAAATAATAAAATAGTAGTTAAAATTGTTTCGGTAGAAATATCGTAAGTAAAATATTTTCGAATACAATATACCACAATTTCACCAAAAAATATATTTAGTTATTAATAGTCTATTTTTTTATTAAAAAAAAATGCTCATCACTTTTCATAATTTTTAAATAGATTTTTGATATGATTTATAATTTTTTTTTCCTTATGATATTATTTTAATATATATTTTTTAGGATTTGCTTTTAAGACCATGATAATATTTTTTTGCAATAAAAAATATTACAACTATTGAACTACTGTATAAATGTTCATCGGGAGAAGAGAAATGGGACTTGGCATAAAGGAGGAACCATTCATGTTTGTACACGTGAATTCATGGCCCAATAATATTAAGGTAGGCGAGACAAACACCCCTGCACGCGGGATTTTACTAGAATCGTAAAATCGGACCGATATGGTCTGATTTTATAATTTTATCCGATTTTTTCAAGTTAGATTTGATTTTAACGGGTTCAATTTTTCGACTCCATTTTACCAGATTTATTCTTTTAATTCATAAAATCATGCAATTTTATGAGTCAAATCACGATTTTGAGAGCAATGATCAAGCCTTTCAAAATTTAGTTGTCTTTCTATTTATATTTATTTTAAAGTTTGGTCATTGTGTCTTTTGATTTCAATTTGCTGTGATTTCAGTGCTCCATGAAGTTTTTTTTTTATCTCATTTAATTTCAAATCTAATTTAGTTCTTCCATTGCATTTTTTTATCTTTTTTTTTTCATTTATTTTGTTTTGTAATCTGACCCCTAATTGTTTACTATTAATTATTTTTTTGCAGGGTTCAATGCTCGTTGTTTATGTGATTTAAGAATATTTTTTTTTCGTTGTTTTTATATATCTATCTTCCACAGTTAAATAATGAAAAGTAAAATAACGAAGGGCTGGACTAACTAACTAAAACAACTCAGAGGACTAACAAGGTCAATCAACCCTCCAAGAAGTAGAACACGTGTGATGTGATTACAGGCTGTAGAGTTAACAGGCCTCTATTTACTGGCCTGCTTGATATTTGGGTCAACACTAAACAGATAAAGCCCAAATCACGGCCTAATAAAACATTAAAATACCATCTAGGGCTCTACACAAGCTCCTCCTTTGAAACCCCTCGCACCTTTGGCCACATATCCGCCAACTCCCGCCTTCGGCTAGTGTTTTCTCTTCCAAACACCAAAAAGCAACCATGGTAAGGTTTCAAGTCTATCTTCCATGCTTTCTTGGTACACATTTATTTTTTCGTGTATTAATGTCGCGCTTCTTTGTTTTGACATGGCTGTTTCGTGTTGATATAGGCTGATGTGGATACAGAGCTTGCTGCTGCAGGACAGCCAAAGAAGAGAACGTTTAAGAAGTTTAGCTTCAGGGGCGTTGACTTGGATGCACTCCTTGACATGTCCACTGATGAGCTTGTCAAGCTCTTCAATGCCCGTGCTCGCAGAAGGTATTTCTTTTGTTAACACTCGCGCTCAGCTTTCTAGGTTAATATAGTAAGCACGTATTTACTATGTGAACGTGCGTTTTAGGTTCCAGAGGGGTCTGAAGAGGAAGCCCATGGCTCTCATTAAGAAGCTCCGCAAGGCGGTAATTATCTTCTACTTGGCTTAATTACCAGAGTCTGATTTTCTTAGATCCTGGTGTTTAGGGTTGTTTGGTTAGATTAGATGTTAACGGGATTGATGATTGTTTCGTAATTGTTGCTTTCTGGGTGTTCTGATTCGGGTTCGGATGTTTAATTTCAGTCTTGTCATATGCGTATATGATGTTAATTTTACGAACAAGAGAGGACGTCAAGCAATGTTTTACATTTGTTTAGTTCATTGTTTTGAGAGCTTAAGAATCAAGTGGGCGTGCATTACTTGGTGTTCTATCTCGGATGGTTTAAGGAGGATCATTTTTGTTCATAATGGAAAGTTACCCGTGAAGTTGCCAATTAGACACGGATTATAATTATCATGTTTAGCATGGCTACTATATTTCTGGCTTATCATTTGTGCATTTCATGTCTTGTTGGGGTTGTCTAGAAGGTTCTGCTGGTCTTAATTGGTGCTGCTTTTCGGTGGCATTTTGTTTTTTGAATCTCTATTATGGCTCTGAACATTTGTTCTATTTGCTATTATTTTGAGAGATTAGAATGATCCATATCATCTTGATAGTGTTGCTGTCCTGGAGAGAAGTGAACTGGATTTTGTCTTTTTGTAGTTGTCCAATTGATTGCTATCGTATTCTATCACACGTTCAAGTCTTCCAACATGGAAATAGTTGTGAGAGGAGCTGTTCTATATGATCCTAAGCAAAACATCTTCGATCTATGCTGGAATTTGGACACGGTATATTGCATGTCAAAGATGCAAAAGATTTCTCTAGCGTACCATTTATTGTATAAAAATGATAGATGAACGCCAATCTTGTTAGACTCAAATCAATTGATGGAGCTCATATGTCAAAGTCTCGCTCATTTGATGAGTTTGTTTGATAATTTTCAATTATTTCTGATACAGATTCTAATCTAGTTTCCTTGTTGATGTTTGGAGCAGAAAAGGGAGGCCCCTGCTGGTGAGAAGCCTGAACCAGTCCGCACACACTTGCGTAACATGATCATCGTGCCTGAAATGATTGGAAGCATCATTGGAGTGTACAATGGCAAGACATTCAACCAGGTTGAGATCAAGCCTGAAATGATTGGGCATTATCTGGCCGAGTTCTCAATCTCATACAAGCCTGTCAAGCATGGCAGGCCCGGTATTGGTGCTACTCATTCATCTAGGTTCATTCCTCTTAAGTGAGATGTTTTGCAGAAGCTTGGATACCTTAGTTCGTATCCATCTTTTGAAGAGATCTGTGTGGATCAAAATTTTGCCCATTTAGTTTATAGATGGTGTCATTCTGTGCTCGTTTTATATAATTTTAGATAATCTCTCGTTCCCATGGGTTTGAAAGAGGAGTCAGGATGGCTCATTGTTATATTTTTTGGTAGCTTAAACCTATTTTTTGGATTTTCTGGTTGCCCCTGTGATATTGTTTAGCTGATGTGTTGTTTGTGCCGTGATTTCATTTTTAGATTGTACCGACTCATATTCATGAATAGATAAACTGAAAGTAAAGATACGGGCTTTTCAGTTTTTGTAAGCTTTTGAGACTGGAAGATGTTTTTGCGGGCAATTTCCCGACCTTGTCTTATTTTCTTACGTTCCCGTTGGACTGGTTTATTTTTCTAACTCTTCAGGTAGCAATCCATCAGGTCAATGATTCGAGGGTGGTGACAGAATGATTGCAAGGCTCTGTCTGTATGCAAACTTTTATTAAGTTTTTTGTTATTATATTTTATATTATTTTAATATAATGTTAAAATTAAATTCTTAAAAAATAAAAAAATACCTTTTCAATATATTTTAAAATAAAAATTATTTTTAATGCCGCCACAAATGAAACCGAACCTTGTCAGGTGGTTCTGAGCTTCTGGCACCGTGATATCAATGATAAGTACTCTAATTTCCAGGCCAGCTTTTTTATTTTTCCGACCATGACACTCGTCGTATAATTACAAGATAATGCTTTGCCCAGCCGCAAATTAAAGTCTGTCAAGCTTTTAGTTTATATTTTAAAAGTAATTTTGAAAAGAGTTGATTTATTTTTACTTTAAATCAAAAAAATTGATGTTATGATCATTTTTATGTTAAAAATATTTTTTTAAAAATAAAAAAAATATATTATTTTGATATAGTTTTGAATAAAAAGTATTTTTAAAAATAATTTCAATCACACTTTCAAATTGTCACTTAGTTAATCAAAATTGAGAGGATGTTTGTCACCGTGTTTTAAAGATGTTTTTTAAAAAAATGATTTTTTTTTAAATTAAAAAAAAATAGTATTTTTAAATTATTTTTATGTATTTATATCACAAATAATTTTAAAAAAATAAAAAATACATCTAAACAAAAATTATTTTCAAAAATAATTCCAAATAAAGTTTTAAACAGACATTTGAACATACATAATTGAATCATCGAGATGTTAACCAGACATGGATCGATCTTCCACGTTGTTGGGCTTGGTTACTTCCCGACATGCTGAAACTGTACAGTCAAGCTGACTTGTGCTACGATCACTTGTGCTTGCTTTTTACCTTCAAGATGTTAGATCATCCTCCCAAATTTTCTTCTTCTTTTGTCTAACCTTCCAGGAAACAGCGTGGAAGATACTTGTCAATATCTTGCAAGTGTCCTTTTCACGGCGTTTTCAATCTCAGCAGCTTCAATCTAGCAAGATTCAATACCATGAATAAAATGTGATTAAAACATAAGACCACGTGCACATTTTATCAATCACATGTTTTTAAATTGAGAAGGTCAGCAGAGAAGGTTGAAATGGAATATATATTGTATTTTAATTTTTTAGATAAGATAATTTTTTAACATGCTATTAAAACCTTGTTAATTTAACGTTGATTAATTCAAATTTCATCACTCTATTTTATTTGATAAAAATCAAATAAAATATTGTGAATTTGTACAAATTTCAAATTTAAATTTTTTTTTGTTTGAATATATATATTAAATAATAATAATAAAAAAATATTCTAGAATTTCATCAAATATTTAATATTTTAAGTTTTTAAAACCCCTCCATTCCGGATGAGAAAATCGAGCAGTTTGTGGCCAAAGATGACTCACTCGTGTGTTCTGGCTAGCCAACGCCAGAAACAGATACGACGACGTAAATAATGATGGAACATGAAAAATGGTCTTTCTTTCCTATTCTCTCTGCCAAGAGGTTAACCATAATAACCATCACATGACAAGCTGCATCAAATTTTGCCTGGAGAAGATGACCATTGATGGAAAGCAAGCAAGAGAGAGAAGGGGATTACCTCAGTTTCAATGTCCATCACTGCTGTAAGTTGCTGATCAGAAATCTGTGATTGAACGCTTCTGATTTTTGCTCCCAAGCTCTTCAAGCACTTGAGAATGTCTACCATGGGATCCATCCCAGATGTTGGATTGGCCACTTCAATTCTAACCTTTTTGCTCTCCACATTTAAAACTCCACTTTCTGTCAGTCTCTCTTCAATCTCACCATTTCTCCTCACCATGATTCTCTTGTATGTCTCCAGCTCTTGAATTCTCTTTGCTGCCATTTGAATAATCGAGCTCTTATCTTTCTGCAAGAAAAAAACATGGGTAAACCAACCATTTTAAACAATAACTCAAACTAGTTACACAAGAAAAGAAACAATGGTGATTAGCTAGCACTGGACTCCATTAATGAACAGTACCGACCTTGGTGCCAAGTGGTAGCAAAGAATGCAGAGCCAAGTAACCATTCCTCTCCCTCTCTCTCCTTAATCTCTCACTCATCATATGACGATTACAGCGTTTGCTATCAGGCTTCTGCGTTTCAATATCTACTGACAAACTTCTCCTCATGAATTCTACCATTCTCTTGTTCATGTTAGTAGGACGGCCCCCCCTGGAAGAGCCTTCTTCCCTAATTTCACTTCCAGCCTCAGGTCTGCGTAGATATGGCACAAAAGCACTTCGGTTCACTGGATCAATGTCATACCAGAAGCCATCACCTTGCCATTCGTCTTGAAAGAAACTATCCATCTTCTGTCCTCTCACTTGTCTTTCAGCCGGCAAGTTCAAATTTTTTCAGGTCCCAACGGTAGAAATTTGGGTTTTATACGCAGGGGTGGTCAAAGAAATCGAGACCCATCTAGCATGCGGTCAAATTTGTTGTTCATGTCTAGGCGACTTCTCTCGAGTCAAATGAAATCAGTGTGCCGAAAGGGTGGTTGGCTTCGATTATCTTGGGGGTCATTTTTATATCCTATGAAGAGTCAACATAAGAATACATGGATGGAGGCGATATGACGACCATTGAACCACGTTTGTTTTTTTCTTGTGCAATTTCTGAAGAAGAAATGCGGATTTTTTCAAGCCCCACGAGTTGGAAAGTCAGACGCCCACATAATTGACAAATCACACCCTGATTGTTTTTGCATCTTGTTTTATTTATTTTTATAAATATTAAAATGATATCCAATAAAACAAGCCCCACGAATTGGAAAGTGAACATATGGTCTCTTCTTTTCTTGTTCGTCGAATAAAATTCAAGAGCTACAATCCAGTTTTTCGATAAATCATTTGTTTTAACAGCATAGTTTATTATGTCACTGTTAATGTACAGATATATTTTTGGGCAATGCTAAATATATATATATATATATATATTTAAATATGCTGGTTTAAAATAAAAAATAAAGACCCAGTCCAGTAGAAAAATGAGTCAAACTACTACTAGAGCATTGACTGTTCCCATGAACGCAGCAGTTTTTTTTTTTACCTTTATTGTTATTTTCTTTTTTACCATTCCTGTCAAGAAACCAACTTTTCGATTTTCATCTGTCAGGACAGAATTGCTTATCAAGTCTTGAGCTTCCAGCTGTAACTTGTTCCACACATCAGTGAATCTTGTTCTGCCACGTGATAAATGGTGGACTAACGCGGTAGCAAAATATAGTTACAACAAAAGCTGAAGACACCAATTTACGCGCCAAAAGATCGTAAATCCATCCATGGATGGAAGGGCGTATAGAAACGCCGTGTACACGGTGAGGTGCAGGTGGTCGGAGATCTTATGGCTATAAAGTGACATTTTTCAAGCTAAAATGATGTTTATTTTCATTGGTAAATAAATATAAACCACCATCTTCTTCTTTTCTCGCTTTGTAGCCGCTGATGCACAAATGCTCATGCATGTCCACCACAAACCTCGAGTCCTTTCCTGGACGGATGGTTTCGGACATCAGATGGAAAACTTGTACGGAGATTCTGAGTCAAGGTTATTATCTGTTTCAGAATCATCACCGCCACCATCACTTTCACTGTCATACGTCCCAAGATACACCTCATCTCCGTAGTTGTCCTGTTGAAGGGATAAAGAAGACAAAAAGAAGGGTGTTGGAACAAATTGGATATAGCAGACCAAACAGCAGAAGAAATGGAAGACACATGAGTAAAGCTGTAAAAATAGACCTCAGGTTCTGTTTCAGACTCCTGTGTCTGAACATTGTTAAGAAGATTCGTTTCCAGATGGCCATTGTGATCCGTGCTGTCACTTTCATCAACATCATTTTCACTGTTGTATGTCTCAAGATACGCTTCATCTCCTTCATCCTGTAAAAGGCGATGAGAAGAACAAAGAGTGTTGAACAGCCAATTTAACGGACAAAGGATGCAGACATGGAAGATTAAATAAGCATATACCTCTGTATCATCCGCGTCATCATCTGTCAGATAAGCAGAATCTAATCTGTCATACAACTCCTCATCTCCTTTGTCTTTGACAGAACCCATATGCTCCTATAAATGTCAGATACGCAACAAATACAGATAAGATTTGACTGAAGAAGTGGAAGTAAAAGAGCAATAGCTAAAGCATAAAAGAAACCTTACGATTTCAGATCTTATTTTCTCCACTTTAATTTGCAGAGCTGAAACATGATTTTGGAGAGCCTGTTCATCAGCATAATCAGAACTGTAAGCAAAGTGATTGATGTTTGCAAATTCCTCTGCTAGTGAGCTTTAAGATTTTGTATCCAAGAAGGGGATTGTTCATCATAGAAAGAATCAAGAAGGTAACCCAGATTTACTCCCCCCACTTACGACCTATCATTTGAAGCATGCATGGTAAAGTTCCCCAAAATAACAACCTAAATGCAGGGCAGCAAGTCTGGTGGGCTCATGGTACTAGGTTCAAGTCCTTAACATGCATGTAACTGCTGTTTGAAACCCATTGGTTGCATATATACAAGCTACTATTATCAATTGAACGGGGAAGCCACGCTGGGCATGGTCTTGGAAACCAAGCTAACTGCAGAGCAGGCTTTTAAAGAGCCTGGTAATATGTATAACTCAAAATGACTCGTTGAAGGTTTCAGGTCTGGGTTTCCATAAACATTGATGCATTCACAATTCTATGTAGATGAGTAGTCTGCTCACTGCTGGGAGGCCAGCGGAGCTATTAAATAAGGCCCTAACATTACAGCAAGAGAATTTCAGCCAAGGGCGCTCAAAACTCGAATCAAGTCGGCCCTAGACAGGATGGAAATGAGAGATACCACCTGCCGCAGCATGAAGCACCTGAACCACTGCCAGGCAAATGGTTTTTGCAGGTTTAACTTCGAAGTTTTAAAGGAATGGAACCTCACTAAAAAATACAGAGCAAATGCAGGGGTTTTGAGAAAAATAAAAATAATAATAAAATGCAAATTTATAATTGATACCTCACTCCTTTGAATTTCTATTGAGCGGGCCAGAGCTTTCCTCTTTGTCAAGAGATTCTTTGGCCTCAACGTGGAAGGGCGTTCATAATCCTTTCCTCGGTATACAACTATAGCATATCCTTTGGAGATTTTGTCCACTGAAACCAAGACCCCGCCACTCTCAGCCTCAAGAGCCAGAGCAATTTTTTTGACCTGTTCAAAACTTTTAGCTTTCAAAATGATCTTAACCAATTCCCGGTACTTCCAGTGCAAGTGCATGTTTTCCACTGTACCATCAAAAACTCCACGCCTACCTGGAGCAAGAGTTTTGCTACCTTGTGAGTCACACTCAATCAAAATCCATGACAGATTTATTACAAAGATAGTTTTATTTTACCCAAAAGTAAGAAAGCTTTCATCCTCAAACCAAGCTTGCGAAACATAAATCTCTCCTCGTCAGTTATGCTGTCTGGGTCTGCCTGCCTTTCTGATGGCTTTAAGAACCCTTCCACCTTATTCAAGGCTCGTTCGGCTCTTCTTAACTTTCTTTGAGCCTGACAAACAAAACACCATTGAGCTCAAGCTGTGGAGATTTAGAACAAAACATGTGACAACGAGCGCTTGTAAGGCAGTTATACTATGTAATGCATCATCTACAATTAACTAAATTACATACATAATATTTAAGGGAATGCAATTTATATTTAGTTCTTCAACGGGTTCAGATTTTAGTCAATGTATTTGTAAAACTAACATGGTAGTTCTCAAGATACAAATTTTAGTGGGAGAGCAAGTGTTGTTGGTTTTAGAAATACAAGGACAGATTTTAGTCACTGTATTTGAAAAACTAACATGGTAGTCCTCAAGATGCAAATTTTAGTGGGAGAGCAAGTGTTGTTGGTTTGGAAATAAAAGGACTGGAGTTTAATCACACTAGAACTTTAGGAGATTTAATAAGTTACTCTTTCATAAATTAGCAAGGGAACCTAGAAAATCTCAAGCAAGAATTGCAGGCAATACAAATTCATATAAAGAATATCATCTATAGTACTTACATAACAGAAAAATATTTCATGGGACATGGCAAGAAAATTCCAAATTTCAAGGAACTCACGAAATCAAGCTTCTTTTCAAGCCTTCTGACAATGCTTGCGTGCCTTACTATTTCAGCTTCCCTTATAATTTTTTCCTTATGACAATCATCTAACCTCTTTCCCCACTTTGCATCTGCATCCAAAGTTTCCTCAAGGCTGCCAGCAGTGCCAGATTCCTCCATTATTTCATCACTTGGTATAACCAAGGCAGATGCTCTTAACCGTGCCTGTTCCTCTTCATCTTGTAGAGACTTCGCCAATCGCTCTCTTTCCAGCAATACTTCAGTGACCTCTGGTGACAAAAAATCCTTTCCCCTATAGAACACCAAGAAATCCTTATTTCTAGATAGCAGCATGCCCCCTGTCAATTTCTGTGTCAGCAACAACAATTACAAAGTCAACTAATTAAATATGGCTAATCAAAAACTTAAGTGCAAATGAGCAATCAACTTTCATCAATGTTTACGGTACCATGCAATTGATATTTTACTTGCAATATTTGATATGCTAGTTCAGGAACTAAAACAACAGTTTTCGTTTTCATAATACTCAGATTATTGCACTAAGAGTACAATGCATAGATTCCAATACAAAACAATAAAATGCAAATGATGAATGATCTATATCACCGACACTCAATAAGGCACCCATAATGGCTCCATTGGTCATAAGATACCTAGATGAAACGCTTCAGGGGCTCAATGCACCTGTACAAGATTATCCATCTACTTTTGCAGCAATTAATCTACTATTCTTGCAACTTTCCAGGCGCAGCATTCTTTTTGAACCCCCAAAACCATGTGAGGGATGAGGGAAGAGAAAAAGCCTATGCTTGGTTCCCTAGTATTCACATATGAATATATAGGGCAAGAATGACAATTATTCTATAGTCTATACAAATTGAGTTCTATTACACAATTGCTAGCTAATGGATGAAATTTGTGAGAAAATTTGGATAAAATTCCTGGTATTCATGATATCTGTTGCACTACCTTAATATCTTCAGCCATTCTTTCACTAGTAGTCAGCTGTACACCACGTTTAAGTGCAACCTTCGCAATTGAACTTTTTTCCCATAATTTAATCATGGCCACAGCCAAGCCTTGGAGCTGCCTGCTTCTGCCTGGTTAAGGAAAATTGACACACAATCACTACAGATTTTGGAGCCATAAGCAGTATTTCAAATGAAAAATTACCTACCTAATGCGAAATGAGGAGGAAGGACCCTGGCAAGCCTTCTTAAGGACGTTGAATCTTGTCGTCCAAGAGTAGGTCTTACTCCATAAGGAAGTATCCTGAATGGAGGTTGGTAATCGGGAATAACCCCAGGAAGCATATCTGCATCTACAGGTAGTGGATCAAGTCCTGGCCAATCTGTGTACCTGGGGCCCAGACCATCCAACAACTTGTCTACTTCATCTTCATATTTTACATCTATCTGTGTTTCTGTCTCTCTTTTATTTGCAGCCTCCGCATTAAATTCTGTTTTCGGTCGAGGTGCATGTATTTCATCATCAAGAGAATTTTTGGATTGACTTCCAATAGCTATTCTGGTAGCTGCTGGTAATGAATTAGAAGATGTTTCTTTCTTCTTGAACATCCTTTTTTTCCATTTCAATGCAGGATCCTCATAGCTCACACCTCTATATAAAGACACAGAAGCTCCTGACCTCCAAATCACCAAGCCCCCAGTTTTTTTCTGCACATATTATGATTTCAAAGAAATGAAAAGGAGGAAGAATAACAAAGAGTAGCATTCTTAAACCAGGGATGAAATAATTATTCATCAAGATGCACCAGTAACAAATATCCATACATATCATTATTGTCTAACGAATATTGCATTCTGTTGCTTGAACTATGTAAGGTAAGGTTGACCGCACATCATTGCATGATAGATAAAGAAAAATAGTGAATACATTGAAAACACTAGATGCAGAGAATAGTTATGAAAACTGTTCTAAATAATATGCAACACCCTTTCCAAGAGACAATTGACTACTTTAATTATGGTTGATGTCAAATCTAAGAAAATCTCAAGTGACAATCTGATTAAACATAATCATTCTTCAGCTAATGGGTGTCAGGGAATAATATATCCTCTCATAATCACCAGCCTGTCTCCTACATATTGTACCTGGCTTCTTGTTTTCTAAATGAGAGCCCAGGCCAGAGATAAACTTATAGAAAATGATCAGCTATCATCTAAAATCAATGATTCACAAGTCCCAACTATGTATTGAAAGACTTCATATATTTTGTTAATAATTCCCACTCTATTTGGTTCTAGAAAAACCAGTGAGCTGGGTGACCATTGCCGTTTCTTTTCTTGCCTAGATGCAAGATTTAGAGCCAATGCACAAGTAAGGATGGCCTTATGCTCATCGGTAGCCAGGCTCTAGCTAGTATCTTGTTTTGTTTTTCACATTTATCAAATACAATTGGATTCCAATAATCTTTTCTTCTTATGAGCAACGGGTTAATTCCAATTTAACAACCAAGAACACTTAAAATTTCTATAAGCACGGTTTCTTTTGCTTGTGGTGTGTTGATTTACTTTACTTTTTTCCTTCAATTAACATCCCATCGCCAATGCAATAAACATACAGAATAAAGGAGTACGCTAACCACCTAGAATAGCAAACATAGCAAAGAGTTCACACTCACACAGGTAAAAATAGATAGCCAAATTCAGAGGCAGCATACCTCCAATATCTCGTGCATCCTCTTCATATTAAGTGCCGGTGCACCCTCAACTTTCACTCTCGCAATCTCTGAAGTCTTCCACTTGTCATGAATAGCATCAACTACTTCCTGAGTAACCCCCCTGCCCCCAACCCTAGTCTTGCTCTTCGTTCCATATGTCAAGTTCCTCAACCTCCTCAATTCAGATTCTGGCAATGTCAGCTCTGCCAATGATGTCCTACTCTTACTCCTCGCCGTCCACTCCCCCTCATCCTCCTCCTTCTTTGGCTTCTCCCATGGAAACCTCACATCCCCGTCACTCCTAAACACATCCTCTACTCCTAAAGGTGATTCCTTGGAAAACCCACCTCGTGCATTCGGAAGCATTCCTTCTTCTACATAAAATATATCCTCAACACTCCCTTTCTCTATCACTCTTTCTTGCATTCTCTCTTTATTCTCATTAACATCACCATCCATGTAACCATGTTTCTTCAATTTTTCCACTATTCTCTCCATTGTACTGCCACTACCACTACTGTTACTGTTATTGCTTCGATAATCAAACACGGCTTGAGGGCGTCTTGGTAGGTTTTGCTTGTTGGGTTTATTCCAATTAAAAAACCAACTGCTGCTAGTAGATAAATTTAAGGTCTTGGATTTATCAGAGGGAAAAGGGGTGGATTTCCTTGATGGGTTTTTGTCAGTGATTGAACATGCATAACCAGATTGTGGTCTGAGAGGAAAAGATGAACTGTACCTGAAGAATCGGAGAGGAGTGCCATGGAATTTGGAGAAGGAGCTTTGAAAAGAATCAATATATAATTGACGACTAGGCACTAAAGCCATTGTTATTATTACAGTGCATAGATTAGATTACGTGAATATAGTGTAGAGGCAAGTGAGCGGAGTTATAAGCCCAGATGAAGAAATTGTATGACTTTTTGTGGGGTTTAATGGCCACAGCCTGCAAATGAATGCTGGCTGTCTTTTGGCTTGTTATGTTATCCATCCATGGCGGGTTAATAATATCTCGGTCAGTTTGGTTGCATAAGAATTGATGCTCCAATTCCGTTTAGGGGTTTCGCTATACCAGCTATGGAATTCCTCGTCCATATTAACCTCTTCTCTCTCTCTCTCTTTCTCTGTTTCTGTTTTTTTTTTTTTTATTTAATTTAAAGGTTTGTTTTTTAGTTTTCCTTTGAAAGTGGGTTTTATTTTTTCTTCCTGTCGAGTATTAAAGGTTATAGCTCTTAATTATCGGGGAAAAAAATATTATAGATCGATAAAGATATCTTTTTTAAAAATATTTGTAATATTTAATTTTCTTTTTTAATGGGTGATCTAATCCGGTTAGATTTTTTACTAGTAATTTTGTTTTTTTTTGGTGAAGTAAGTATTTGTTTGATAGTATGATTAAAATTATTTTTGAAAATATTTTTTGTTCAAAAATGCATCAAAATAATATTTTTTATTTTTATTTTTAAAAATTATTTTTGACATTAGCACATGAAAATGATTTAAAAATACTAAAAAAAATAATTTAAAATAAAAAATAAATAAAAAATCATTTTTAAATTATTATTTTTTTGAAAGTTAATGTCAAAAAAAACTTAAGGCAAGGCTATCCCAGCAATGATTAATTAATCAAGAAGTGCATTTATGGTCTTCCTCGTAAATGTGATGAATTTTTAGAGCTTCATGATATGTGAAAAAATGACTGAGATTAACATTTAAATTGATAAAAATACCACCTCCCATTAAATAAATAAAAAAAGTAAGACCAAAATATAGTTCAGTAATAACTAATTTAAAAAGTTGATCTTGCTTTATTTTTATTTATTTTTAATTTTGATTTATACATAAATCTTTATTTTTTATTCATTTTAATTGTGTGTTTGGTGTCATGATATAAATGTTTTTTAAAAATATTTTCCATTTAAAAATATTTTCCACTTAAAAATATTTTTTCCAGTTTTATTATTATTATTATTATTTTTAATATCAATATGTCAAAATCACCAATATACACTAAAAATAAATTTGGTGTTTTTTAAAAGCATGTATACTTTTAAGAAATATTCAGAAATGCAAGTGGGGTCTTGGCCTAACGGTTGAAGGGACTTGTTTCCTTACTCTGTACCAGGGTTCAAGTCCCACCATGCACGTCTGTCACCCCGTGGTGCTTTATATACTCAGCGGGTTTGCAGGATGTTCAGTAAGTTCGGGGATTAGTTATGGTGCGTGTAAGCTGGCCCGGACACCCCAGTTATAAAAAAAAAAAAAAAGAAATATTCAGAAATGAACTTATAGAAAATATGGTATGGCGGCGAGCAACCTTACTGTCCAATAAAAAAAGAGAGTCTCTGATTATTGTTTGATGAAAACTTTATGTGAATTGTGCTGCTGATAAAAATGAAAACTTAGTTTTTTTCGAGAGAAGCAGAAGCTAAATACTACTCCATAGCGTAGAGTTTTCGAAACTAAAAAGGCCAAAGCTCAGGTTCCTTCGCTTAATACAATTTGTTTTTTTCTGCATTAAATTCCTGTTTTTTCGTGACTCTATTTTCTTAGCCTGATCTGATCTGATTTGGGTTAAATTTGAAATCGGATTTTCTTTCTGTACTAATAACGATGAATTATTAGCAACTGTGCTATATAAATGGTGGGATTTTTACCTATGAGGTGATGGGATTTTATTTTGCAAGAAAACCGAGTAGGCTGTTTTCATGTTGATTTAGTTAAAGGTCTGCGGAAATTTACATTACTCTTTGCGGTAAGAATCTATATAGCATCACCATCTTTGTTGAATAAATTTATTGCCCTTGTGATTATCCTTGGTAATGAAGGACTTTTCTTTCCCTAGATTTGTGTGGTAGATGAACATGTGGTTGAACTCTGTTTCAAATTCATATCGCCGCAACATTTTTCAGCTAATTTCTTGCTGTTGTTAGGCTGTAGAGTAAGATAGGTGTGCGTGGATTCATAGGCATACTTGAAGCTTGTTGGGTCACAATTGAAGGTGTAATTGGAGGGTTAGGTCATTTGGAAGAAGGGTTTTATTTGATTTTATCTGCATCTAGAGAAACCAAGATCATGTGCTTCAATGATGTATAAGCAACCGTGGAAACTCAAGTGTGCTATGATGACTAACAATAAGATCTGCTTTTCTCGGTGAATATGTTGACAATTATTTGAGAAGATCTAGAATGAGCAGACCCTATTAATGCAGGGGAAGAGTAGAATTCGATGCTCAAAGCAGACATGGATAAAACAGAAAAATGGGACTCACTTGATTCGAATCCAGTGGCCTAATGTCCACCGGCATTCTATTGATGCTCAAAGCATCAGAATTGTAGCGCCCCGTCGCTGCAAGCTGAAACCTGACCCGATTTTTATTCTTCCATGTTTTCCAATTTTCCAGCCAGTGATGACCTGTAACTATGTTGTCTTATGGTTACTCTATTTTTTGTCCACTAAAAGTAGCTATGTGCATATAGTCTAGCAATCACTTCTTGTATCATATTATAGTTTTAAACTTCCTAATCCCATTCATTGGATTATTTGGACCAGGTTTTGTTTTGAAAACTTGGATTATTTGCATTTCCAGGGTAAGCTGGCTGTTCGATTGTTGAAAGACTTCTTTGCTATTCTGTTTATTAGAGTTATTTTGGAGTAGATCACTGGAATGTTTGGTGACGTGGAAGTCTGCAGCACTGTCAGAATCATTGCTGAAAACTTGGACAGAAATGGATTGGCTCCACAGAGGTCTATTATAACACACCTGTTGAAGGACTTGTTGAGCATGAAGGCCAGCAAGGATCATGGTTACTTTCTTGCAGTAACTAATTTGAAGAGCATAGGCAAAGGGGAAGTGGTGAACAAGTCTGGCGACGTGTTGTTCGATGTAGAGTTTAACTGTCGAACCTTCATGCCTATGAAAGGAGAAATTCTGCAGGGGGTTGTTCATCGCACATTTAGACATGGAGTCCTATTGAGATGCGGACCTGTCAAGTATATCTTCCTCTCAGCTAGGAAAATGCCCAGTTACCAATATATTTCCGAGGAAAATCCAGTCTTCCTGAACGATGAGCTCGCGAGGATAGAAAATAACGTGGTAGTCCGTTTCTCTGTGCTTGACGTGAGATGGATAGAGAAAATGTGGGATATGAGAAGGGATTTCATGATGCTTGCAAGTTTAGTAGGTGATTCCCTTGGACCAATTTCATTATGTGGATCTGATGAATTAGACTTATAGATGCTAAGATCAGCATTGCTGTTCTGATTGTGCGAAAAAATGTGGACCGCTGCTTGTCTGCGCTGTGAGCATGAATCTTAAAGTGCAAACTGTCTTTTAACGTTGTGGAAAGCTTATGAAGACATGAGTAGATGGCATGGAGGCGCTACAATGATCAATCTTGGATGCCATGGATATAAAAGTTCTTGAACCAGTTGTGGTATCAAGGTGCAAACATGGATATGTTATCTCAAAAGAATACTCGAAGATCACTCATTCGCCTTGTCAAGATTCTATGTTGTTTGGCGGTAGAAATTTTAAAAGATTCGATTGGCTAAAGCAACAGGATCCTTCCTATCTTGTGATATATTTTGAATCCCTATATATATATATATTTTCTTCTCTGAACAGGGTTTTTGATATGAAGACATGTTTTATATGCACATTAAATCTTTTTTCCCTGAACAAGGTCCGTGACCTCAATATTAGCAGGTAAAAGACTTTGAATTTGAGACCACAGAGGGAGTATTCATTGATGGTTTTTTGAATCCCAAGTTAATAAAAGGTCATCATCTTGTTTTTCAAAATATAAAAGTAAATGACTTTGGGCCATCTGATAAAATTGGGAGAATAAACTGATGGAAAAAAAAACCCTAATAAATTAAAGTTTCAAAACCATTATGCCCTTCTTTTACACTTATATCAACATCTCCATTTATTTTAATATTTTTAAGGTTAAAAAAATATTTAACCCGCAACATAGTTTAAGGTATTAAATCAATTGTTTTTTTAAGTTTGTGGTTTTTTTATCCTTCAATATTTTATTTATTTGAAGATTGAGATTATTATTATTATTATTTTTTTTTGTTGGGGGGGGGGGGGGGTATATAAATTTTTATTAATTTTAAAAATAACATGAATTATACAGGATCTTTTTATTTATTGTTAATTATTATTTTTTAATCATATTATTAAATTAACCCGACTTAATAAATTCAATCAAGTCAATTACTCGAGCCTCAATTATTTTTCATTAAAAACATTAGTTTGAATGATGTGATAGCGCTCAACACTATTCTAGGTTTGTTTTAGTCAAATTTTTAGGCCTTTAATATTTGTTTAATTTGAATTGGGGTTCCTAATTTGTTTTGGTTTGGATTTTATGGTGTTCTCATGAGCTCATGTCCCAAATAAAGAGTTTCATGTGTTAAACATTGTTGCTTGATTCAATGTATTATTATTTTAATATTTTCTTGAAAAAAACTTCATATAGTCACAATCTCAATATTTTAACAATGTTGTTGCATATCAAACTTAACTTCCTAATAATTTTATATTTTTATAAAGTTAAAAAAAAATTATCTAACATGCAGCAATTTAGCGTAGTTAAAAAAACTACTCAATTATGGTCTGACTTTTAAGCATCCTGACCTTATATGCCCTAGACCGCACCCCGGCTCAACCTCAATCCCGGTCCTTGCTTGATCCCAAGATGACCCTAACTTAACTTCAGCTCAACTCCTTAACATCATAGTTCAGACTTGACTATCGAAAGTCCTGGACGCAATCCTTAGATGCCCTATCCTTAACCTCTACACCTTAAAACTCGATCTCTACTTGAGCATCTTAAACTCAATCTAAGACGTTTTTGTTGTTTTTGGGTTGGGTCTGGTCCATCCATGAGGAATGAGCTTAGTCCAAGTATTTAGAAAAAGTTACTAAAGAAAATAACCGTGTAATCTATGCATATAAATATAGACATAACTCATATGAAAAGATAAGTTTTATTATTGCAAGAACATAATTCTCTATTTCTTTTCTTTCATTTTGATTATTTACATTAACTTGACAAGATTTACAAAGACATTTATATTGTGGAATATCAATTTGATTTTAGTAATTAAAATGACACTTAAATGATTGATTTAGAAATAAAAAAAACAAATCATCACAAGTAAGTTTTATTTCTTGATTCTAGAATTCTAAACCCAACCTAGGCCTAGTGCTGTGCATTTTGGGTAAGTGTTTCTTGTCTATTCCCTAACGTCACGAACCTGACCAAACTCACTTGTTGTAAACTTGCAGTCTAAAAATCAATTCTATTTTTTTTAAATCACCTGTTTTTTTAATAAAAAATTGGATGTTAGTTTTTATTTTTTTTAAATAAATACAAATAATTTTTCACATCTTGTCTCTATATTTTTTTAAATAAAAAATAAAGCATATAAAAAAATGATTTTGAACAGCACCTAATCATATTTAGACATTGTTTTACATTGCATTTTAAAAATGCTTTTATAAAAAATTGAAATTTTTTATTTTTATTTTTATTTTTTACTTCAAATTAATTTTTTGATATTTTGATATCATTTTTATATATTAATATAAAAAATAATTTAAAAAAAATATTATTTTAATATATTTTTAAATAAAAAATATTTTTTAAATAACTAAACCACACTCCCAAATAATAACTTAATGTAATTGTTTTTTTTTTGATAAATGTGTCGTTTTAATAATTACTCTACTTAAAAAAATTACTTTATTATTTTGCGATTAGTAAAATCATCGTCTCCAAAATGCGAGAAAGAGTATAGCAGGTTGACGTGGCGTGAAGCAACTGGTTACAAATTATCCGTCACCAAACTACACAGGAGACGTTTGTGTAGGACCCAGATTAGTAGCTGCGCTAAACAAATAAAATAACTGGGCAGTCACACACCAGAGCCAACTGAGGCCTTGTGAACTGAGAAGAGAAGGAGCCGAGGAGGAGAACGCATCACAGCTCGGCGAGTCAACAACAACAAGGGTTCTCTTTCATCATCTGGGACGAGTTCAGGTTCTCCACTATTGAAACCCTTTTGATTTTCGTCTATTTTGATGCACTTCTTACACGAAAGTTATTTTTTTATATTTTTCCTCTTCTAACTATTTTAGTAAAGGTTTTGTCTTTGTTTCATATGGGAGCATGCTATTTTTCAATTCTGTAAGATTTTTCTTTGTTGTCAGTAGTTACTCTTTTTCATAAGGGTTTCTGGTTAAAGCCAGGTTTATGGGTATGTTTTGTATTTGTTCAGCACGAGATAAGTCAAGAAATGTTGAGGTTATTAATTTGTACTTTTCTTAACTATGAAAATGTTGTATTAAAGTGAATGAAGATGAGTTAAGAGGCTATTAAACAAATTTCTGTTCTTTCTTATTTAAAATGCTATGTTATTATATGGCTGAAAGGGATTGGTGAATGCATTGAGTTAGTTAATCATGCTTTACCTGGAAGAGGAGAGGACTGTAAATACCAGATGTAATGTAAATGCGTAAATGAATGGTGTTATTTGGTTTCAGGAATACGAACAATTTTCTTTTGATATGATAAATGTTGGGCCTTGTAAATCAGAAAATAAGAATGAGTGTCTCTAAAACTTAATTAACATGTGTTTTATCATTGTACACTTGGTTTAAACACTGCAAAAACACGAGTTACAGACCTAATTTGGGTTTAGACTGAAAGTATAAATTAAAAATGGAGTCACACATAAGGCTATGCCTGAGTTCCAGGTGTAAATGATTTTGAAACACTTCACCAGTTTTTTGGGGTGCTAGCAAAGACTCTTGCACATAAACAATAACCATAATACCTGTATGAAACAATTGAAACATATGATGATTCAACCATTACTTTGAAGTATTTCTAGTTGAGTGTGATAGAAAGTTTAGCTCTTATCGGTGCTAAGACATGGTTGAGTTGAGTTATTTGGAAGAACTGCAAGTACCTTTGTTGACTGCAGAGGCAATTGACATCTAATCTGATGTAGGAGAACTTGCTGTAGTTAAGACTTGTAATTTTCTGCAAGACTACAAGACAACCATCTATTTTTTCTGGTCCTTTAATTGGTGCAGTGGTTTCTTCTTGTTGCTGTTTCATACTCCAGGCATATGCAAACTTGAAAAACAAAAAATTTAAATAAGCTTAGGGTTATTGCAATATGTTGACCCCTCTCTACTCTTTCGAGCTTTACCCTTACTTTCAGTGCTTTCTCTTCTTTGTTTTACTTTTACTGTAAAATCAAGGTATCCTCCTCTTCACTTCAATGCAATAAAGTCAACATGGATGGAAAACATCCCCTCTGAAACCTTGGGGATGTTTGATTGTGTAGGCAAAGGATGAGATAGTTAATGGCTGCCTGGTTTAAAGTCTGCCTATGGGCTAAAATGGTGTTTAATTCAACGTCATCCACTTCATGCCTTTCTGGATGTTGAGCGCAAGAGGGTACCAAGTTCCAGCTGCATTTTTTAGTTTTGGGCTCAACAATTCTGCTGCTGTCTTTTGCGGTTTTTGTTCTGACTCAAATTTTCTCCTAAGTCAGCTGACTAGTAACATGTGTATATAATTCCTTAAAAAATTCTTTTAGTTAATAATAGTATTTGTGCAAACCCTGGGGGACCAAAATAATGCATGGGGCTACCTAGTTAATTCAAGAGGTAGTGTGTGTTTGGCCTCGTGGTTGAGTTTGCAATATCTGTTTGCTAGGAGTCTCTTCATAAAGCTATGCTCTCGGTTTCTTCTTTCCACTATTGTTTGTTAAAGCATTTTAGATGGTGCCACTTAAGTTTGGTAAAACGTGACAAACTATCCTCAAAAAGCGGTAGTTGAATAACTGGTCCCTAATTTATTGTTTGGGTTCTACGTATGGTTCATCGTGAAATAAGATTTAGATAGTCTACGTAGTCTATAATTTGCACCTCAGGGGTCCTTTCTGTATAGCTGATTATTCTTGGTAAAGCTATGAAACCGGAACTGAGGTTGATTTATTTTTTACCTTTTGGTTTACGACAGGTGAAAAAAGTGGAAAAAGGAAAAAAATGTTTCTCAAAGTGCAGTTGCCCTGGAATGTAATAATACCTGCTGAGAACCTGGATGCCAAAGGACTAATGCTCCAAAGGTCAATTGTTGTCTGCCTTTTAGATGACTTTGCTAAAAAACGGGCCACCAAAGATCTCGGATACTATCTTGCTGTCTCAACTTTGGAGAGCATAGGGGAGGGAAAAGTCAGGCAGCAGACAGGGGATGTGCTATTTCCTGTTGTTTTCAGCGGTATTACCTTCAAGATTTTCAGGGGGGAGATCTTAGAGGGGGTTGTTCACAAGGTGCTTAAGCATGGGGTTCTCTTGAAATGTGGGCCAATTGAGAATATATATCTCTCTAGTTTGAAAATGCCAGGTTACCGCTATGTGCCCGGAGAAAATCCAGTTTTCTTGAATGACAAGACATCAAAGATTGGTAAAGATGTGGCAGTTCGTTTTATTGTGCTTGGAACAAAATGGCTAGAGGCAGAAAGGGAATTCCAGGCTTTGGTCAGTTTAGAGGGTGATTATCTTGGACCGGTATCGTAAAGTTCTACCTTGTACTCTGATGGAGTATCATATCTTTTGAAATTTTCTTATCAAATTAGTGTAACTGCCAGCTTGTTGATTGTTTCTGTAGTATTGTATATCCTTGTGCCACTCTACTCCTTTTTGTGACTGTTGTCTTGGAGTTCTCGCAACTTCAGCGATTGCTAGACTATATGATTACCAACTTGATGTTTCCTTCTGTATGCAGATGTTGACAAATACTATAATTGATTCAAGGACATCTCATCTTTTGTTGATGTGTTTGTGTACCAATTCTCTTAGCTTATATGTTGTTTTGAACTCATGGTTTGCGATGGGAAGTTGGCAACCAAAACTCTGTTTTTGGTGATGCGCGCGTGGTCAATGATATTCTATACTTGTGAAGTTTAAAACCTAGTCTTTGAGCCCGTTTGGCTCTGCGTTTCAACCGGTGTTTTGCTGAAATTTGATTTTTTTTTTCATTTTAAATGAATATGTTTTGGTGTTTTTAGAGCATTTTGATGTGCTGATGTCAAAAATAATTTTTAAAAAATAAAAAAAATATTATTTTGATGTATTTCGGCACGAAAAGCACTTTGAAAAGTTACCGTAACCGTACTTTCAAAAAAGCCCTTCAGCTTCATTGGCTTAGTTTCCCTCCAATCTACTTCTCAGATATTTTCTGAGCTTACTCCAGTCACAACTAGAGTAGGCAAACTTTTGTCAGGGTGTCTTCCTGCCCATTGAACACAATGGGGTAGCACGTGCACATTCAAGATGCAACTGTGTTGCCGCAGAGCTCTCATGTTACAGTGCGGAGAAGAATTTCTGACATGACCCACGAATGTGGAATTATGCCGCAGCTGATTGCCCTCTTGCTGTAAGGTGCGACTTCTTTGATTAGCTATCCGCCACTGCACACGCCACAAGCATCCGCCATTTTGATACCTTGAAAAAAAGTCAATCAGGGCACTTCAGAATCTATATCAAATTTGTCTGGGGCTGACCCCAGATCCTGTTTCAGAAAGAAGTGCAGTCCTACTTCTCATCATCAGAACTCTCCATTGTTTTTCCACACCTGTGTCAAAATTTTGGTGCACCCTGTTCCTGTTAATCAAGCAACAATGCACCACCACCCGCGTAATCTAAAACTAGGGAAATTCATAGGGAGACGATTTTGTGGAAAAGAGCTGGGTAAAGGATGGCTACATATAAATTAACTAAAAATTATTATAACCAGCAAATCCGCTATAACATCATTAAGAAAAATTTGGAGCATACATTAAATGTAGACCATTTAGTGAATAAAAGGAATTCATTATCAGAATTCATGAAGATGGTAACGATCTTCCTACAGACTGAGTCAAATAATGATCCCTCCAGATTATTCCAAAAATCCTCTCAACTGCTCCAATCTCATAAATATAGCCCATGGTCTAGTATTTGTAAAGCCAGCATAGAAGTAGCTGATATCTAACAAGGAAGGAATAAATCAAGTGTACTTTACGTTCATAACCATTCTACACTATACATATCCTTTATATAGTAACACTTCAAAAGTACTATTCCTTTCTTTAGTTCTATAATCCAAACATAATCAGACAGCTTGATCGTCAAAACGAAAAAAAAAAAATAGAAAATTAAAGAGTTCACGATATATAATTACTCTATTCATTTCTGCAACTGAATACAGTACCCTCTCGAACAGATAAATGGAAGATAAAAGCAAGACTTCATTTCTAAGTGTTTGTGTATCGCAGAAGTTGAAACTAAGAGCCATTGTTCCAAGTGCTCACAGCTACCATTAAGCTGATACTTTTTGCTTGAAAGAAAACAGTATAACAAGAATAGGACATGCTTTGATGAAAATCCAATGCATAAACACATAAGCAGCTCCTCTGCCACACTATCTAGCTCTCCTCGCCTACAATAGTTCAAAGAATGAAACGTGATCCATTTAAGAGGGAATGAGGTATAACACCCCTTAGTTCAAATAAACAAACGGACAGGTTACATTGCTCTACTCAAAACCTTATTCTACTTGAAATGAAATACTTGTCATTTTCAACAAAACGTTCAAGAAAAGTTCTGACCTCTAAATGAAGAAAAGAGAAGAAAAAAGCAATGGAATCATGCAGCAACAGAAGCTTTCTTCTTCCCTTTCTTGTTTTCATGTGATTTATCATCCCCCTTTATCATTCTTGAGAGTATATCAGCCTGCTTTGTGTTTCCCTCCTGGTTGAGACTCTTAATCAAATCCTCATAGCTCTTCCAACTAGTGACTCCTGCTTTCTCCATAATTTTACACAAGATTGAATATGCATTGAGAGTCTTCCCTGCTGCTAAGAGAGCATCCAACACTTTATCATAGCTTTTAAAGTCTATGTCACAGTCTCTCAGCAATCCAAAATCTAACAACTTAAGAGCAGCAATGGTCTTGCCCTTCTCAGAAAGAATGGATAGAAGATTATCAAAATTGACGTTACACTGACTACTAATGAGGAGATCAATGCGTCCAAGGGCTTCCTCTTCATGACCTCTCATGAGAAGAGCTTCCAAAATCTTAGCAACCAAGTCCATGTTCCCTGTCAAACCCTTCTCCACCATACTTTTCATCACACGACTTGCAGTTTGAACCCTACCATCTTCATACAAACTCTCCATCACGGACCTGAACACGGATGAATCTGGAAGGTGTCCATCTTCAATCATACTATCCAAAGCTGTTTTAGCATCGGCTGGCTCACCTTTCCTCAAGTAGCTCTCGATAAGCAACCTGTAAGCATTGGCATCTCGGGGGATTCCTTTCCTACCCATGATCCTTAGAATTTCAAAAGCAGAATCAGGAGTTCCTTCTTTTGCATGCCCACAGATCAAATTATTAAAGGCGAGAGGATCCTCAACACCCTTTTTCAACAGCTGCCGGAATAAGATTTCAGCTTTTCCAGTCTGTCCATGGCTGCACAAATACTGAATAACCGGGTTATAAGCACTAGACTCCATTTCCAAAGTACTTTGTGGACTTAAAATAATATCATTCTCAATGACCTTATCCACAAGCTTCACTGCCTGATCGTACTCCTCAGCCTTACAGAAATTCTCTATCAAGATACCATAATGTCCAGCTTCTGTAGGAATACTCAACTTAATCATTGCATCAAGCACATCCACAGCCGCTTTCAAATCCACAGCCTTGCAATGACTGTTCAACAACTTCAGGAAGATCGTATTATCCTTGGGTGCAATGCGTCTCATCGCCATTTCCTTCAAAATACCCCTAGTCTCGGTCATTTTCCCAGCATCACAAAGACCTGGCAACAAAGTCGTATAAGTCACATTATTAGGCTTAATACCAAACGACTTCATCTCTTCCAGCAACCTCAACCCATCATTAATTCTATCCACTTCAAAATACCCTTTAATCATGGTCGTATAACTTATCACCGTAGGTGCAATATCCTTTGCCTTCATCTCCACAAACATCTTCTCAGCGTCCTCCATCCTCTTAAGCCTATAATATCCATTAATCATCGTATTATAAGTAACCACATCCGGAGATATCCCTCTAACCTTCATATCTTCAAAAAACCTGACTGCAGTTCGCAACCTCATTGACAAAAAGAAACCCCATATCAACACATTATAAGTATGCCTAGTCGGCCCAATCCCTTCATCTAGCATCTTATTAAAAAACCTTTTGGCCATCATATACCTCCCTTTCCTCACAATAACCTTAAACAAAGTATCATAACTCTTAACACTCCTCTGCACTCCCAATTCTTTCATTTTAGAAAACATCTTAACAGATTCTTGAACTATCCCAGCCTTACCATAACTATCAATCAACACAACAAACATATCCTCATCTAATTCAAAACCCTTCTTAGGCATATCTTCTAAAACAATACAACGGGCGTGATTAAGCATAGAACATGTACCCAAAATCTGGATAATCTTCATGTGGGTTTCACGGTCGTGTTGAATCAAACCCGCCCGTTCAACCCACCTGAAGAATTGGAGCGCGTGATCGGGCTTTCGAGCTCCGTGCAAAACATTATAAACTAAAGAATGATCGAATTCGGGCACTAGAGCCCGAATCGAATTCTGCAATCGGGTCGTCCAGTCCCGATTAGCCATCATTCTACAAATTATATCCTCTAGTTTTTCAGGACTTCGATGCTGCTGCTTAGCTCTCGGGATTCGCTGGAATTGTTTCTCTTGAGCCACATTTGGGGTTTCGGTTTTAGGGTCCGGTTTCGGGCCTGGAGATGCGGTTGTTTCCGGGTTAGGGGAGACAGGGTCTTCAGCTGGAGCCGGAGTTGGAATTGAAGTGCAGAAATGGAGGGAGGGTGTGAGCGAGATTTGACAAACCCTAGGTTTTAACTGAAATGGTTTAGAGAAAGCGATATGGTACCCCATTTTTCTTGTGGGAAATGGTGAAACACAGAAAGAAGTCTAAACAACTACTTTATGTTCTTTCCTGGGCTGTAAGAGTAAGAGGGGGGGAAGGGTTGCAGAGGTGCTACGCTGACACTAGGGTTTAAGGGAGGTGAAGCAATAGTTTCTGGGCTTATTCAAACTACCCCCTCAAGTTAAGCGATTTCACGACCAACTCCTTAATATTTTGTTTTCCCATTAATTTGGCTGACCCTGTTAAAATTAAAGTTAATTTATTGCTTTATAACTTGCAATGGAAAATGTTTAGTTGTTGAAGAAAGATAACTGCATGGCTGGTGAAATATAATGCTTAGGTAAAGTTTATAATTTCTGTTTCGGTTGATGTTTCGTCTTTTCTTTTTAATTGGAACAAAATATTTTGATTTAGAAGTGTTTTGACGTGTTATTTCAGGGTTGTACTGTTTATGCTTATATATATATAATTAAATATATTAATTCAATTTTTTTTAGTTCAAATCCAAAAATAAAATTATTTAGAATTATTTAATTTAATATAAAAAAGACAATAAAATAATTTTTCTGAACAAAATTATAAACATATATAATATTACAAGAATGTCATCATCAATCTCGCAAAGTCATTATATTCTCTGATTGCTCTGAAATTTTAAAATAATATATATAAATATGTCAAGAGACTCCTCGTAAAATTTCATCTAAATCTAACAGTTGAATTAAGAGATATGATTTATATTGTAAATTATTCATTATTTAAAAAAATATTATTTGGGCGAAACGGAACATGCGGAACAAAACCGGAGCATTCCGGCTGAAAATTCCGAAACATACCAAAATTTTAAACGAGATAAAAACTGTGCTATTTTATCTTGTTTTTTAATTGATACATAACGTTTCAGTCGTTTCGACCGAAACGAATGAAATTAACAACACTGGCTTAGACAAGTAGTGATCCATTATACAACAAGGAATAGGATAGTAAATTGCACCAACAGATTATGTGCACAGTTCAGATGCATATGGAGTAGACTTTTGAAGGTGGACATTTCCACAATTATCTTCTTATTTTGGTAAATAAACATTAAATTTCATAAGCACTTCTGATCACCACAGGGGGGGGAAACGACGATTCAAATACTGAAATGTCTGTTTAATTTCCAGAGCAGGGATGACTTTCAAATAACCCTTCTTCGAGTTCTTGAATCTGTTGCAGAGGAGCGCCTTGTCATTCTTGAAGGCTCCAGCATTTTCACTGGTGAAATCCTTCCTGGTCTATCTGTTCTGTACAAGGATAACAAGGATGGTGATGCCAGATTTTTGTGGCTTAAAATTCTGTTTGAAGTGATGATCATTTTCTTGAATGAACCTTTGGAAGATGACCAAAGATCAGAGGCTTTAAAGTATAATACAAAGGAAAAAGTATATATAGGACTTACTTGTTAAGGAATCATCTCACCTAAAAGCTTAAGCTGATAGGTGAGGTCTCAGAATATGATTTATATTATTCTCTAACACCCCCCCTCAAGTGAAAGTCCTTTGGGCTTGAAACTTGCACATAGGCCCACTCTACCTTGTGCTTAATTTTTATCAAATAGAATGGGGGTGGTGAGATTCGAACTCGTGACCGCTGGGTCAACAAGGCTCTAATACCATGTTAAGGAATCATCTCACCTAAAAGCTTAAGCTGATAGGTGAGGTCCCAGAATATGATTTATATTATTCTCTAACATTACTATCCTACATTGGAAAAAAAAAGAGACTTTCATCAAGTGTTTATATAATAAAATTTGAGATGGGATAGTAAACAACAAAGAAAGTAGAGCGAGCTCGTGCACATAAGGTTGATTCGAGTAAGAGGAAAACCTCCAATTCACACCCCCTGCGCGCGAGGCAATTTCAGGTATATAACTGGTTCGGTTTGCAGTAAAAGAGGACTTCCCTACAAAAAAGATTCAGCACTTCTAAATGATTCTTCTTCTGAGGCAAGCACTGCAGTTGACAAACAGCAATGCATAAGAGATATAATGGACTTTGGTAGCAATGTAGGTGTTTTGCTGGAGTTGAGTAGGTCCTGTGAAGAAACTATTACAGATATAGCTTCTGAATGTGTGTTTTTACTGCTGAAAATATTACAGATAAGCTTTCTATCATTGTAATAAACATGTAATCAAGGATTTTTTTTCACTTCAGGATCTGCTGCGCAACCCTGTCCTTTTCTTCAGACTGCACATTCTTGGGCATTGCGTGAAGAAATTAGATTGTTCTAATGAATTGGAAATTGAACACAATCACTCACATCGTTCCACCAATCTCCGGTGAAAGCGTTTTTGCTTTATCACTGTGTTTTAATCTTGTTAGAGAATAATATAAATCATATTATGGAGGGCAAGTCTGGTACCAGCAGCCGCTGTAATTCCAGCTCCAATAGCGTATATTTAAGTTGTTGCAGTTAAAAAGCTCGTAGTTAGACTTTGGGTTGGGTCGGCCGGTCCGCCTCAGGTGTGCACCGGTCGCCTCGTCCCTTCTACCGGCGATGCGCTCCTGGCCTTAACTGGCCGGGTCATGCCTCCAGTGCTGTTACTTTGAAGAAATTAGAGTGCTCAAAGCAAGCCTACGCTCTAGATACATTAACATGGTATCAGAGCCTTGTTGACCCAGCGGTCACGAGTTCGAATCTCACTACCCCCATTCTATTTGATAAAAATCAAGCACAAGGTGATGTGGGCCTGTGCAAGTTTCAAGCCCAAAAGGTTTTCACTTGAGGGGGTGTGTTAGAGAATAATATAAATCATATTATGGAGCCTCACTTACAAGCTTAAGCTTTTAGGTGAGATGGTTTTTTAACAAATCTCAAACATCAACTTTCATTAAATTATGTTGGGGCCTGGATGGAGATGGACATCCTAAATTTGACAGGGATTAGACAGGGATCATCAAGCTGACCCATTAAAACCATTCCATGTTAAAAGTTGAACTCATCAAATGGCCTACGGCCATTGAAGAACTCATCCAAACATAATTGAATGAAGTCTCAGGATGACAGGTTTGAAGTTATAGCTTCTAGCCCTAGACATGGTGGCGTTGGATTATAGCAAGCTTCAGGGAACTGGATGAGTTCTGGAGATGAGTCGAATCTTTACTCATCCGAGTTATCTTTGACAAGCTTTGCTAAGGACAGCTGCGACTCAGAACATTGGTTGAGTCTAGCTGTCTGGGCTACTGCTAATCGTGCATGGTGGCCCCAAGAAACCATGCGTGTGTGATTTGTATGCATAGATAGGATCAGTGAATCCATGCAGCAACAGCTGGTGTTGGCAAAACTCATCATTGGTATGCTGAGTGGGTGGCCTCAACCAAACTCACCCTGTTCCTGCGTAGTTCCTTTTCGTAAAGAACTTTCATCTAGGTCAATTGGCAGCAGCGTTCCCAGTTTTGTTTCACGGTTTAAATATTTCGTACCAGTTAAAAACAATGTTATTTTTATTTTGGTTTAAATTCTGGTTCATTTCAGATTTTTCAGTTAAATACTGGCCGAAATGTTCCGGTTTCGTTCTGCCCGTTCCGTTTCGGCCAAATAGTGTTTTTTCTTTAAATAATGAATAATTTTACAATATCAATCGTATCTCTTAATCCGACCGTTAGATTAAGATGAAATTTTACGAGGAGTCTCTTGACATTTTATATATATATTACGTTAGATTGAGATGAAATTTTACGAGGAATCTTTTGATATATTTATATATATTATGTTAAAATTTCAGAACAATCAAATAATATAATAATCTTACGATATTATTATGATACTAAAATCAGGGGAACCAAATTCACGGACACAAGGAATCTACTCCAAACACATCACACCAAAATTCAAACAATCTTTGTCTCTTCCCCATACATGCCAACGTGCAAGCTTTCATCATCGACCTTTCATCACATGCCACGTGGAACATGACCCCACCTAATGCCCTTAATCATACCCTTAAAATGCCTCCATAACTGGCACCCCTTTTTTCTCAAACAAAACTTTCGTTACCCCCACATTGTATTACTCAGTCCAAATAAGTGTGACATTGATTTCTTGATCATTAGAATGGCCTCCTTTTGTTTTTTCAGAGTACTCATTGTGCCTTTAATGATCTGCTATCCTTTGCTTTCTTCTTCCACTCAGCTAAATTCAAAAACCTCGAATTATCTTATCTCTACCTCACCAGCAATCCTAGCCAATCCTCCTTCACCGTCTCCTTTCCAAGAACTGCCACCGGACGTTGCTCCACTGTTGCCTTCTCCTGGTGGTGCGCTGCCTTCCCCCACCGTATCTTCGGTTCCCACCATTCCCTCCACCCCAAGCCCGCCTGATCCAGATGGGGTGGTAGCACCAGGGCCTGGTTCTGCTTTCTCACCCCTAGGACCATTGCCAGCTTCCTCTGCATCGCCTCGAAACTTGATAAACTTCGCTGTTGCTGCGGGGTTTATAGCATATTGGTCAGTTTAGCTGTTCAAAATGTGAGTCATTTGCTGGATAAATGATTCGGAACTTTTGAAAAACAGTAATTGATCTTGTAGTCCTAGTATTTCCATGTTCATCTTTCCTTTATTAGTATACAACATAATGCAAGTAGTTACTATTCTTCTGATGAGTTGATGTATTGCCATCTTTAATATCTGCATCTCTTGAGAAGCTATCTGGTTTTTGCCAGTAAAGGCTTCCCCTCCTGGAGTGGCAATCGGATTCCTGCCGGCACATAGTTTTGATCTCGATCATTATGGGAACGAACTATTTCAATATAATCAATATTCTTTCATCACTAATATTCTGGTACATTAAGTCATAGAATATGTTTGACATGTTAAATCATGTTTGTTAATGCATAACAGTCATTGATTGTTTGAATAAGATTTCGAATTCTTTTGAAATCTTATCTTATTCCATGTTGGCCGAAAATTCTCGATCAATATTATTTGAGAATATATGAAATATTTTCCGTAATTCACCTAGGATGATAAATCATCTCTTGATCTCCCACTTACCTATATATAGTTCATGATATATCTAATATTTGTCTTTTCGGTATCTTGATTGAGATAACATGTAATAGGATCAAAGCATAATATTTTCTATGTAAGACAACTTAATGATTTCAAGTCTGAGAGTAATTTACACAATCGTCACATGGATCTTTCCATAAACATAAGTGATCTCTCTATATAGAATTCTTGTATAAGTCAATTCAGTATACATGTCTTATGACAAACACTTACATATTAATTTTAAATATCATTTATATCTCAGCTTATTAGAATAATTATTTTCTTTCATAAAAGAAAAAATATAATATGAATTAGTCTTTATAACTCTAATAAATATTTAGTAGTTAATTGAGCATCAACTAAGAACATTTTAGGAATAATGTTTCGATACAGTAGGAAATTTACAAATCCCCGATATGGGAAGAGTTACAAAATCTGTTGTGTGGAAAACAATCTCATTTGACAAGCCATGATCACAAAAAATTACAAACTCCAGAAGGAAACAAATTACAAGCCACTCAGGCTAACTCAAAAATCTGCCAATGGCATCTCCCCACTCTGAAATCTTTTTGCTATTGACAAGTTTCACACCACCAAAAGCCGATTGCACGCATGGTCTACCTAAATTCAATAATTAGTATTCTTCTCTACTTCAGAAGATCTCTGTCACTGCCATTGCTGAACAGTTTGGTCAGTAGGGGAGCAAGGTACAAATGGTACAAAACCCCGGCCACCAAAAACAGGTCGCATGAAGCTATTATCAAATTTTCTCCAGTAGTGGTGGACTGTGTGAGAAGGGGTGCTCAAGAACATCCTTAAGCTGGTTCTATGGGGCACATTGTTGCTGGCCTGGTCGTCCTCTGAATCCTGTCTGATGAGCAGTGGCACAGCAAAGGATTTGGGACTAGATGGTTCAGAAGACAGCATACTGGCAGTGTGTTTTTGCGATGGAAGCAAGATCCTCACTAGTGGTTTAGTCATCAATCCAAACACCTGCATGAACCCAGCAGTATACTGTATCAGTCTTGTGTTTGAACTCAGTTTCCGGATTGGAAATTATAAGAATCATATGCGAAAACGAAAATAGCATAATATAAGAGCAAATGGTGATCCATTTTAAGAGCAATAAAAGGAAATAAAAATGAAGTTGGATCTCAAAATTCAATCTTCAATTCAGATTCTAGCTCCTGGGGCTTAAATCAAGTTGAGGGTGAAAACATCATATCTACAACAATATGCTGGCTGGAACGGTCAAACCTCGTTGGGAAAACCTGCGTTTATAGTTTCTAGATTTAAACATGGAAACTCTAAGAGTTTTGCACTGAACGAAAGTGTGCCATTTAAGCACAGGCAAAATGATAAAACAGCATATTACTTCTCCTCCTGTTCTCCACAGAGATGATTCATTTGTCTTACCACTGTGCTGAAAAGGACAACTGTAATTGTGCTGGTGATCATGATTGCATTGCCATGCAAATGAGTATGGCCTGATCTGGTGAACTGCAAGAACAGTAATAAAATTATAATTTAGATGATATAAAGACCCTCAAGATCCATAACCGTTGGTCTATTAAAATCGACATAAAATCTCCCAGGGGAAATTCTAATTCTGTTGGTGGATAGCAGGAACTGTCGCCCAGGCTCATAGCCGAAAGATATTTAACTTATTCTGTGTTTAAAAACAAGAAGGAAAGCCCTATCATCACAGAACATATTGAGAAAGAAAAAAAAAACAAATCCAACAGAGAAGGAATGCTGTTCGATCCATTTTTACCTGATTATAAGCAAGAGCCATAGAAACAGCACCGCGCATAAGACCAGCCCACCATATTGTTACCTTCCAAACAAGAATTCATGGTGACATTAGACATCAAGTGATTCAGACACGTTAAATGCCAGAAACCAGAATAGTTTGAGAGCATACTTGTTGCTTTATGCCTATTTTCTCATACGGGAACTTCTTAGTCAAGTTGGATAAAAATGATAAGGGGAAAACAAAGGCTGCTCTTCCAACTAGAACCAATCCCAAGAGTATTGAACTCACCATAATTGATGTTCCAGGGCTGAAAATTAAGAGGGAGTTAACCACTATATTCAGCAAATGGTGAAGATAATTTTGTTTCAGCTTGTATTTTACGATCTTGGAATGTATTTTTGTGTGGTAACTGATCTCCCATTTTATGTTTAGCCTCACCTATCACTTACAACCTTCCATTTTTCAATATCCAAGGCATCCATGCCAACATAGAGGAAGATGAAGATCTCAGCAACAAATGACCAAGTAGCAAAAGCATGCCTGAAATGTTCAAGGAGAACCGCAATGTATCAGTAATGTAATAGCTAGAACAGAAGTTGAGGTAAAAATAGAATAAAAGAGATTTTGAGATTGAATTGTCACAAACACATTTCACGATTTGTAACTCAACTTACTTGGTTGTTATCCTTGAACTTTCAGTTACATTGTGCCATGTGTAATGAGACATAACAATCCCACAAAAGAATACAGTAAGAATAGCGCTTAGATAGAATAGCTGCAGAAAACCAAAAATTCAAAAAATGATGGTTAATCTGCCTTTCACCATTGAATTTCAATCTAATAGTAGAAAGCAGAAGCAAACGAGGTCCTTGGAGAGGTATCCTATGATCGAGAGAAATCTTACTTCGGCCAACATATATGAAAGGTAAGCCATGAGTATCATAAGAGCAACCTCACGATCGGTAGAATGCCTGGATTTTGTGGCAAACAAAAATTTATCAGAGCACTACCTCGTCAACACAAAATAATTCCCAGCATGTTATTCTAGCAAATATTTCTTTTGTCACCTGAGCTACAATGGAAATATGTAAACATGAAACAAACTTGATGAATACATTGTGAGATTTTAAAGACATTAAAAAGAAGTAAAACTCCAATATCAAACAGCAATCTCGAGATAAACTGAGATTTCATCCACTTGCAACTGTGCTGCTGTGGTTGTTAATTTTTCCTGTCCTAACCTCTATATGGGATTGAAACTAATCATGAGTTTATGTTGGACAATTATTCACTAACCTGCCGAAGTAGAGCTTTTTGATAATGTATGCACTAAGTAGTCCAGTCTGCGGGAGCCAAAAAAGTGTGCAATGTCACAAAACACAATATATACAGAAAAATCACATGTTAATCACACAAGCATGGGCGCATGTATAGAGAGAGGGAGAGAATTACTACAACTCCCAGTATGGTGCTTGAGATAAACAAATATAGAAAGTTTCCGAGAAATTCAGCTGCAGTGCTTGAGTTGATGTGCGATAGGTCAATGCTCTGAATTGCATGGAAAAGCACCACTGATGTCGCATCATTTACTACACCTTCCCCAAAAACCAGGCTGTACAGTAAAGGAGTCTCGTCCTGATTAAGAACCTGCAACAACACAAATTTAAGTACTCAAATCACTTTTTCAGTGTGAGTTGCTTCAAAAGTTGTTGTAATCAGACCATATCTTCTCCAGGAGTCTCATACCTGCAAGGTACAAACAGAATCCGTGGCCGAAAATATTGCTCCAATTGCTGCAATGAAGGCAAGAGATGATCACACACAGCAAATTAACTATCTGATGGCAGAAACAGAGTCTTGAAAACTTCGAAAATAGAGAAAGAATGAGTGATATGGAATATACCAAGATAGTCTCCAACTCTGAGGGAACTGATGTTCATTTTCTTGAAAAAGTGGGTCGCGCCTATGCCAAAAACAACAAATTAATCACAAATAGAGCACATCTAAGATCATTATTCAGAACTAACAAGACAAAGTATTGTCATGAACCTGATGTTTTAGTGTACCTATTGAAATGGTGGCAGTGGATATCAGAGTGCCGACTGCGCCAAACAGCATGATAGTCATGAAGTTGCGGAAAAACTGCTTCTTCTTTACCTGGAACCTGGTGGGAAGACAGGATAACTAATCAGATGTCCCAGCAGCAAAAAATTCAAGACAGTTAAGCTAATCTAAGGCTCATTTGTTTCAAATATCAAAGAAAATTAGAAATGCTTAGCATAATTCCATTGTACACATGAAAATCTGAATCAATCTCAAGCAAACAAACAAACACTTAAGGTCCCGAACTTAAAAAAATGAATTGATCAGCAAATGATACAGCCATAATACTACTAAAGGAAACACACACACACTCTAACTCACCCAGCATTAAAAATGATTGGCGGAAGCAGATAGATAAAGAATAAATCTTCGCTGAAAACTAAGAGATGAGAGCTCTTTCCTCCTGTTGTTAGCAAAATCACAACTCCAGTACACAAACCCTGCATGCATTAACTCACCATCAAAACATCGATAACCTCACAGAAAAATTAACATCAAAGCAGGCAAAAGAAGATACTGACTACAGCAAGTGCAGTAATGGACTCGTTCATCCATCGCTGCTCCTCTAGTAAATGGCCGATCACTATACACGCACAAAGAAGTGCCACGAAAAGGTTTATTGGCACCACTGAGCTATGATCAGACGATAACATTGCTCCCATTTTCCATAAAATATCTGCCATGCTAGATTTAGTTTGAAAATAAAAAATCTCTTCTTCCAGATTAAGTATTTTTGCTGTATCAGACTATAAAACGCAAGAAAATATCAATGCTACAACAAATCTGGATCTTGAAGAAACTAAAACTTGAGGGATACTGGCTGTTTTTCGAAAAATGCAGCAGAGTAAAGCAAATTTGTAGGGAGATAGCGAGAAGCCGGGAAAGGGAGGGTATATATACAGTTGGAGTTGAAAGTCAAAAGGTTCAAATTTTCAAAGCATGGGGGCCGTTGATTAAGAGGTGTGAAAGGGAGTTGACGGTTGTGATTACATGAGGAGTTTAACAGTTGAGTGTGGGGATATGCAGTTAACGGAACTTTGGAAGGGAGTGGATGCAAAGAAGAATGTAAAGTGAGGAGGAAAGTTCATGTGAAATGATTGTGTCGTCTACTGAATCTATACAACAATGGAAGCCAACAATTTTAAAAAAAAAATGAAAATTAGAAAAGGAAATATTTGGAGGCTTGTTTTACTTGGGAGCACCCAAATTTGTAGTTTTTGATAAGGTTGTCAATACCGTTCTGGTTTTTTTATTGAAACGGAACATTCTGGTTTTGGAGTGTTTCAGCGTGCCGTTTCGGAGTTGTACTGTTTATATATAATTAATTATATACATATAAAAAAATTAAAATATTAATTTAACAAGCATAATTAAAATTCAAGATAAATTAACTTTAAATTATACAATATAAACACAAAGTCGAACAAACATAATCTCAAAATTAGAAAAAAAAATCATAAGTTAATCAAAATAAAGAGGATTTTAAGGCCGGAACGGTACCGAGACGTTCTGGCCGGAATTTGACCGGAACGGGCCGGAATTAAAACCGAGATGAAAACGATGCTGTTTCGTTTCGGTTTTTTTAACGGCATGGAACGTTTCGGCCGGAACGGAACGGAATTGACAAGCCTGGTTTTTGAAGATGAATTCGAGATAAAGTTAACCTAAATTAATTTATTTTATAAAAAGTCAAAAAATAATATTGATTTAAAAAATGATTTTCACTAACTTTGTTATAGATTTACATGGTCACATGCAAATTACTAGAAATCAGAGAGTTTGTGTTTAGTAATTACTAGAACGGGTCAAATTAAACTTTTCTTGGACGTAAGAAAAAAAAGATATTAACATGTCAACCCCACGTACTTCTTTTAATGCTAAAAAAACATGTTAATATCTTTTTTTAGCATTAAAAGAAGTATGTGGGGTTGACCTTAGTGATTTAATTGAATTTGTATTTTCAAAAACAGCTTAAATTATTGATAAAAATATAATTTGATTAAAAAAATCAGAATAATATTATATATATATATATTAAGAAGATAATATATTGCGTTTACTTGGATTAATTCAAGTTAACTTTTCAAATCTTTAACCGTCATAAGATATTAATAATCTTATAGAAAAAAAAAAATTAAGCCCAATTGTCAACCAGCTTCTATTAAATGATGAAAATTAAAATTAAAATTCAATTAGAAAAAACAAGTCAATTCAAGCTAGGTTAACTTGTTCAACCTGAATCATGAGACCAAAATAACTTTATAAAAAAAATAAAATTAATTATAAAGCTCAATTTTCAATCAATTCAGTGTTGTAAGATAAAATTAAAAAATAAATATTGAAAAAACAAAAAAAAACCGATATGAGTCAACTAACCATATTAATTACCAGAGTTATAAGATTAAAATAACCTTATATAAAACAAATTTAAATAGAAAATATAATTATGAACTAACACAATATTGAAGGTCAAAAATGAAGAAAAAAACATTCAATTAAAAAAGACAAACAAAACCCTATGACAAACAAAACATACAATTAGCATGGTTTATTTTATAAACAAATACGGTATCAATTTTGAAAAAACATTATGATGCACGAAAAGTAATTAGTGGTATTGTTGCTAAAAAAAAAAGAAAAAAAAGGAACCGAACCCACTTTCGCTCTCGTTTTAAAAAGCAAGCACTGAGATGGTTTGCCACTCATGATGGCTAATTAATGGCACGACCGTACAGATTAATACCTTATTCGACATCGTGTTTCGTTCTTCAAAAACATTAAAAGATATATTTTTATTTTTTATTAAAAATCTAAATGTAAAATAACATAGTAATTATAACATGGAGCCACGTGGAATAAGAAAGCAGCGTCGTTGATGTTGTGGGCCAGGTGAACAGAATGTGAGCAACGTTGTCGGTATGAAACCGATAGCAAGTAGTAATGATAGCTTGCTAGCCAGAAGGTGCACAAAGAGTGCTGATATGATTACTCTAAAGCCCAGCTTCCACCAGCACTCGTGCTTCTTCTCCTTATTGTTCAGCATCTGTGCTGGGCGTGTGCCCCATCCAGGTTAATATATATATATATATATATATATATATATATATATATAATTTAAAAGTAATTTTCATTTAAAATTACATTAAAACAATATTTTTTTTAATTTTTAAAAAAAAATTGGCACATGAAAATTATCTCAATAAACCAAAAAAATAAATTTATAATTAAAAATAAAAATATTTTTGAAATATGATGTAAAACGGGGTACATAATAACTAAACTAAAGTTACAGAAAATTGAATATGCTTAGTCAAAAAAGCTAATGGGTACATAATCATTAGATATTTGTTTCAATTTATAATATGTTTTTTTTTTTATTAACATGATTGTTCGGTCAGCTTGCGCGCATTTCAACTGATCTCACAGATTCTAAAATTAATGACAATATAAACCTCAAATGATCATTATATTAACAACCACAAGTTTCGAACCTGAAACCATGAAAAAACAAACTAATGAGTACATAATCATTAGATATTTGTTTTCAATTTATAATATGTTTTTCTATTAACATGGATGTTCGGGTCAGTTTGCGTATATTTTAACTGATCTAACGGATCCTAAAATTAATGACCATGTAATCCTTGCACAAAGTTCAGAAATGTGCCTGGATAATTCAGGAGGATGTCCATCATTGACTAGCTTCTCAAATCAGTCCTGTCCCCTGTTGATAACATGCTAAGGCCCCAGCCTGCTTCAGTTGGAATGCTCAGAAGCAAATATATTTCAAAGACCTATTCTTTTGTAGGCAACTCAGGTAGTCTACTAATTTCTTCTATCATTACTTGCAAGCTCTGTATTTTTTAATCAGCTACACTAGACATGATCTCAGTTAGTAAAATGGAAAGTTACAGATAACATTTTAAAAAAAGTACTAATAATAATTGAGTTAATCGTCTAGTAGTCTGGCATTTGTTTACTGAATGATCACTGCATTAAAGCTGCAAATGTTTTTTTAAGTTGTATGAATTATCATTTTCAATGTTAAGGTTTTTTTATTTTGTTATCATTATCATCACAATGATACTCCCCTTGTCCAATGCATGTTTATACTCCTTTTCTCTCCTTTCAGTAGACGACTCAGTTTTTGTAGGTCAATCACTTGGAACTATACAGCAACCAAATGGAACTGTCCCTGTTTTATAGGAGCCCATCTGGGAATTTTGGCTAGGCGAATACTTATTAAATACCAAATGTGAGGTTAGGATCCATTTTTGAAAACAAAAAAGCAAAACACCGCAACTGTTCATTCTAGCCTTCTGTATCATACTTGGCATCTGACTGCTGCTTATACTACTTGAATAAAAAAAAAAGTCATCATCTATGTCCTCCTGGATGTTTTGAGCCTTGTGATACTGAGTTTGTTCATATGAGATCTTATGATGTAACTACTTGTGCATATCTGTGTTCCAAGATCCTGGTGATAGATGTTTATAGTTAGCCAATCAGTGCCGTAAGAAATGAGGAGCTGTAAATTATGGCTTGCCAAGGAATTCTTCTCATGTTTGCACAATAAGTGATACAGTGTCCCAAAGATCATGGTGTAATGACAAAGGGCTTGTGATCTGCATAGCAGGTTTCGAGTTCAAGATATACAACCCTTGTAAACACCTGGGATAACCAGGGTTTTACTCGCTCACCTGGACTCATAAAATATGTTTTCTAGAGGATGAGATTTCCTCGCATCCGGAAAAAAAAGTAAGTGATATAGTTAGTAATGGCATTTGGCTTATGGGTGACTTTCTTAACTTGCTTGCTAGTTTTCTTCATATCGGATTTTCTTAGGGTGGTGGGGTGGATATATAACTTAACAGTTCTTGAGCTGGCATTCTGTTACTGTATCTCCATATAACACTCAAAGGGAGTGAAGGAAGTTCAGAACTACTAAAACACGTCGTTTTCATTGTAGCTACTGGAAGTTTGGTGAGAGTGGGCACTTGTTGCCGCAATTCAAAGAGAAATCAAGCAGGAGTTTCTAGCGAGCAGGACCTGGGAAGTTCTCTCCAGCATATATGCCTATTATGGAGATGACACAAAATCATGGGTTTTATTCCATTCTTTCTCTATATGTTCAGCAGAAATTACAGCCCAGAAAGGCTCCTCCTTCACTCGGAGCTCAAAATAATTAGTATAGCTTCGAATTTGAAAAGGGCAGGTAGTTCTTACTTAGCTACGTTCATTATCAATCATCATATAACTTGTCCAGGCTTGCTTTCATTTGACAAGTTATATGATGATTGATAATGAACGTAGCTATGGAATCATCAAGTTTGAAAATGGAATCATCAAATCAATTAGTATAGCTTCGAATTTGAAAAGGGCAGGTAATGCTTTCCTCCTTTCTTCCATGGGGTTGGTCTCCATCTCTTCTTTTATTCAAGTTTTTGTTATTTCCATTGATGATGCGGTGGGTGATGCCTTTAAAAAACATTTCGAATACATTTTCAAACTTAACCTGCGTATTCAATAATCCATTCTTGGATTGCTAGCTACTTGAACCTTTTGAATCAGCTACACCAGACATGGTCTCAGTTAGTAAAATGGACGTTTTCCTCTCCTTGATGGCATGGTTCACAAACAAAAAGCAAAGCAGGTCTGGCTTGTTCTTGAGCCATCCACCGAGTCTACTGATCGGGGGCGTGAGAGATGCATGTAGTAACCTCCGGTGGACGGGGAACCCTACGGCGACGCTTATATATTACGGAGTTGCAGGCACTACGCTTATATATTTTACATGAATGAAAGTTTCGATGTCAACTCTTCACCTGAAATATTGAGGCCAGTGTTTCGTTTTCTTTCACTCTGATATTCGATCAGAATTTATAATCCATTTGCATCTATGGTGCCATCTACATCTCTCTCGGATAAAAAAACACATTTTTTAAAAACTACAATATGCAGATTGCATCGCAAATATATGTATCACGTAGCTAAACAAAACTTTAAAAGAGAGATAATGAGGGAGGAGGAGGAGGGAGGAGGAGGAAGGAGGAGGAGGAGGTCTACAGTTAATAGTGATTCAGAAAAAGATTACTGGTTTAGTTGTCTAAGAACCTTAAGAAATTAGTCTAGTGATAAAAATATTGAGCTTAAGAGGTATGTTCTCTTCAATGTTCATAGTTCGACTCTCATGAATTTAGTCGAATCTAATAGTTTCTTTTACTTTTATCTTTGCTTCAAATCAATTTTTTTGTGTTTTAGATCATTTTAATGTGTTAATGTCAAATATAATTTTTTTTAAAATAAATATAATTTTTTTTAAAATAAATATAATTTTGATATATTTACACACGAAAATCATTTTGAAAATCAATTGTCATCGGACTCTCAAACATCCTTTTAATTCCTTGTATATTATTAGTTGAAGTGCAAACTATCTTTGAACAAAATATTTAATGTAAAATAAGTGTTTTTATAAAATGGGAAGAGTGTCATGTGCTAATCACATGGTTTCACTTAATCCAAATCAAAATCAAAACCTATCCACAATTAAAATATATAAAAAATATTTTGATTTTATTTAAGGATGATATATATATTATGAGGGCTTACAAGAAAATACGAGTGTTTTTCATATGAGAATATATTAAAATAATTTTATTTTTAATATTAACATATTAAAATCATTGAAAAATATATTAACAAATTTTAATTAATATTTTTATGTTAAAAATAATATAAAAACTACTGTAAAAATAAGATAGTAATATATGTAGCTTGAAGTTATTAAATACTTGGAGTCCTATCATTTTAGTAGAGAGCTCATTTACCCGTTAAAATTGACATCCCAACTAACAGTGTATTCTAGTCCAATGCTATCTTAATTAATTCACTATATTAGCCCTCTAATACAATTTTTAACCACACTAACTTCATCATTGTATTTTGTTGGTCAGGTGTATTTTATCTATTTCAACTATTTTCATCAATTTAATTTAATTTTTCTCAAAATAATTTTTTTAAAATTTTAAAACTTGAGTTATAAATTTAACGAGTTAACAAGATCATTTTAAAATTTTATTTTGAGAAAAAATAAATTGAATTTCATCCAAAGTTAAATTTTTAGATTGTTGAATGACCAGTTTTAGATTGTTGCCTACATTTTATACATATTCCTTGGGATTTATAAGCTCATCATGATTGTCCAAGGTCATTTTGGTGATGATGTAATCTTTGGGTATACAGATGTTCAGGACATGTTTGGATGGAGGGGAATCTCTCTAATTTGATGAAGAATGTAGACATCCTTTTAGATGAATTCTTCATCCAATTAATTGTCATCTTACACCTACGAGGCTTAGGAGAACTTGATGTTTATAGTGTATAATGACATGATAGGACAAATTACCCTTTTTATGTTATCTAGAAGGATGCCTAGAATAATCATTTCGTACTCGAGTGTTATGAGGGCATAAATGCGCCTCGATATGGCTTGATGACTCTTGAGATTGAGAATCATCTGCTAGATCATTTTGCTTACACTGTTTTGGATATTGTATCGTGTATGAATATTAGATGGAGCCTACTATCGTGAAGATGAGTGTAAAGATGCAACAACATATTAAGGAAGAGGAGTTGAATTTTATGGTGGTGGATTGTCTCTTATTTGTTGATTCCCTAGCATTACCTAGAAGAGGAGTTGTATTTGTTCCATTAATTGTTGAAGAATTAGTTGTGTAGGGGTTAAAGTATCTATCTTGGCAGAAAGATTAATAACTTGTTCTATTCTAGGAGTCTCTTGGTTACCTGCCACTAATAATGATAATTAGGAAAAACAGTTAAACAATAAAGCTATAATGACTTTTTGTAAATCTTCTCATAGATTACGCCACTGATGATGTCTTAGAACCTAAGATATGTGAATAAAAAGTTATTTAGTATTTTGGGTAGTGGTTAATTAATACATTTAAGTGATTAGGATTTTTCTTGATCAATAAAATTTCAGGCTTACCGTGGAAGCTTTGAGCACATGCAAAAATAATCCTAAATGAAGGGATTTAAAGACCCTTTAATGATAAAGGCAGTACCTTTATGGAAGAAAATATTAAATAACTTAAAAGAACATCAAATTTATAAAACAAAGTTATTTGTTCTTGAGTTTTAAGCTGGTTAATGCTCTAAATACTATGTCATTTTATCTTAAAATATCTAAAAATCCTCTTACTTGAAGGGTTTGGAGGGTATTTATATATGTTGAACCTTGTCGTTATTATAGAAAAGAAAGATAAAAAAGCCTTATGTTTTCAGCGATTTTAATGGAAGAGAAATATATCTTATATATCATGAATGTGCTAGTAAGTATGGTAGGTCCCTTAAAAGACCTTATATACACCAATAAGTATAAAGGAATTATCACCTTAGTATGAACAAGTATTCTAAGACAATTTATCATATCTTTTATACTTAAATTGTGAAGGGTTGTCTAGGATCAAACATAAATCCTTAGATTTCGATAATATACAAGTTATTTGGGTTTGACATGTTTGTCAAATCCATGTTATCTTTAAACTTGACTAACTGTCAATCCCAAGTATCTTAAACTTGACAAGTTTGTCAGACTCATGTTATCTTGGACTCAAGTCCACTTGTCGTGAACCTAGTTGATTGCAAGCTCAGGTGTCTTGGGTTTAACATGTTTGTTAGACTTATATTATCTTGAATTTGGCTGACTATCATACTCAAATGTCTTGAATTTGATAGATTTGCTTGACTCATGTTATGGTGGACATGGTTGACCGTCAAGTCCGAGTGCCTTGAACGTGGTTTACTATTATGTCTAAGAGCAAGTCCAACCGGTGAGGTATTTGAAGAGGCAAAAGCTAAAAAATATCCTTTTAGCTCCTTTGATCAATTTTTTTTTTACTCCAACGGATCAGCCATTTTAAGAGCTAAAATGGTTGCTCCGTGTCTTAGGAGCTATTTGTAGCATCCTCCAGATAAAAAGCCATAAATTATAAATTAGTTTTTTATTTCATATGATAGAGAGAGAGGCAGGGGGTGGGGCGCTAAGATACTCTTTAGGTTAGGTTTTTTTTTATTTTAAATTTGATTTTTTTATTTTAATATAATTAAAAAATTAATAATTATAATATGGATTTTTTAAAAGCAGTTATTTAATTATATAAATTACTTATATTAATTGTAAAAAAATTAATTATTTTTAATTAGCTTTAAATATATTTTATCGTATTATAAAATTAATTTGAATTCAGTTTGTTTTTTAAAGTTCTTCTAACACTCAACGATAATAAAATTGAAATTTTTACGGATTTTTATAATATTTTAAAATTTAAAATATTGCATGGTTTTTTATTTTAAATTTATTTTTTTAATTTAAATTAAATTAAAAAATTAATAATTATATTGTTGAAGGATTTTTTTTTAAAAATTATTTAATTATATAACCTACTCTTATTAATTGCATAATTAAACTACATACAAAATAATTGCACTATATTTAAAATAATATAAAAAAATAGCTCTCCAAAATGGTTTTTACCATTGGAGTACACATCAACAAAAAAGCTATATAAACACTATTCAAAGAGCTATTTTACAGATTTGACTTTTAAAAATGGCTCTTACCATTAGACTTGCCCTAAGTATCTTATATTCGGCATATTTGCAAACCCATGTCATTTTGGACGTGTTTAACTGCTAAGTCCAACTACCTTAGGTTTAACAAACATGCTAAACTTATTTTTTTTTTTAAAAAAAAATACTTATAAAAATCTTAACAAAAAGTTGACTCACCATATAAACAAAAAAGTATTAAGAACCCTTCATGTTTTGATTTATATGTATTTAACATTGAATTTAAATTTAAAAAAACACCAATTATCAAAAGTTCAAAATAGTAAAAATTTAATAATTTGATGGCTCATGATTATATTTTGAATTTAACTATTAAATTTAAATTTAATAGTTGAAATTAAATAAAAAATAAATAAATATAAAAAAAATTAAATTATTTTTATTTTTATCATACACAGTCATTTTTATTCGAATTAAACTCAACTTATATAATTAATAACTCACTAATTAATGAGCATGAGAAGATAACATTAAAATTATGGAACAAAAAATCATATACCAGATAAGGTTAGTACCATGTTATATATATATATATATATATATATATATAAAGGCAAGGTTAGCACTAATACCTATACTAATAAAGTAGTTTCTTCTTCTTAATCTTAACAAGCAAGAAATATTTCTAGCCCCCGTCTCTCCCTCTCTCTCACGGACCCCTTCCTCTCCACATCCACAACCCATCTCCATCGCTTTCTCTCTCTATCTCACAGCCCAATCCCAGATCCCTCTCTAAAAAGAGCAAAGATGAAAAACCCAGTTCCTGTTTTACCTTAAAGCTTTCGGATTTCCCAAAAATGCCAGCAATTAAGAGCATAATTAACAGGTCAAGATCACATAGGGTGGTCCAGTACAGCTCAGCACCGGGGACGAACCTTTTTGGCGATGGAAGCGCTGTAGAGACTACTTCATGTTGGGCTAATTTGCCACAAGAGCTGTTAAGAGAAGTGCTTGTTAGAATAGAAGAATCAGAGAGCAGTTGGCCGCCAAGAAAAAATGTGGTGGCTTGTGCTGGTGTTTGTAGGAGTTGGAGACATATAACTAAAGATTTAGTTAAAGTCCCTGAACTCTCTGGAAAACTCACTTTTCCGATCTCTGTGAAGCAGGTAGCTTTTTTTCTTTTCCTCTAATTTTGAGTTGTTGTGAGTTAATTATGATTGGGGTTTATGGTTTTGATTTTGTGTTTTGATCCTTGATTTGATTGTCAGTGATCATGGATTGATGAAGAATGGAATTCATTTCTGGGAATTCAAAGTGGGTTCTAATTAGTTTTGGCTACCGTTAAGTGATTGTTGTTTTAGATGGATTATTATGATATACGTTTTGTGTCTTGGGATTTGTAAAGCTTGTTCTGGTACTGTTCTTTGTACCTTGCTTGCGTGAAGAATGTAATTTAGACTTTAGAGTATCTGTCAATGTTGAAAACTTACAATTGAGTAGAGACTAGAGAGTGCTTGGGAGCCCAAAAAGATGCAACTGAATAATTAATTTGCTAATCATGATTTTAGTGTTGTTTTGACTGGCGAAATTAGATTTGTGGTTTGAAGTTGTAATGGTCAAACATCGAATAGGTGCTCATCTCTAACAAACTTGTTTTTAATTGATTACTACTTAGGTTGGTTGTGTGGGAAATTTTGTGTCTCGTAAACAGCAAGCGGTGATGTTTATTGAAACCTTGCTTGTTTAGGATATTTCTATACTTGAGTTTTCAATCATTCCCTCCAAATACTAATTACAGGGACAAGGGGCTTGGGACCACCTTTTTCAGAATAAGACCATTCCACCACAATCAGCACAGTATTGAGGATAATCTTTGCTCGAAAACACCTTAAAAAATGCAGTGTATACACTTTTTGGACCACTTTTTGCTTTGATGGTGATGAGTAGCTTCAAGTTATGTGTAGTGATGCTGAATTCATTTATTCTTTGATATCTAAATTTCCTTACCTTAGTTCGATATGTCTATAATGTTTTGCTAAATACACTGTATTAATTGTAGTAGTGACAACCCTTCAAATGATTAAATGATCCACGATTCTGATATGGGAATTGGGATTGTTTGTGATTTGGGAATTTTTTTCACTGGCTGTGTTTTGAGTTTGGTTACATGATACGTTTGTTGCTTTCTTCTTTTGGAATCTATCCTTTGTGCGTTGTCTCATTTCATTTTATTGTTTGCAGCCTGGTCCAAGGGAACAACTCCTCCAGTGCTTCATAAAGCGTTCCAGGTCCACTCAAACATACCGTCTCTATCTGAGTTTAAATAATGGTGAGCAGGATCTTAATGGTGGTCAATTTGCTCTTAAGATGCCTATATAGCGAGCTAGATTTATGATTCACAGATTCATCATGCATCATTTTCAGTCTTTTATTTTAGATTGTTTGTTGAGGTTGTCAATTTGATTGACCACCGAATTTGAGGGACCTGACTTTTACTGGTAGCTTGGAGAATTTAACTTTTTTGAATTTGTGTGTTTCTTAATACAGCATTAACTGAAGACGGGAAGTTCCTTCTTGCTGCACGCAAGTGTAGACGCCCCACCTGCACAGATTATATCATCTCTCTAGATACTGATGATATGTCGAAGGGAAGCAATGCTTATGCTGGGAAACTTAGGTATGTTACACTAGGCACACAGAATGAGTTTTCTCCGGCTCTCTTTCTGGCTGGAATTTAATGTTTTCTCTCTTGTGAAGATCCAATTTTCTAGGAACCAAGTTCACGGTCTTTGATGGGCAGCCACCTCATGCTGGAGCCAAGATGACAAAAAGTTACTCCTCGAGGCTGGTAAATTTGAAACAAGTTTCTCCAAGGGTCCCTACTGGCAACTACCCAGTGGCAAATATCTCATATGAATTAAATGTACTGGGTTCCAGGTAAAGATTTTGGCACATTCTACAATTTACAGATTTTTCTTTGGAAAGAAGTGAATGAATTGCTGTCTTTGACCATTTCCAACGAATAAATTTTTATTTTTTTCTACCACAATTATATCACCAAGCATGCTTTGCTAGAAGCCTGGTTAATATTTCTTAAATTCTTTCACATATCAACCAGGGGTCCTAGGAGAATGAATTGCATTATGGACGCCATCCCTGCTGCTGCTGTTGAACCTGGTGGAGTAGCTCCCACACAGACCGAGTTTTATCATCACAGTGCAGATTTCTGTCCATCACTCCTGTTTTTCCGGTCAAAGTCAAACCATGCTGAGAGAGTTGAAAGCTTTCAATCAGGACCCTTGTCCAGTCAGAGAGAAGGAGCTTTGGTACTGAAAAACAAGGCTCCAAGGTGGCATGAGCAGCTCCAGTGTTGGTGTTTGAACTTCCATGGACGAGTTACGGTTGCTTCAGTGAAAAACTTCCAGCTGGTCGCCTCCCAAGAAAATGGCCCAGCTGGGCCAGAACATGAGAATATCATCCTTCAATTCGGCAAAGTGGGAAAGGATTTTTTTACCATGGATTACCGTTATCCAATCTCCGCATTCCAAGCATTTGCAATTTGCCTCAGTAGCTTTGACACCAAAATAGCTTGTGAATGACGACACATGATTGAGCAGGTTCGAAGTTACTCTATTAGAAACTAATACTTCCTGGACCATCATTTTATTACAACTTCTGTGTATTGCAAAAGAAAATCTGAACTGTCTAGAACCATGATTTTATTTGGAGAATAGTATAAACTGCAAAAAGAAATCCCATCCAAGCTCTGTTGCACAAGTATGAAATGCAATCATGAATGTAGCAATGAAGGCCTGTGTCTTTCTGTCCTTGTCATGGCTATTTTGTATTAATGGGGTAATAGGTGGTCTCTAGGAGTTGGATTGTGAAACCTTAAATGATTGACCTTTAAACCAGATTAACCTTACATGGACTGCGAAAAGAACATCAGCCTTTCTTTCTAGTGTGTGTTTGGGGGGGTTTACATTTCCCTTTCCAAATTAGTCTCCTGTTCTTCAAAAACCTTGCTGTGCTGTGCTGTTTTGCTGAACTCCATAAGAAATTGAATAACAATATTACCTAGATTTATTGGCATTCTGAATTGCAATTGTTCAATTCTGTAGAAGCTTTGATTATAGGCTATATGTCCAACATTTTGCAGTTTTATCATATGTGCCAACGATTCTCCTGATGAGTGTCAGTAACCCTATCATTTCATTTGGTCCAGGTGGAATGGAGTTTTCTGGGTTGATTGCGAAGCAATAAAGTTTGTGAGGGATCTGAATATCTGGTAGTTACTAATATAAAAGAAATGTGCAGAGGCTGCTGCTTGTTTGAAGGTTTTCATAAATGGGGTGGAGTCTTGACTTGCATCAAGAATTCATGATGTAGAAAGAGATGCGGAGTCTATAGTTTAGGACTGAAAGTGTCACCTATTATGTGCTCTGTATATTTTACTATTTGTGTTTTCTTCACATTTTATTTTTATTTTCTTCCATTTTTTATTTTTGCATCTGTTTCTTCTTTCCTTTGTATATGTTTTCTTTTGTGGCTGTGTTACTATGTGTCACCTTAATTATTTGTTGAGGCACCAAGATGCAAGCTTGACTTGTATATTCGTCTTCCTTGCCGGAATATTCGATCCCACGCGCCTATATGAGTACGCTGTATGCAAGACAATCCTTTCTCAACTCTATCACTCCTTGTCTGGTCTTCTTCTGTTTTCATCTCATCCGCTCAAGAGTAGTGTTGATCTGGACTGGAGTTTGTGTTGAATCTTACATATGCCTATCTTGGTTTTTGCATGGTGGCAGAAAGGTGGGAAAGCTTTGACATGATAATACAAACTCTTAAGTTTGATAACCATCCTGGTGCCAGGTTATCTTGCTTGGAAGCTTTGTAACATGTAAACAAGATAGGATTACAGGACTTGAGACCAACATTGTCAATACTGTTTTGGTTGATGTTTTGTTCGTTTTTTCAATTGGAATGGAAAGTTTCGGAGCATTTCGGCATGTCGTATTGGGGCTGTATTGTTTGTGTGTGTGTGTGTGTGTATAATTAAATGTTAATTAAAAAAAATTATTTCAAATCCAAAAATAAAATTATTTAGAATTGTGCAATTTAATAAAAAAAGATAATAAAATGATTTTTCTAAACAAAATTATGAACATGTATAATATTATGAGAATGTCATTATCAATCTCACAAGATTATTACATTTTTTAATTGCACTGGAATTTTAACATAATATATATAAATATCTCAAGAGATTTCTTGTAAAATTTCATCTCAATCCAACGGTCGGATTAAGAGATATGGTTGATATTGTAAAATTATTAATTATTTAAAAAAAACATTATATGGCCGAAATAGAATGGACGGAACGAAATTGGAATGTTTTGGCCAGTATTTGGCTGAAAAATCCGAAACAAACTGAAATATAAACCAAGATAAAAACAATGTTATTTTATTTTATTTTATTTTTTTAACTTATATAAAATATTTCAGCTATTTCTACCGAAATGGAATGAAACATGCAACACTGCTCGAGACAGTCTGGGGCTACTGTAAGATGCGGTGTGGTGTTGGGATTCATGGATTCGGTTTTTTTCAGGAATTTTACATCTTTAGGAATGTAAGAGTTCTTTATATGGACACGATATTTTGCACATTTATTTTTAAAAATTATGTACACGCAAATTAAATAAAAATTAATTTCATTTCAAAGAGACTATAAACAAAATAAAAGAGAGAAGTAGTATTATTACTTTAAATATAAAATTAAAATTAAATAATTTTAAAAAATATCATTAATTTCAAAAAATTACAAGAAAAAGGCAAGGCATTGATGGGCTGAGAAGTTGGGTCAGTCTTTCTTTTGGGCTTGCGTGCTTGGGCTCTTATTTTTCTTATTGCAGTAGTGACAAATTCGCCCTAGTTTTTTTAAAAAATAAACACGTGTTGTCTATTTTTAACCTATTGTGATGTCGGCTAGAGTATCTTTCTTACTTAAAAACTTGTTTTTCAATTTATTTTTCTTTTCAACTGGTATCCAGCAATCTCTCTTTTTTCTCCCAAAAGGATTAAAAATTAATGAAAATAATTTTTTTTATAAAAATTAAATTGAAAAAAATATTGAAAGACCAAATATGTATAATTCTAAAGAGAGATGACAAAATTAAACGATAATTTTGAATACTTTAAATCCCTCGCCCAGCAATCTCTCTTTATTCTCTTGTCTTTTAATTTTGTTTTTAGACGATAAATTCGATTTAGTTACCTTTTTAATTTAGCTAAAAAAAATGCAATCGTATAGAAAAAAAAAAAAAAAAAAAAACAATTTGTGAGATGTCGGAGGATAAATAGTGGTGTGTGTACGGGCAGTCAAAAACACCAGTAGTTTCCTTACGCTCCTTCCGTCCTTCTCTTATAAATATTATTATTCACAGCAGCAGCATATTAAGCAATGGCATCTTCAAGATTTTTTCTCCTCTTCCCATTGTTCGTTTCCTTCCTTCTCTGCATCATTTTTCACCCTGTCCTTTGTGACGGTAGGTTACCCTTTTTCTTTTCTTTTCTTAAATGCCCTTTAGTTAAAAAAATTTCTCACTTGATCTTGCCAAAGTTTTCCGAGAGCTGATTAGCGATTCTTGATCTGATCAGTCTTGGTGATTTATTAAGTAGTTTGGATTCTTGGTATTTGGGTTGCAGCATTTGTTACTAGTGCATGTAGGGTCAATTTTTCTAGCTAGGACTTATTTTTACCATATGTTCTTTGACCAATTTTGCTGCCAATGGTTTCTTTCATTGTATAAGAACTCCTAGCTTGGTATCTAGTTTATTTACTGAATTTACCTTAACAAGATTGCTTATCTGACTTGATCTAAAACAACCCACAATTTATTATTTTTTAATTTAGTAAAGATTATTTATGGCCGATTAAGCCACTGTAATATAGCGTGGTTTATGGATCTTGATTGGAGACTTTTCCTAAAAATAATAAAAGGAAGACTTGCTAGTAAATCACACTCTTTAATGCTTCCGATTTTGATTTCGATTCTCACATAAATTGAATTGAATTGATTTCTTTTCTACCCAAATCACCCCACTTGGTGTGATTTAAAATCGTATGGAAATATATGGTTTTAATGGGATGTGGAACTCATTTCTATTGCTTAGGACTTTCTGACACCATGTAATTGGTAAATGATATTTAATCGATTTCATTTCTACTCCAAATCTAATGTTTCCAGACGGGCTGATACATCATATGGTGAATTTGCCTTCGCAAATTCATGATTGCTTTCATGATTTTCCTTCTCTTTAATAGATTTTTACTATTTATGGTTAACCTACAGTAACCAGCTTATGTTTTCCTTGATCTCTGAATCTTTTGTTTTCTTCATGATTTCTTAATCATTTCCCAGAAAATTATAATTAGCCAGTCCCAAGAAAGCTGGAGTAGGAAGTGTCTCAGAATTCCAGAGCAAATTGTTTCTCACCATAGGAGGCACTTCTTTTAGGTTTAGCCAGTAAAAACAATTTCTCCCAAAAATTGTATGTTTCCATCAAATTGAAGCAATTTTTTTATTTTTATTTTTTGTATGTGGGTTTTAGTTTTGAAGGTTTTAGATCCAGATATTTACTTGTAAGATTCTATTCCTGTGCTATTTCTGCTCCACAAATCCAAATGCATGTCATCTTATTTTGATAAGATTTGCCTCAGTGATATTTATTTTGCTATTGGTTTCTCTCATTGCTTAATTTTATTTCCGTGTCAGAATTGCTCTTTCCATTACCTGTTTTGCTGCCAAAATCTTTTTTACGCAAGTAGCTAATACTTGATCTTAAGATCAAGATAATGGTTTTAAAAGTTAGTGTCCTCAAAGCTCCCTTGAGTTCAAGCCAATGCAATTAAAAGCTACTTTTGCTGCTTTTTTAGAATGCACAATAATCTGGGAATTGTTTGAGAGCTTAGTGTTCCGCGGCTTTCTTTTCCAAGAAACAACAAAAAGTTGGCATGCATTCCATGATAATATTCTTTCCCCCAGATGATATTGTGACGCTGAGCTTCTCATTTCACCATTTATGTGCAGATGAGGAGGATGGCCTTCTTCGAAGCATTAACAGCTATAGGACATCCTTGAATCTGACTGCCCTCACAAAAAACGATAATGCTGAGTGCCTTGCTGGGGAAATCGCTGACCAGTTTAAGAATCAACCTTGTACAAATTCCACGGGCTCCAACACAGTACCAGGCACTGAAACGCAGTTCCCCAATTACCCGACCCTTCTAGCCAAATGTCATTTGAATGTATCCAACACAAGGGATGGAGCTTTGTTGCCCGCTTGTGTTCCCAACCTGGATCCAACTCTTGTGCTAACTAACTTCACTCAGTCTCAATACTCAAGCAACCTTAATGATACGAAGTTCACCGGAGTTGGCATCGGTTCTGATGGTAACTGGATTGTTGTTGTTCTGACCACAAGCACACCTGAGGGAAGCTTTGTGACTTCAGACAATTCGGATTCCAATGCAGCTAAATTGACTGACAAGAATATCGGTATGATCTACTTGCTATTTTTGCTGATGGGTTCTCTCTTCATGCTGTAAACTAAGTGGATGGCTACCATTAGCACGCCTGAATGCAATTTGATTCTACACGGATTCGGACCAGCTGAGGGCAACTTCTTTTCTATTATGCATCTGGATGGACTAGTGATTTAAATTGTCAATCATACCTGCTCCCTTTTGAGTCTTTGACGAATGATTTCACTCAGTTCTAGCTTGATTTGTAATGCTATCGTTGAGAAATATGTTTCAGAGCGGACTTATTATTTGTATCACCGTTTTTTTCTTTTTCATACCGAGACAAGAGCTAAAGAAAGAGAGTAAAACTGGTGTATCGTATTTGATGTGCTCTTATCTGTCGAGCATTACAGGAATTCTTGCGGTGTGATGATAAAGAGCTTAAGATTTGCACAGTAAGTTTCGAGTTCGCGTCAGATCTCTTTTATAAGAACATAAAACAACTAGAATTTTATTTGCTTATCTGGGTTCATAAAGCATTGGTTTATAAAGTATGCTTTGGGCTCTCAAATCCAAATAAATAAATAAATTATAGGAATTCTTTTTGCTTCTCAGTTCAATCGTATCTCAGTGTATCCCATCGCCTTATGATAGCATTAAACGTTGTGATTTTATCAAAACTGTAATGTGATTACATGACGCTAGGAGCTTGATGATACAAGATCTTCAAGTCCTAGGTTAAATTGTATTGCGAGGTTTGATGATCCAAGCATGAATAAATCTATTTTTTAAAATTTTATTCTGCGCTCGATATTAAAACCAGGCTTGTTAATTCCGTTCCGTCCGGAACGTTCCGTGCCATTAAAAAAACCGAGATGAAACGCCGTCGTTTTTGTCTCGGTTTTAATTCCGGCTCGTGCTGGAAATTCCGGCTAAATTCCGGTCAGAACGTCTCGGTACTGTTCCGACTCAAAATCATAATATTTCTTTTATTTTAGAACATTTTACTATCATAATATTTTAAAATTTTAGAGATATTTCTAATTTTGAGATTATGTTTGTATGACTTTGTGTTTGTATTGTATAATTTAAAATTAATTTATCTTGAATTTAAATTATACTTGTTCAATTAATATTTTAATTTTTTTCATATATATATATATATATATATATATATGAAAAGTATAAACTCGAAACGGCACGTGGAAACACTCTGAAACTGAAACGTTCTGTTCCAATAGAAAAATCAGAACGGCGACCGGAACGATATTGATAACCTTGATTAAAACAAATTTTAAGAGAAAAGATTGATATAAATGTCTTAAAATGGTTCATTTATTTTAGAGGTTGGATGAGTTTTATACAACTCATGCATTGAAAAATATTTTAATTAAAAATTGATCAAAATCTAAAATAATTTTAAAAATATTTTGATCAGTTTTTAATTGAAATACAATTATTTTGAAAAATATGTTAGGCGATTTTTATTAAAAGAAGTTAGTCCTAAGATTTATTTTTGTGAAGCTCTTATATTCGTTGAACTCAAAACAAATAAAAATAAAATAAAAACAGAACCACAAATAGGCGAGCGAATATGCCCAAGCACCCCAGTCCTGATCCTTGGGGCCATTAACCACCCAAGCACTCCTTCTCTCGAGATCCAACGGCCCATATCAACCGGTCAAAAGCGAAGGTAGGGTTCTCTCATTATTTTATTGTTGGTTCCTTTTCTTTCTAGAATACTCAACTGCAGCAAACGAAAACTCTCCTTTTTCTTTTTTTTTTGGCTTGCTTGATTTTCACTTATCCGGAAAAGAAAAATCATGGGAAAAGGCCCAGGTCTCTACTCCGATATTGGCAAGAAAGCCAGAGGTAACAGCCGAATGATTATTTTCGCACTCTTTAATTTGTTTCCTTTTCTGTGTTTTTCTCTCTTAATTTCTCGAAATTTCCAGATCTTCTCTACAAGGATTACCAGAGCGACCACAAGTTCACTGTCACTACTTACACTTCCTCTGGAGTTGTAATTTTCCTTTTCCCTTCCTTTTTATTCGTATTATTAATTATATTTTTTTGGCCATGGATTAAATCACATTTCCTTCTTATTTCGAATTTTGTACTGATTTTGGAATCCTAGGGCTAAAACGACAGTTTTATTTTCTTAGAAATGAAATAAATAAATGATAAAATGAATCGGTCAATCTGCAGTCCTTTGAGTTGGACGGTTAATTTCTTTGGATTAAGTGACAGGTGAATTTCATTACTTGATAATATTTATTTGCATTGATGATTTAATTGTGCTGTTTGTACGATTCTTGAACGGTATAAAAGGATTGCAGGGAATTTATTAGCAACCCTAGACGTTTGTTCTGGGTTTCATGTGGGTAAAATTAAGGGGAAAAGTACGCATGTGTAGCCTGAAGCTTGGAGGGAGAAGGAAAAATGGCAACACTTTCTCAATTATAATTGCCCCAAAGAATGGCCATCTGTTTTGGATGCGTCGATGTGCGATCCATTCGTTTTGATGTGTTCTAACAAGTTAATTTCGGTTCAGCATACTTTGTTTGTTTTTATGTGATAACAAAATGTTGTGATGTTATTTCCTGACATTATGTTCATTTCCAATTCCAGGCAATCACTTCAACCGGGATCAAGAAAGGGGACCTGTTTTTAGCGGATATCAGCAGTCAGCTAAAGAACAAGAACATCACAACTGATGTAAAGGTGGACACAAACTCCAATGTAAGACATGAAAGCTTGCCTGCTCTCTTTCTTGGACACAAACGATAATCATCTGTGCTTGTGGATTATGTATCTGATGATCCTGTTTGTAGACTTCACTTAACTCTCTGAGGCATCTGGTTTTTTTTTTTTTTTTTTTTTTTGCACTCTGGGTCAGTCATTGGTGAACTGCTAACAAAGTTCACTCAAATCTTCAGTGCTGGCCAAAATTGTCTGAATCCTAGATAATGTGATATGCGGGAATCATAAATCTATACTTCACTTCATAACGTGGACAAATTGAATTGTATGTAATCTCCTATCCCATATTTGGAGAATTGCCCTTTAGAAATTCCAAATACCTGCTAAATACGCTATTAATTCACTAGTATGCCACCATGATGCAATATCTCCTTCTCAGTTTAAATCCAATATTTACTTTCTGATGACTCTAGATGTGAGACTATGATGGCAAAATATCAGTTTTATATTAAATGGATGGATAGCTATCTTATTTCTTAGATTGTTCTTTAGAACAATACCCCATGCCTGTATTGTTGGACCACCGCATGATATTGTCATATGAGGTTGTAAATTAGCTTCCCCATGGTCTTCTCAAAATGAGAAATTTTCTTTTGGCATTTGTATAAGCTAATAGGCTAACATTTTTCATGCAGTGAACATTCGTTGGATAATTATATTTCTGGTAATATGATGATTTGATTGCCCAATTGATAGTGGTGTGTTCATCTGTAGCTTCTCACGACTATTACTATTGATGAACCTGCTCCTGGGCTCAAGACAATCTTTAGCTTCAAAGTTCCTGATCAGAGATCTGGTAAGGTAAAATGGCTTTTTTAACTTGTCTATTAACTTCATCTTGTCTTTTATGACTGTTTCTTCATTCTGATTTGCTTGGCTTTTTCATTGCTATGACCATTATATTTCGCTTCTACGGTTGTTGATTGCTGGTCTCAATTTTTGTTGTTGGAGTTAAACCATGGGGTTATGCTTGCCTTGCCCATTTTGAACTAAATACTGTATTTATGGCAATGTTATTGAGGCTTTTTGCCACTCTGAGATCTGATTCAATTGCTTGTGGTAACAGGTGGAACTCCAGTACCAGCATGAGCATGCTGGAATAAGCACTAGCCTTGGGTTTACTGCGAATCCCATTGTTAACTTCTCAGGTGTTGTTGGGAGCAATTTTGTTGCCCTTGGGACTGATCTCTCATTTGATACTGCCACTGGGAACTTCACTAAATGCAACGCGGGGTTGAGTTATACAAATTCTGACCTAATTGCTTCCCTGACAGTGTGAGTAGTAGTTCAATACAGAGAAAGTAATTTTTTTTTAAGATAATTACCCTATTACCGGATACTTGTTGCTTTGAACGATTATGTTACTGAGCATTGAGCACTACCATTATAAAGACCAGCTTGGCGATTCCTTTGCTGGCACTGCCCCATTAAAAAGCTTGAGTAGCATTTCAATGCAGGGAAAGACTAATTTTGAAGGCATTTGCTGGTGGAGATTTTTTTTTTTATGGCAATATTGATAAAGACGCTCACCAACAATTTTTTTTTAGAGTTTTTTTACTCAAGTTTTACTCTCTTTTATCATCCAGGAGAGTGTTTTTAGTCGAATACAGTATTAGAGTCTTGGTTTTATAATGAAGTGGAGTGATTTGTGCATAATTTTTACTTGATGAAGACCCCTTTTCTGATAGAAGTGATATTTGTTGATGCCCACAGCAATGATAAGGGAGACACCCTTAGTGCTTCCTACTACCACACAGTGAGCCCATTGACTAGTACAGCTGTTGGTGCGGAGCTGACCCATAGCATTTCAAGCAATGAAAACATATTGACCATTGGCACGCAGCATGCGCTTGACCCCCTGACTACAGTGAAGGCTCGGCTGAACAACTATGGGAAGGTGAGTGCTCTTATCCAGCATGAGTGGCGCCCTAAGTCTCTATTCACAATCTCAGGGGAGGTTGACACGAAGGCAATTGAAAAGAGTGCCAAGGTCGGATTGGCCTTGGCTCTCAAGCCCTAGAACAAGCAACTTCTGTTGGGTGTGACTGGAACTCGGCTCTTTTGTTAGTTGCAGAGAACAATAAAAAGTACGCAAAGGATCCACACCACTATATCTCTTTTTCAAGTAGACGTTTCTTCCGTTTGATTTTTTTGGGTTTCATGTAATTGGTGGTCATGGTTTCTTAGAAAATAATTCTAGTTGGTGTCAGGAACATCACCAATCTGTTATTTCTAATTTTGCATCTGCGCTTAACGGATGTTCTGGGGCAGAACTAGTGCGTTTGTGTTTTTGTTTAACCAGATTATCTTCTTTTTTTCTAGTTTTACATGTTTATTTACATCCCCAAAAACTGTGGGGGTGGTGAGGGTTGGATCTCTAAAGATCCATTGCAGCCCGAATTCACACATTTAAAGTGGTCTGTGCATGCAGGAACTTAATTCTCTACTGGTCCCTGTGATAAATGATTGTTGTGGAAAATTGCCTGTAATTTTCGTCGGAGTTGGATCTCCAAATTGTTTTCTTAAAAAAAAAGAAAAATAATATCTAGTTTTACAATATATATTATCACTGTATTGAGTTGAGTCAATATTTTATAAGGAGTTTTCCTATTAATAATCTTGTCATTTTTTAATACAAACCATATAATCTCATTTCCTTCATCACCAATGTCGTCCCCTATCTTTCCCCTCACGCTACATACCTCTTATTACATTAAATTTTTCCATCTCCTATTGTCGGCCATTAAAGCCCAATTTTTCTTCGTCACATTTTTTTTTGTCGAATTCTACTTAAAAACACTTTTCCTAACACAAAAATTAGGGTTCCTTCTTGCCCTCTCTTTTTTTCTCTCCCAGGCTATTTTCTCTTCATATTTTTCTGTCCAGCCGCGAGTTCAAGGAAGAAGAGCTGCTACAAATTTCCAGCTCATCAGGCGTATTTTCTTGCTCGTGTTCGCCTTTTCTTGAAAAGGGCAATTCAGTCCAGTCTGGCTGGCCGAATAGCATTGAATTATTACAAGCAGAAACAACACAAGGCTGTCAAGCCCTAAGGGTACGATGACTGGTAACAGGAAGACTAGGTTCCGTTTGGATACACCAACAGCTTCATAATGGAGTGTCGGCCACTATGCTGGAAGGAGCGGCTCGAAGGTTATCTAAACAAACAAAACCATAAATTCTTGCCTGCATATTTCTCACCAGTTTTTACTGTGGCGACGACGACTTGAATTATCGACACAAGTATAACGGAAAATTTCTCCACACTGGCACAGGAGCTGATGATCTTTAAACATTTTCCTGAGTGCAGTGAGACATGGCTGGTAGATATTTTGCGCCACAAGCCTCACCTGTCCTTTAACATTATCCATCCCTTGTGGGAAGGTCATCATTCTAAATACAACACAGAGGCACGTTCCTCCATTTTCCCCTTCAAAGTAGCCTACGAACAAATGCTTTCACGGAAAATACATCTATACTGAGAACAGAGGTGAAAAAAGAAATGAATGAAAAGTGGCTAAAAGAAGCACATACTTCAATGATCCTCTGCTATGGTTTACCATTGACTTTTGGAGATTTACGGGGGTATTGATAGTGATAAGGGGAAGCATGGGTGCCATTTGGTATTGAAAGACTCCTTTGTTGGTGCCCGTTCCTTGATAACAATCCAGCCTGCGAGTGGACACCGGTTCTCGCATTCGGACTGGATCCAACCCGTTCAGCTTGCATGGTCTGGAAATAATATGATGAGCTTGCCATGTCCTTGAGGTTGGGCAGAGGCTTCAATGCGCTGACCACTTCACTCATTAGAGGCCTGGCTTTAGGATCTCTAGTAAGGCAATGAGCAGCTAGCTGTGCAGCTTTCTGGGCACCTTTTATTGAGAAGTGACCTTCAAGCCGAGGGTCTATCAGCCGGTAGAATCTTCTTCTCTCCCCTAGATGTGGTCTTGCCCACTCAACAAGGTTATGCTCTCCGTTAGGTCGGTTCTTATCCATGGATCTTCGGCCAGTTATCATTTCAAGCAAGACCACACCGAAACTGTAGACATCACTCCTTGATGTAAGATGTCCTGACAGAAGTGTTATAGCCTGTTTAGCATTGATAGGATTGAAAAAAAGTCTATGTTTTACAAGATAAGTTTGATCGCATCTGGGAATCATAAAAGGCAGGTAATCACAGATTCAAAGAAAAGACAGGATAAAAGAAAGGGACTCCGACTCCAAGCTCATCTCATTAGGAGTGAAAAGAAGCTAGTTGATGTGATGATCATGCGCGCCAACAGAATGGTGTATATTTCTCCTGTCTAATATGAATAGGACTGACTACCTGGAATTAAATCGTAGTATTGGACTGCATACAATGGATACCTACTACAGAAACATGCAAATGCAAAATTGTTTGGCAATTTTATCTATTATCTAGAACCAAAAAAATTACACAATGTGGAGAATAAGTCACAATTCATATATCTACGCATACACAATATGGTGCAAGATCAATAGGATGCAGACGCATCAACCAATTTTTAGTCCTTGAGCACAAGAAGCTTCTCAGCTTAGTTGTTGAAGTCGCTGACCATTGTATCGAGAGACTTGGAATCTAATTCTACTGCTCAGTCTTATTGGAAGGGCTACCTATTATTGTGTCACCCAGCCATTGATGCAAAGAAAAACAAATTGTCCTTGAACGTTCTTACTTTTAGTTACAACCAATATTTGAAGCCCAGTGTGCTTGAATGGAAAAGGAGAAAGGACAAAAAGATCAGTAAAGGTACACAAAAGAAGGAATGGTAGTACTGACCCCTTCTCTTGTTCGGATGTGTCGAATGAGGAGAGGGGAAGGGGAGATGCAATAAAGGTGAAATAACTAATTAAAAAATAAATCTTTAACGAGGGGGATGGAGTTCCTTCCTAATTTTAAATCAAGGGTAAAAAAAAACACCCAAGTATTTTATTGCTTTCAACTCCCCAGTTTGAAGTTTGATAGTTCTTATTATATGAGGGGCATGCACCCTTCTAACCGTTCCCTTCCCTCTACTGAAATGAGAACCAAACATAGGTTTTGTGGTTCTAACCCCACCTTTCCCTTCCCTTACCCCAAATCCCCCCAAGCCAAATTTGTTACCCTAGCATGGAGTCTGGTTTAACTGTGGCACTGAAATATGTAAACAATGTACATGCAGAGAACAGATACAAAAGCTAATCCTACTGATTCATAGAGAAAAGCTTTCAAGCTTACCCCAGAGAATACTGTACTGTGCACATAACACAACCAATTAGGGCTATACAAAAAAGCTAAACACACATATCTAAGTTTTCAGGAAATCAAATTAAGTTGAGAAATGTAAGGGTTGAAGAGAAAATCATGCATACCAGTCATTACATATTCTGGGGCCGCATAACCATAAGTTCCCATCACACGGGTTGATACATGGGTCTTATCTCCCTCAGGACCATCTTTGGCAAGTCCAAAATCAGAAAGCTTAGCGTTATAATCCTGACATAGAATATTATTAGTAGGAAGCACCATAATAAAAGAAAAAGAAAAAGAAAAGGGAGAAAAAATGATAGTTCAATTGTGTACCGCATCTAATAAGATATTGGAGGTTTTAAAATCACGATAAATCACCGGCCTTTCAGCTTCTTCATGAAGAAAGGCAAGACCTTCAGCAGCGCCTAGAGCAATTTTCATTCTTATGGACCATGGAAGAGGCAGGGACCCTGCAAATGAAATAGCCATTAAAAAGAAACACAAAAAATGTATTATGTTTAATATATGCAAATTGTGCAAACACAAACGCAAACCCTGAAAACATTAACACGATGGAAGACAAAGCTTCTGTGTCAACATCATAGATATGACAGGGTAATAGAACATCTCTATTGTTTAAAATCCAGTTGTTTCATTGCGTTACTTTCCGAAACCAGTTGTTAACTTGGCAGTGCAAAAAATAGTCTGTGAAACCTGATGCAGATGCAATGATTTGCTGGAGCTTTCACAGCTTTGTGGCCTGAGTTAAACTTGACAGAACTCAAAAATTTCACACCTCATCCTGAGCTTCACCACCCATGATCAAGTTATTTTCATGTGGTGTTTGTTATTTAGCTAAATCTAGCATGGATGTGACTCACGCTGCCAAGAACTTCATCCAACATAAAAAAACACATTAGGTCTCTACAGAGTAATTAGAATACATTCATCCTCAGATAATCAGACATTAACCCATATTACTTAGGAGAAAAAGGGTAGAGGGAATAACTTCTCACTGCACATTCTAAATTTCTTTCATACTAGAAACCATAAAAACTCAAGGCAAAAGGTAGTTGCATACTTCGAAACAGGTGGTTCTCCAAGCTTCCACGAGGCATGAACTCATACACTAGCAGCCTTTGATCATCTTCAATGCAGTAACCAATCAGTTTAACCAGGTTTGGATGAACAAGATCACCAAGGAAATTTACTTCAGCCTGCCACACAGATTCAACATTTAAAAGCAAACCTAGGAGTAAGATATTCGAATGGTTGGAAAACAAAGTTATTGAAAATGATAAAAGGTGACAAAAAATATAATAGTGAATATTTATATGTGAAGCAAATAGATTACAAGTATCCCATACCAGCCACTCTTTATGACCCTGGAGCCCATCATGATTTAGGGTTTTGACAGCAACAGTAAGGCCAGTACCAGGTTTCACTGGAGCAGTTCCGTTTTCTTCAACCCATCCCTTGAAAACACAACCAAAGCCACCTTCACCAAGAAGACTCTCGGGTCTAAAATTTCTTGTCGCAAACTTGAGATCATTAAATGTGAACTTCCTTAGTCGGGAAGCAACTTTAAGCTCCTCTTCAAGTTTGGAAGTGGACGAGTTACTTTCAGTATTACTTGTGGTTGAGGATGAGACAACAGGAGCAGCTGGTTGATCTATGCTTGTATCATTTGTTGATTTACTTTCTGTTGATTCATAGACTTACCTATTAGCATACAGACTACAGCAAAATGAAAAGGGAAGATAATCGTAACATAGAAATAGCCAAGTGAAGCACCATACACTACAAAAGTCCTTTCAGAGTGCACACCTGAGAGCTTTTCAGTGAATGCAAAACTGGATGGCAGTGTGTTCAAGTTTGACAAAAATATGGGAGCACCCAACCCAGATCATAATTGAAATGGTGCAAGAGAAAAAAATTGAAAAATAAACTATTATGTAAATTTAGATGTATATTCAACGTAAATGGAACAAAAGAAAGCACACAGTAATACCATATATGCATGTAAAGATAATTAAGGTTTCTTTCAACTTGAACTCCACATACACAAATCATCATTTCCCTAACCCTGCTATATATAAAATAAACATAGCCATTCTTCCAACCACACACAGCCCCTCTCAAAAATGCTTTTGAAATAAAGTATCCTTCACCTGGTAAAATTTTCCTTATATCCATAGGGCAGCTAGATCTCTCACGGACCCAATATTTACCAGCATGATGACCAATAGAATGTTTCCATTACACAAATGCCAACTCATCAATCATTCAACCACCACTATCATACTTACTGTTATTCTGAGCTCACAGCCATTTTTTCTGAAATTCAGGACTTGGCTGCAATTATTTGGAGTTTGTTTCAAATACACTGCCGAAACAGCTGGTCCCACATTCTGCTAAGGCCATGAACTATAGACATCTTTTGACCACAAATTTGAGATGACACTTAATCGAATTAAGGTTATGTTTTTGAAAACAAATACGAAGAAATTTACATCTACGTAGAAAATAAAAACGCAAATCTATACACTTTAATCAGAAGTATTTGTTTCATTAAGAGGTTAAGACTTAGACAAAAACTGGTTTTAAAAACGAGGAACATGACTGTTATAATGAAAGAATTAACAAGGAAATCAAGATACCAAACATTTATTTTGGTGAGCAAAGTTCTGACCGAGAACAACAAGGTAAAGAGAAGAAATGAAAGAACCACATCTAACCAAAAACATCAAACTCAATCGAGTAAATAAATGCCTGAAGTACAGTTAAGTAAGAATTACGTTCCTTTATTTTCTACTTGAACTTAAAAATACCAGTTTCCCCAAGCTCGAGAAGTTAGAATTAACCAAAAAACTGTTGTGCACGACTCTCCAGATAGTAATTCTGCATTGTCGCAACATACTGCCGGAACTAAAACAACTTATGTCTTTCATGACCTGAAGCAGTTTTGGAAAATCTAAGGAATCCAACTTTTCATATAAAAACTTTCATCCTGTCAATGGACCTCACAGCCAAGTTAGGCTTGATATTCATGCAGATGGTCATTGGTTCCAAAAGTTAAGAAAAAAAAACTGTTGTTAGCTCCTTTTGGAGTCACTATTCTTAGCTATACAGTACACAGACTAAACATTCTATTTCAAAACCATTCTTGCTTGAAAAACCATACCAGGAAGAAAATTAAGCCAATCCAAACTGACAAGCTAAAAGAACAAAAACAATTAATCCACAATGGTGAAACCCAAAAAAAAAAAAAGAAATAGGAATTACCAAAATGGGTACTAGTCCCACTAACAGAACTATCAACTTTGGATCTTGAAGAAATGCAGCTTCCTATAAAACTCAGATTGACCCAACACCCTGCCTCTGTACCATCTTTCTTCTTCTTCTTATTCCTCTTCTTTGATTTGCACACGTCCCAAGAAGACTTCACTTTACCATCTTCACTACCTAATTCCATCCTCTCCTTTCCTCTTCAAAAACCCTAAACCCCAAAACCCATTTTTCATCAAACTACCCCCCAAATCCCACCCCCTTCCCACAACCAAAAAAAGGTTTCAAATTTAGCGATTTCTCTTCAATACCCACAAACCCAATTGAAAAAAAAGCTAGATCACCATCAGGTAGATCAAAAATGAAGGTTTCCTTTTTAAAATTTTTTATTTAAAGAACAATGGAACCTATTTAGACAGACAACAAAATGCATTTGTCTTCTATTTTTCATATTTAACCAGCTAAGACAAGGAATTGTCTGCTGCAGTTCTTGAGATAATAGTAACAAGAATACTCCTTGTACTCTTCGCATTTTACTAATATGCCCACTCTACTCTTTTATTTATTTAATTGTCCTCTGGAATTCCTTGTACTCTTCACGTTTTCCTAATATGCCCCCTCCACTCTTTTTTTTTTTACTTAATCGATCCATTTATTTAAGAAGGTTGCTTAATATTGTCCTCATCTCTTACACATTGTCCAAAATTAGCACTAAATTGAATTAAAAGACTGTTTTAAAACAATTTCTCAAGAAGAGAAACTAACTGAACACAGAGTAGAAGAACAATATTAACAGTATAGAAATCAAATATAAGATTAACCTCATTATTACAAACCATAAATCGTAGTAATAAGTATAATCCATGTAATTATATTATAAATAATTATAATAATAATTAATAATCAAAATAATAGAGGGAATAAAAATCCTTGTTACGTAAATACTACTACGAGTAGTCTAGCATTCCCTAACTATGGTTTAGCGTTTCTTCGTTGCGATTATCTATTTATTTACATCAAAGTTGTCAAAATCACGATTTTGACACGATACAAAAAGGGTTTCTGAAACTCAAATCGTAAAATTGAAAATATCCAAGTTATTAGATTACCACTACAATTATTATTTATTATTACTCATGATCCGGGTTATTAGATCGAAAACACCTTACATTAAAAAACAGTAAGATCTAATCCCTAACATATCAAATATCAAAAGATAAATTAGTACTACTACTATTTCTACCACCACCACCACCACCACCACTACTATTATTATTATCAACACCACTACCATTATCACCACCATCTCTATTTTTAATTATTATTATTATTATTACTACTACTATTCGTGACTTGGATCATTAAGTCAAAAATACCATGTATGAAAAAACAATGAGACCCTATCCCCAACAAATCAAATATAAAAAGATGAATTACCAATATTTTACTATCATCATTTCAATTATTACCACCACCAATATTTTTCATTGCTATTATTATTAATGGATCTAGAATAAAAGGAAATAACAATCAAAATAGTAAGGGTGAAAATAAAAGTAAAAAAACAAGTGACATCCAGGCACCACATGTGCATTTCTGTGAAATGAGAAAAATAGACGACTCGGATCATAGCTCCAACCAAGTTTAATATATCGCTTTAATTTAATGAGACGATAAGAAAAAATAGCAACAATATTAAATAAATATTTTTTTAAAAAAATATACATTATAACATGGGGGGATTTTAGAAGTAAGTAATTGGATAAAATTGAGACAAAACACAAGGATTGAGTCAACATAAGGATACATGATAAACATGTAACTTAGTTAACAAAAGACAAACCAATTCGGATTAATCCACAAAACTCGTGATCTAGGCTATAAAATTGAGATAGCCCACATATAACTTTTCTTATTTGTGACCCCACTCATTAGACTTGAAACACGCCATACATAAGAAAAAAATAAAATCCAAAAACCTAATAAATCAAATGTAGAATGATAAAATTTAAAAAAAAATCAATTACATGACAAGAAATAAAAAAAAAAGTAATTAAAAGAATGGGTGAATATTGAAATAAAAAATAAATTAGAGGGAAATAATAAATACTTGATCTAAAGGTTAAATTGGAAATTAAAAAAAATAAAAAAGATAGAAAAATAAAAAAAGAATGATGAACAAATTAGAAAAAAACCATAAACTTGGTGTAATACAAATCCTTCCATCCCAATAAGCCTTACAAATCTTCATACAAGACACTAAATGAACAGTGGTGTAAAACAAATCCTTCCATTATAACTAACTATCAAATTTGATCCCCCAAGTCTTCAATAATAAAATTAGATTTTATCATCTTGCAAAATCAAATATCACGCAATTTCCCCCCATCACAATAAGCCTTACAAATTAAATCAAAACAAATCTAAATTTTCAATCAACACTGTTAACAGAACTTAATTTCCATCCAAACTGACAGAAGCAGGAAAATAAACAGAAACACTGCATGGTGCTGCGTGAACAGTAGTTTCAGCATATCCTTTCGCTTTCCTTTTCCTTTTAATTGCCGGCATTGACTCCAGACAAAGTAATGTTGTTTCCTCAAACCACGATTTACGATACACTATTTGAAGCTGTAATTACATTAAAAAAAGAAAATCAACACGAGACATTATTTGGGGTACAAGTCGGACATCCCTTTGAATCTCTTCCTCACATGGTTGAAGATTATCCGTGTTAAGCAATGGAAATTAACAAATATATCTACTCTAGATGATCCCTGTGGAAATGCTGGAAGTTGCATTTATCTTCAGAGAGTGCTCGGGAATATAGGTTAGACCTGCACAGAAAAAAGTAGTTGCCCACATGAAATTTAAACTCTTGATGGAAGCAGAGCCTACAAGCATGAAGATTATAGCAGTGCATATAGTATCTCTTCCTTTCGAAGCGGAAAAACCAAAACATGTAACTATCACAGTCCGAATCCAATCCAGAACAAAAGCAAACAACAGATGATAACCATGTCTATTCCAACATGCCAACTCTTATATTTGAAAGCCAATGTCAAGAGAATAACAGACAAAAACCTTTAAAGGACCAACACTGATAAATAGGCACATGCTAATGCATTTTGTCCTTTAAACAATCAATGACATTACAAGATGGAATTAGCGTTCATGATTTTTAGAGAGACAGTGAGAGTTGCAAGTAATATACAAGAAAATCTCAGCATTTGAGACCAAAAAGATATACATTTCACAGAAAAGTTGTAATATAACCACCCCTTGTAGTTTAACTACAGAAAATTTTTGACTCTCATAAAAATATCAGAAGACAGATAGTTGCATGAGATACTGCACTATGCCTACTAATATGGAAGGGAACAGCACTATAATCATCACTGCTGATTATATTTATTTTTTTGAAAAATCATTAGTAAACGAGAACGTTAGAGAATAATATGAATTATATTTTAGGGTTTTACTTAACAGCTTAAGCTTTTAGGTGAGATGATTCCTTAACATGGTATCGGAACCTTGTTGACCTAACGGTCACGAGTTTGAATCTCATTACTCTCATTCTATTTGATAAAAATCAAGCACAAGATAGTATGGGTATGTGCAAGTTTCAAGTCCAAGAACTTTCACTTGAGGGGTTGTGTTAGAGAATAATATAAATCATATTCTAGGGTCTCACCTAACAGCTTAAGTTTTTAGGTGAGATGGTTCCTTGGCAGAGAATTCATTATAACAAACGAATGGTTCAGCTTTCAAAGGAGTGCATGGCAGTATTTGTAAAACTTGATTAAATGAGAATTCATTATAATAAATGAAAGGGCTTTGATAACATAAAAAAGAGAAGCAAAACTATTCTATATAATCCAAAAGTTCATGAAATACATGATAAGCGCAAGCAGATAATACCTTTCTCCTTTACATCTATCTGTAAAGTGTCCAGGGAAATTATCCCATCAGTCAAGGGAAGTAGCTCAAGCTTAATCGTAGCAGTAGATTGAGCAGGAACGCATCTGTATGATCACCTAAGTTGTAAAAATCTGTCCAATCAGATCCCAAAACAGAAATGAGCTCAAGAGTGAGATACATTACCCTAATGGAACTCTGCTCTGCAGCCACAGATGTGTACAACCCAAGCCTGTACTCGAAATAACATCAGATATGGGAGAAGACTGTTCAATAATTTCTGACGTGGTAGTCAGAGAGGTTAGTGCCTGCACTGCAGAGCCATATTTCTCACCGGTTATTATACCTGTAGACTCGGGCAAACCAACAAATGAGCTCATTGGTGTTGTCGGTGAAGAACTCAAGGACCCCACTGATGGAGGTGAAGTAAATGAGGCAGGAGCCAGAACTGTCAGAGTTAGATCTTCAGATGTCAAATTTGAAGCCCGTAATGCTAAAACCTGGGAATTTGACAGCAGCTTCAGAAAAGGGAGAAAGAAACATATTCATCAAATTTACAAAAAAAAAAAAGCAGAACAAGAACAACCTGAACTGGAAGCTGAGAAGGTCTCTCATTGGGTCCAGAAGATTGTCCTGACATTTCAGATGCAACAGAGATCAAAAGATCCCTTGAGTTACGCGGTCGCCAACTAGTTGGCTGCTTAAAAAAGAGTCTTGACTCTACATTCAACACAAAGCATGAAACAAAAGTTTGGTGAAAATAAATTACAATTACCTATAGTAGTTTAGATGATGAAGCAAACCAAAAAAATAATGGATACCAGTGTAGTTGCTGCGACAAGATACGATAATTGCATACTGGTCAGCTTTCAATGCACTCCTGCCTTCCACAGTATTTGGTACAAGATGCAGACTTAATGATGGGGATGGTCTTTCTCTGTGAACTTTGGAATCCTTCACAAAAGATGCTGGTTTGAGAATGAACGAGTGCTCTTCACCTCTCCTGCCATGGGATTTTTTACGGGAAAAAAATGAGGTCATGATCTGTTTAGTGAGAGTGTTCAATACTTTTTATCAGTGATCTGTGGATGCACTCACAATTCAGAATTTACAGAAATAATTTTATGGTTATGATCCAAAATAATGGTAAAAAGAGGTCATTTCTATAAATTAAAAGAAGTGCAATTCTGAAGAAGCTAGTTCATAATTTACTTGATCATTCCATATATCACAAATATACTGCATGCTATTGCAAACAATCTCTTTTCTTCCTTAGCTCTATTCCATGTAAAATTTCAGTGTGAAGAGCATGCTCTCATGGTTTTTTCTCCTCGATATATATCAGAAAAGGCATTGTGAGCATTTTGTAGATGATGATCCTCAGGCTGCTTGTAGACTAGTAGCTCACATCAAAATCATAAGTCAGAAGTATTTTCACTCATCAGTCCAACAGTTTTAAAACAAATATTACTTGAAACATAAAATGCTAGCGAATCACTCACTAAGCACCCACGAAGAGATAAAAGTGAGCCTCTGCCCACTCCAAGATGGTTGAACTAAAAGAGTGAGAATGAACGAACAAGTACACTGGGAAAAAAAGGAAAGAGTAAAATAAATTTATTTTTCATGTATATAGAAAGGACTTTTCCTGAATTATAGCCACATTGTACACCAGTCTTGGCCTTAGCCTGACTGGTTGGGATTTGTCCAATCACATAACATACTACTCAAGAACATTTATCAATGATGTTCAAACAACATCCACCAAGTGTAAGCAAACTGAATTAACCATGGAAAATGCAGTTCAACCAATACATTATGATGCCTAGAATAAAAAACAACCTGATGGCTAGATTTGGCAAACTGTGATAATTTCCAGCTTCAATACATGCTATTGGTAATGATGAGGGAAGTCCACTCTTTGAAGCTTCCTCAAAAACAATAGTTATAGTATCTATGTATACCACAATATCTGGTGTAATTGCTGGAGATACATTCTGCAAAATAGATTTAAAATTATTAGCATTGGTGGAATTTGGAAGATAACCCCACCAAATATATAAACACATCAAAAATTTGGCGTGGTAAAAGTATTAAAACCACACCTTAATCTGAACACAAAGAAGGTCATCTGTATTGCAGTCAGCAGCAAAAGAATGGATTTCTACTGGTTGAATTATTTCAAGTTTCCTTGACCATTTTCTTCCTGGAATGTAGATGCCTTCCAACCCACAGCGAACAGAAAACCTCTCTCTCTCTAATGATACACCTCGTATTGATAAAAGCTCTTCATCTGCAGGTTTTTGACTTTTCCATAACTTCTGAGATGAGTACTGATCCCAGTCTTCAAGGTCAAAGTTGGGCTTCGAACTTTGGGCTTTAACAGGTTGTGAAGGTGGAGCAGAATTTTGAGGCAGTGATGACATGGAGTAACTTCTAAAATGAGAGAAGAGCTGAGAACCAGATGAGGAAGACTTCTGTGATGCACCACCAAATCCTGAATTGGAACCTAACTGAGGAGGAGGCAAAGAACGAGCAGGAGAAGATAAGGTGTTATCCACAGGAAGCAACCATTTTAATAGTTCTCCACATGGATCATAATCACTGTAATTTAAGTTGTCTTGGTTATCAGGAAACTGATTTCTCTCCTGATATTTCTCAAACTGAAGAATCTCAATGACTGGGTCTCTGAAAAAATTAACACCGACATTAACCTGTAAAAGCACCTGCATCCTTCCAAACAAAGAAATGGAACGTGAATCAGTACCATAACAACTGTTAATATGGTATAGATAGGAGCTATAGTGTCATAATCACATGTTAAAGAAAGCAGCCAAACTGATGCACAAAACATATTTGACCAATCACATCCATGTTATCAACTAACATCATTTCAGAGTGTTCTAGTTAGAAATGAGCTACAACTTGATAGGCTATTTATAAATCATCTAGTTAGAAACCACCAAAAGACCATTTATTGTTCAGAGCTGCAAATCCAGCTTATCAAAGAAGAATTTTGAAATACAACATGCAACTCTATTGCTAAATTGGTGTGTTGTCTATGTACAATTGCAACTTGCAAAGTGTTGGCATAATTGTAAGCACCTGGACAAGAAATAAGACCACAAAAATCAAACCTGCACTCGGTTTTTCACAAGATTCAGATGGGAAAAAATCGTGAACCTTGTGGTTCTCAGATACATACCACTATATCTCCATTAGAAAGAGAGCAACAGCTAACACCATTCCTCGCAGCACCACCAGAGACATTGGCATCAAACTTTCCTCTATCAATAAGAGCACTAAGACTGAACGTGTTATCTGCAGTTTTCTTGGTTCTTTGTGGTTTGTTCTGACTTTCCATTTCAGAGTGTTCTTGATCAACTGCACTTTTTCTTGACCAAAGTGGTTCACCCGACTCTGCAATCCTAACAAAAAAATGGGAGTTCTTAAATCTTTGCAATAACATTTCAGTTTGTCTTTTGTAATCCTCCATTCTGAGAAGGGATTTGCTAGCGGAAATATCCCTTTGTGGATCGGTCTTCTGTTTTGATGCACCATTGCCACTTAGGCCTATTGCTTGACTATCAGAACTCACTTCCCCCTGTGCAGAAATTGAACCACCTCCATCTTTCAAATTTCCATTTTGTTTCTCAGGGCTTTGCCCTATTCCATTTTTAGACATCACTGCAGCAACTTTAAATGGAGTAATAATTTCTGTATCCTGCTTGTATGCTGATAAACATGCCATAATATGAACTTGCTCACCTGAAATTGAAATGGATTTGAGGTGTTATAATGGACATAGAACATTCCAAATGAATAATAACCAACACATGTTAAAATTGAAAGAATCAATAGATTTAATAAATATATAGTACCAGGAAAAACAAATGATCGACCCAAGGAACGTAATGAATGTATATCTGGTGCATTCTTCCAGTCATCAGGAAGTTCCCCTGCCAAAACATATCAAGCATCAAATATGATAGAAGAAAACATATGAAAGTTATTTAACTACATGGAGAAATCATGTCAGTGAATCAAAAACAAACATCAAGAAAAAACATGAAACCAAAAAAGAGGGCAAAACTCAGATATACTCCCCAACAATTGGCTTAGCATCAACTACACCCACAATTTTTTTTTAACAGTTTGTTCCCAAACTATTTAGATTTCTCAACGGGTCCTCCTGTCAGAATTCCTTAACAGAAAACATTAAGTTCCGTACAAAATGACATTGTAAAAAAAAAAAACTTTGGATGGAATCCATGATCAAATATGGATGAAAAGACTGAATCAAGAATCTCTATAACCCATGGGACAAAATTAATACAAAAATTTGTTTGAAGTCAAAATTTTGATGCAGGTTAGAAGTCCACATAAGGTGCTGTCACCTAATACATTTGTTAGGGGATAACATGGTAGAGAAAATTCTGCCTGGTGACCTCAGAAGCGTGGCACAAACTGTTTATTAGTGGAAAGTCTTGGACAACACCACAAAGCTAAGGAAATGTTGTGGATGCATTAAATGGTTTTAGGGTGGGGGAAGGATCGTAAATTTTAGGGAAATTTATGATGTTTGCATCAGCTAATTAGAGGAAGATTTGAGAATCTCCAAGGATCAAGCTTGATCAAAGCAGCTGCTATGGGAATCAGGATGTAATGAATTATTTGACCTCCTTACGGAGGTTTGGTTGAATGCACTTTCAATTGTTTCATTGACCATGTTCAAAGGGACCAAAAAGTAGTGTTTCAATGTTTTGTTTCATTCTTTTCATTACTATGGGGGAGATAGTCCAATTTCCTTGTCATGCTCATTTCCTCTCAAAGACGATAGACAGGGATGCATTCGGCCTTTATCATACATGCATGTGTTATTACAACAGATGGTGGCAATAAACTCATGTCTGAAAAGCCTAAATCTGTGGAAAACAAATCCTATAACATCTGTTTAAGCATTCTATAACAGATACATAAAAAAAAGACAAGAAAAACCATTCACTTTGTTTCCATACAAGAATAGGTCCCAAGGGTTATATGGATGAGGGTTAACTGATATAACCTTCCTGATGGTGATTCCAACCTGAAGCAACCAAATTCACACTCCACCCATATACCAGCCAAACCTGATAAACATCTGACAGTATTGATTTTCTTTAAAGGATTTTTTTTCTTTACTCGGTGAATAATTCTGGCATTGCCTTCCTATTTAGATTAAGAAAACACTGCCTCAGTATATTAGGGTTTGAAGCTTCACAACTTTATTAGACTTGATGACAAGGATGCATGGCCAAGTCAGATGACAAAGCAAACAAAAAGTGCAAATTCATAGAAAATGTGCATAGCATATGTATCTGAGAATCAATCTAGCGCAGTAATTTTCTCAACGAAACAAATTATGTGGAAAAAGAAGAATGTCCTCTGAAATTTTCCAGTTTCAGTCCCCTTAACAGAAAGCAAGAAGTTTAGCTCTAAATTAATGTGTCCAAGTAAAAAGGCCTTCAATTTTACCCATCTAATAATAGTTTGAGAAATTCCCTTCTACAATCAGCAGCAAACCCCTGACAAGCCAGATATAAATTCAAACTCTAAACATTAAAAAATAATAATTGAAACTTAAATTAGTAGCCAAAAATAGTCCTCATTTCCTAAAGAATGCTAGACATCACACATTAAGATTAAGATTAATTAGAGTAAATTTCATGGACAAAAAAAGTAAACACGACCTTAATATTAAACAAAACAATCAATAAGAACCACTAAACCAAACCAGCCAGAGGTCGTTGATGGAAATTTAGAAGCCGTAAATAACAAATAGAATTGCTAACCATCCATATCTCTTGACAAAGATCACTATATAATGTTTATTCAGAGAACCTTAAAGTGAATTTCACATTACTGAACAAAATTTGGATCTCAAACCTCCTTGTTCACATGCCATTCGATATTAGAATCATTGTCAAAAGTTTAGTGGGAATACTATCAAAGAAAGAACCTTGACACTAGGGGACACTTTAGCTTTTCAGAACAATGCAGGAAAGAAAATTATATTGGAAAGAGAAATGCAGCTTAGCACATTTTATTAGGTTCCAAAGATATATTTAAACTAGAAGCAGGCAAAACAGCACTCAAAAGAAAGAACTGTGCAATGATATAAAGGCAGTGGCTGTACCAAATGGGATAACGATCCATCCTTCTTCTTCAGAAACATCAGAGTGGTTCTCCAAGACAAGTAAAGAGTCAGTCTTTGTAGCAGCATCAGAGCCATTTTCACCACCAATACCCATATCACGAACTTCAGAATGAGGGAATGAGTCTTCAGCTATAAGACCCTCCAAAGTCACAGCTGGAGCAGGAGATTCATGAGCAGAAACAGGAGCAGAAACCTGTTCTTTGATGACTTGGTGAGTGGTAGGGCGTAGCAGAAAATTCATTTTCCTCTGCAATCAAAACAATATTAAGGAATATACAAATTGCTTTTATGGGATTGGATTGAACATTAAACCAGATACGAGGAAAGACAAAGATACCATCTTACCTGATCGATCGCGGTCGCGGATGGATAGAACCACTTAGGAGTCGCACACTGCCCTTGCTACCTTTGCTCTTCACCTCTTAACTGTTTGCTCCGTTCCCGATCTCTTCCAGTGCTGGATTTGGATGGATCTGACAATGAGAAGAATGGAATGATTATGCTTAGGGATGGCAATGCATCGGATTTTTTATATTAATATTTATAAATTATTTCTTAAGCACTTATTTATATATATATATATATATATATATACAAAATATTTTTTTTAATACAGTATGAATATATATATATATTATATAAATTTATATTTTAGATTAATTTTGATTCATTGGGTGTTTGGTTCCATGATAGTTTTTGAGATTGAAGCTAACCATAAAATCAAAATATTTGGTTACAATCAATCGCAATTTTTATAATTGTAAGATCCACCCAAAAATTAAGGTTTAAACTCAATTTACGAGAAACATCATTCACTCAAAAAAGCATCAGACCTCCTCTACTGCTTCCTCATCTTTAATAACGTGTTTAGTTAGAAGAGCGAATCCCCCTCTAACCACACGGTGGCAGTAAAATGGGCTTTGTGAACCATGATACATTATAAATCAACTTTATATTTAATGTTGCAAAAATAAAGTTATATAAATTCTAGCTTTGATGTTATCTTTTGTTTTCCCCTTCACATTCATAATTGTGCTGAAAATATTCTCAAATGTGTTTTTTTTTATGTGCATGACATCAAGGTTATGATAGAGGAGATTGGTCTTCACTAAAAAATCTCATAGAAAATATTTCGGTTTACCTAATTGTGGGTCAAACCAAAACCATGAAACTTCTACTTATGAACTGAAAACCATACACAATATCATCATATTTCGACACCGCATCATGCAGTTTTTAACTCGATGATAGTAATGGTGCAACATCCCTCTTAACTCTTCCAACAAAAAGGTCATTTTTATTCTTTTTATAATTATGATCCATTGATAAAAATCGTTAGTGAAGGTTAAAAAAAATATATTTTGTCACTCTATGTCAGTGTGACTGCTTTGTTGTTTTTTATATAGTATGAACATGCTAGTTTTCCACATGTGCTCCATCTAAAAACTATTTGTAAGCAAGAAAATCATTGATAATCCACACCAAAGTTACTTTCATCTGGAAATTATGTTTTCTCGATACTTCATAAATCAAAGCCCTTGATAACCATAACTATTTCAAGTCATTAATACCATTGAAGACAAACACTTATGTGGCATATCAAACTATAAGGACTAGGTATGATTGTAGATAAAAAGATGAACTCTAGTGATGCGAACCTCTTATACACGTGATCAAGCAACTTATATAGGTGTTTCTATATATAAACCAAAATGTATATTCCTTGCTTCCACTAAAAAAATGAGGATGCACATAGTTAAAGTGTTTTCAGGCTTCACCATTTGAAGAGTGTATCATCAATTCATCAACCGCGTCATATGAACAATCCATGTCATGTGTTCAGTAATATTTGATGACATGAATAATCTCTACAGTCTAGGTTTGATTATGAAATATATGAGTTTTTTATGTGTAACAAAAATTTATCCCCTGTTAGTTCAGTGTTTTAATCGAGAATGCCAACATGTTTTGCACTTGGTTAACTCTGTATTTTCAGGGTAATACAATATGAAAAAGTTTATACACATATTAACCTTTTGATATCCTATACCAAAGGGTTTCATCATGGATTTGGCAACATAGAAGTTGTCTTTCACCATGTTCCTTTCATGTACAAGGCTTCTCGTCCATTGAAAATTATGTCATAATCAACCTCACTCAACCCATAATCTAACATGATGGTGAACACTTATGCCACAACTGATAATTTAAATTGACTTATGCAACCATCTCATTCATCGGTCTTTTAAAAGATGAAAAAAACTTGATCGTGACTACATAAAGCTCTTCATTTATGATTGGACATTCATTTCCACCACCCTAATTCATTTCCATCTCATCCATTATCATATTCCTATAAGGATTATTGTTAACATATGCAACTCCATGCATATTGCAAGAATTGAAAGTTAACCTAACCACCATTTCTATCATGGTCTCATGAGGAGCAAATTCTTTTATGTGTGTATACCAACACTAGTATTTATATATGAACCTTTTTTGTAGAAGATGACTTATGCAACAATCTCATTCATCGGTCTTTTAAAAGATGAAAAAAACTTGATCGTGACTACATAAAGCTCTTCATTTATGATTGGACATTCATTTCCACCACCCTAATTCATTTCCATCTCATCCATTATCATATTTCTATAAGGATTATTGTTAACATCTGCAACTCCATGCATATTGCAAGAATTGAAAGTTAACCTAACCACCATTTCTATCATGGTCTCATGAGGAGCAAATTCTTTTATGTGTGTATACCAACACTAGTATTTATATATGAACCTTTTTTGTAGAAGATGCACCATGACAACATCTAGATTGATAAACTTTTTATATGGACATCCAATATTGCCTCCACTAACCTTTTCAGATTAAATATTGAGTGCTTAATAAAACTCTGAATCTTATTGCAATAATTCATCTTACACAACCCTTGAGATGATTTTCGATACATCCATGAACGAAGTAATACTCCATTATTTATATCAAACTTATATACAATAATCATGCAATAGTTAAATGCATTAACAAAACAGATACAATTTTACAAAATCTAAAACAAACTCTAAGGATATGACCGAGACATGGTCAAATTCGGGCTTTGATGTAAAGTTTTATATCGTCCAGTTTTATGTTATTGAGCACATCTCCATATTGAACCGTTGGATTAAACTGAAACTTGACCCAATGCCTCTACAAGTATTTTTGTATGTGGCATTAAAGTGTCACGTCAATCGGAGTTTGGTAAGGCATTACAATACAGATCATAACATACTATATGAATTTTGTTATAAACTTCATTTTGACCGGTTGAGTTCTTATATGACAAGGATCTTTTTTCTACAAGGATGTGGGAACTTGTTTTGGAAATTTTCCAATTCTACAAGGAAGGTTAAAAGAAAGAAGTCAACAAGGGTTTCTATGTTCTTAGAGGAACCTTTAAAGCTATAATTATAATTAGTTCCTAGACAAATAAGGAAACTAAAAGGGAGACGACTTCAACAGTCAATTTTCTAGCTTGTTTTAGATATCTAAAGGAGGCAACAAAGATCTTAATATTTCTTGGATGAAGGTTTTGTTCATGTTATTATTTAAACTAGGAAATATATATGTCTTAGGTTATTTTATTTAATTAAGTGCAAAAAAATTAGTTTACGTGTTAAATTTGTTATTTTTATATTTTTTTAATGTTTGAGCTTAATTGATACTTTGTTTTCAGCTAAGATTAAAGGTTTATTTGGATAAGTTTTTGAGCTTTTCAGTTTAAGGTTCTTAGATGATTTTGTACGTGGGTCAAATCAATTACCAAGGTAGATCCATTAGGATTATATTTTTTAGAAGAATATAAACTCTGGTAAAGCCTAAAGAGGTGACCTTATTTATCAACCAAAATTACATAAAAAATGTTTTGTTAACGTATGAGAGTGATTTTTACATTCCTTAGGATGAGTTTTCATCGTGCCACACTACTATCTGATCTCTTTTGACTTTCCAAGATCAAATCAATATTGATTGTGGGTTGCGTGATCATGAGGTTTACGTCACCTAACATGTATAAATCATAAATTGATAGAACATATTTCTATGAGAAAACTACAAAACAAATAAACACCCAAACAAAATCAATATACTTCAAACATATACAAAACAAATTAACATATTAAAATTAAATTAAAAGAATATATAGTATATTTGCTAACTTAAATAATTAACATTTTTTATTCCTTCTTTTCCCAGTGTAATTCGATCAGAATTTACCGATAAAACATTTCCGTCGGTGTTTATCAATGTATAAGGAGATAGAAAAAATCATCAACAAAATGATAAATTTTGTGAGGGTTTGCTTATGTATTCTTCGATTTCTTGTTGTGTTTAACTTAAGTGGCATACCATTGTTTTGAGTGAGATGAAAATATATGAAATAACTTACGAGCTCAAACTTGACCTATCAAGATCCCTAATTTATTATACGTTTTCATGGACAAACATGCAAAATTAAATTAATAGTGCATGATTTTATTTATTTTTTAATCCATCGACACCAGCATAAACCTTTCTCGTAATTTTGCGCACGTTCTTTGCTCCCGGAGAAAATAGAAATAGAAACACAAGCCCTAATTAAACCCTATTTATTAGAAATGATTTTTTTTATCGGACCGGCCTCTTCCTCCGATCGATACTCAAACTATATAAACCAAGAAACCTCCCTCTCATTTGCCTATCTCAAAAAAAACAACACCATCAATGGCCATCAAGAACCATCCTTTTTTCATCTTCCTCTTTGTTTTCTATACATTCATGAGCTTTTCACCGGAAACTGCCCACGCTGGATCGTATTTGTCCACCATAACGGGGGGCAACTGGGTGGTTCTCCAAGAAAGCATAGGCATCTCAGCCATGCATATGCAAGTCCTTAGAAACAACAAGGTGATCATGTTTGACCGCACAGACTTTGGCCGCTCCAATCTCTCTCTCCCGGACGGCAAGTGCCGGTTCAACGACGAAATAGTTAAGCCTAAAGATTGCACCGCCCACTCCGTCCTTTATGACATCGCTTCCAACACCTTCCGCCCTCTCATGGTCCAGACTGACACGTGGTGCTCTTCTGGTTCCCTCGATTCCTCCGGCAATCTTGTCCAAACCGGCGGGTACAAAGCCGGCGAGGCCTTAATACGCTCTTTCACCCCCTGCGATGACGATTCTTGTGATTGGGCGGAGGTGACCAACCAGGTTCTTTGGAACCGGAGATGGTATGCCAGTAACCAATTACTCCCTGATGGTCGCATAATCATTGTTGGTGGAAGAAGGGCTTTCACTTACGAGTTTTATCCCAAGAATCCTCAAGAAAGAGATAATTTCACATTGCCTTTCTTAATGCACACCAGAGACCGTCAAGAAGAGATCAATCTTTATCCCTTCTTGCATCTCTTGCCTGATGGTAATCTTTTCATTTTTGCTAACAACCGATCCATCTCGCTTGACTACAAGAGTAATAAGGTGATCAGAGAGTATCCGGTTATGCCCGTTGGTGACAGAAGAAACTACCCTTGCACTGGCTCTTCTGTTTTGCTTCCTCTCCGGTTAGCCGGAATCACCAATGTGACTGACCTTCCTGAAGCAGAGGTCATGATTTGCGGTGGGGCACAGAAAGGTGCCTATATTAAATCCAATTATCTCCACATTTACGAACAAGCATCGAGAACTTGTGGCAGGTTAAAGGTGACGGACCCGAAACCCGAATGGGTCATGGAGTTAATGCCCATCCCTAGGATCATGAACGATATGGTACTGTTACCCACCGGAGACTTGCTTATCATCAACGGCGCAACCAATGGAAGCGCTGGGTGGAATGACGCGATGAATCCAGTTCATAACCCGGTTCTTTACCAACCAGATGAAGATCCGACCCAAAGATTCACTGTGCTGAGCCCCTCCAAGATAGCCAGGCTGTACCACTCCACAGCTGCGCTCTTGCCAGATGGCAGGATATTAGTGGGAGGGAGCAATCCACACCAGGGGTATAATATAACAGGAAAACCCTACCCAACTGAGCTGAGCTTGGAGGCATTTTACCTCCATTACCTGGACCCACAGTACACGAATCTAAGACCTTCAATCTTGACGGTGGAGCTGTCCGGCAGAGCGGTGTCGTATGGAGAGATCTTCTCCGTCACCTTCGTGTGCTCCTCCTACCGTCTGGATTTGGGGGTCTCCGTCACCGTTATTGCGCCGTCTTTTACTACACACTCGTTTGGCATGAACCAGAGGATGGTGGTCCTGATCGTGGTGAGCGTGGTCCAGTTATCCATGTTTGCTTATAAGGCTAATGTGATTGGACCAGTTAATGTTAACATGGCCCCACCTGGATATTACATGTTGTTTGTTGTCCATGCTGGCATTCCAAGTAACGCCGTTTGGGTTAACGTTAGATAAACCTTGCCATTCTTCTTCTCTCGTCAATCCTCGGATGACAGATTGTTTACATCATCAGTTGAAAATATCATGAATGTTGTCATGTAATCTTGTGCCGTTATTGCCCCTTGCTGGAGGTTAGATATATAGATAGAGCTATGTAAATCAGCTGAAATTGTAATTGATAAAAAAGTAAAAAACCACACTGCTCGGTAATTAACTTTTGTTTTTAAGTCTTACACGAGTAAATTGCTTTGTTAATCGATTTTAACATCATAATGGATTTTTGTGCTCTGTAACAGTGTTTACAATTCACAAAATATCATGATACTTGGGTTTATCATTGGAATTGCAGGTATTTACTTTTTGTATTGTATTGTTAAATAAAAAAATAAAAAATTAGCATAAAAATACTATGTGCCTAATACGAAAAGAAACCGAGGCCACTTGAATTATTAGGCACGTTATTATTACGATTGAAGACTAAACTAAAATAAATATTATTTGATTTGAAATACAAATAAAAATCAATAAAAAACAAAATTAATATTATTATTATCATGAATATAATTGCTATAATCATTTTTTTCCAGAATAATTGCTTGTTAAGAAGTAGTGGTGGGTATGGGAGTGTGGTTAAGATTACTTTTAAAAGTGCTTTTTATTCATAAATATATTAAAATAATTTAAAAACATAAAAAAAATCTATTTTAAAATAAAAAATAAAAACTTTTATTTTTTTAAAAAAAACATTGTTAAAATGCAGTGTAAAACAGGAACAAAAGGTAGGAATTCTCAAATTATTGCTTTCTTTCACTAATTGAATAATTTTTGTGAGCTGGGTTTGTATCACCTTTAATTTGGTTTTCTGTTTTATCTACTTTATTATAATGTCATATATTTTATATTTGTTTTGGGGACAGAATGGAAGAGATGCAAGCACTTTTATGGACGGTGTTTCATTCCAGTCCTGATTTTTTGATTTTTTTTTCTTTAATTTTTTTATTGAAGTTTTTTTTTAATTTTATCTTTCAATTGAAATTGATCATATATGTTATTTTTCATTTCATCCCATATTCTCTTGATTTTTTATTTGTTTTTGGTTCCTTTAATTTCTTTTGTTTAGACTTTAGAGATTTTGATTTGTTTCAATTTTTTCCTCCATTTAAAATTGATCATATATTTTCATTTCATCCTTTATTCTTTTGATTTTTTTTGTTTAAAATCCTTTTAATTTTTTCGGTCTCAGAGTTTTGATTTGTTGCAGTTTTGTCCTCCGATTGAATTTAATTATATATTTTATTTTTCATTTGTCCCTTGTTCTTTTAATTTTTTATTTGGCTTTAATTCTTGTGATTTTTTTGGTCCTTTTTCAACGGTTTTTACTTTTTATTTGTATTTATGTATCTATGTTTTTAATTTTTTGTTTTTTGATTTCTATCATATTTTTGCTTAGGGTTTTATTTTTATTCAGTTTAATCATGAAATTTTAATTTATATTGGTGATCATTAAAATTGATATTTCTTCTTTTTTTCTTTGTTTTTTTTAGTATTTTCTATTATTTTTTTTAGATCAAATGATTTTTTTATGCTCATAATATTTATTTTCTACTATTCCGAATATCTCTTCTTTTCTTCTTTGTTATTTTGTTTTTTTATGCTCGTAATATTTATTTTGCTCATATATGTGTGGGCGCATGTGCGCGCGCGCGCGTGTATGTATATAAATAGAGAGAGAGAGAGAGAGTTTAAAGGTTAACTAAATGGGTTTAAAATATTGTACATGCTGTCGTCCCATCTATTTTTAGCCCAGGTAGGAAACAACAGAACCCGCAACAGCTATCACCATGAATTAGCTAGACTGCATAATCATGTCCGGCAGCAGCTCGCCGGAGATTTTGCATTCCGAGATGCCGAACAAGACCGTTTAATGTGGTATGAACTACGAAGAAGCAATTTACTTGTTCTCCTTTATCACCTGGATTTAGTTCTTGACTCTTGCTGTGTACTTGTACCGGGTGGCCCAGAAAAGGTAGTGCAAGAAATTCAGAACACTTAACACACACAGGAGCCAATAGAATCGTTCCAGGTGATAGTGATTGAGGTTGGAGCCTGATAGCCATGGCCTGTTCTTGGAGTTACCTGTAACATTGTTAACTATTGATACAATCACTGAGCTGAGGTAGTACCCCATTGCCAGGGAGGCCCAGGAGAGAGACATGGCCAAAGATCTCATTCCTGCCGGCGCCTCCGTGAAGAAAAACTCCAGCAACCCGGCCAAGGTGAAGAGATCAGCTGATCCCAGGAATAGATACTGAAAGGCTATCCAGAAGAACGTGATCGGCAATTTGCCGGCCAGCCCAGAATCTGTAGCAACTCTCTTCCTCTTGATCTCAACAAGAGCTGCCACCGCCATTGCTATAATGGAAAGAACCAATCCGATGCCAATTCGTTTCAGACAAGTGATTCCCATTTCAGACTTGGTTAATTTCCTAGCGAACGGGATGATGAGATGGTCATAAACGGGTGCTAGCATCATAATGAAGACGACGGGAAACACGGGGAGGGAGGCTGGCGGGACTTTCAAGGAACCGAGCTTGGTGTCCATGGTGTCAGCTTGTTGCACAGAAAACGTGGAAAGCTGAGCAAGACAGCAATTGAGCATGATGGTGCAGGCAAATATGGGGAAGATCTTTATCACAATCTTGACATCTTCCACTTGCTGTACAGTGCATTCTAGAGTGGAGTGGATTGGCTTGTTGACCACCGCTTTGTTAAGCCAGTCCAGGCTTTTTGTTGGGGTTTCAGCAGGCACAGCTGCTGTGGAATTATCTATTGCATCCTTGCCGGCTGGAGCTGGAATGGAAGGGCTCGTTGTCAGGTTTGCAATGGCATTGCTTGAACTTGTGCTCATACAACTGTTAAATCCAGCAGCAACCAAAACCTGTTCAATCAAATCCAACTCAAAAATCATTCCATAGTTTGAGTTGGATCGCACAGTTCGTCTGCATCTCTGGTTTCTTATATAGACGAACCGATATGAACTCCTGTATATATATATATACACACACACATCACAGATCACAGAAGCTAAATTACCTTGGAAATGGTTGCCAGTGGGCTGCCAGAAGGTATTTTATTCCTGTAAGAAGATGATCCAGCAAGAAAGACTGGAATAGACAGGAGTATTGCAATGGTAGAGATTCCAAAGCCCCACACCCACCCTTTGTTATCTTCAACCCAAACAACAAATGTGACAGCAAACAGGGCTCCACATGAGAGACAGAAGACAAAGTAATTGAAAAACGTCGATCTCTGCTTCCTCCCTTGTGGGCTGCTCTCATCGAACTGCTCCGCCCCGTGTGCCGGCAACGACCCTTTTATCCCTCCGACGCCAAGCGCTACCAGATAAAGCCCTGTGAACAGCATCGCTGCTTTCGCACCGTCAATTTCTTGGCATGGGATCGTGGGGTTGCTTGCGTTGCAAGGTGGTGGCTTCATAGAAGATGAACGAGCTTGCACTGTCAGTATCACCAACCCCTGTTCCAATGAGATCATCGTTAGCCAACCAAAACAAAAATTGATTCCGTGGTAGGGACTTTTTTTTTCCTTCAAAAGAGAGAAAAATAGGAAAATTATGAACATATTAACTACTAAACACGTGGTTCATGAAACTGCGACTACTAGTGAGTTACCTATAGAGAAGGTCAGCTAGAAGGCATTATCACGATATACAGAATAGAGGAGCGAGAGAGTAAAATGGATTTATACGCCATTGGCATATATCTAAAGACAAAACCTTGAGGTGCACGTAACGTAGAAAATGATGCGACACCTTGCATGTAGGGCACAAAAATTTGTGATCTTCTGGAAGAGAGACAAAAATTATATATGTGCAGACTGAAACAAGATGAGATTTTGTCATCGAGCTGAGATCGAGACAAGGAGGTTATTTCTCTTGAACACAAGATTTATTTGCGGGTCCCTGCACTGAGAAATACGACTCCTCTCGATGGAAACGTTGCGTGAGTAACGTGTTGCTGGCCCCGCACCTCATTTACGCTCATTGAATGATTGATTCTTAAACCTGTGACTTATGTCAGCTTGATGATCTTGAATGTTTCAGAACATTCATAGGTTATATCAACCTGAAAATCTAGATCTTTTTTCAGAACATTCATAGGATAAATATACATGATATGCCAAAACATTGGTGTTCATTGGTGTTTTTTTTTTTTTTTTTTTTTTCCAAACCGATGAAATCTTGATGTATAAAATATAAGAAATAGTGTTAAGCTATTAAAGGAGATGCTTCGCATATAATTGGCAAAACTTATAATCTGTAGTGCAACTTAAAATGAATAAAATATGTAAACTTGAGCCCCGAAATAATACAATTGAGAAAAAGAAACTAGATTGATAAAATCTATAGATTTGAAATGCTATCTAGAAAGAAAAACAACATAGGTGAAGGTTTGGTAATAAATATCTGTTTGGAAATGTGATTCAGGTTGTTTTTAAAAATTATTTTTATTCAGAAATGTATTAAATAATGTTTTTTATTTTAAAAAAAATTATTTTTGACATCAATATATATAAAAATAATATAAAAACATCAAAAAAATTAATTTAATATATTTTTTTTTCAAAAACATTATAAAAACTCAATAACAACCTTACAATAAGATCATTTAAATGCGAGACGTGACATAAGATGCTAAGAAGACTCTTGTTTTTTTGTTATAATTTTCTTCTAACACAAAAAAAAGAAGACTCATCATGCAAAAACCCAAATTTAAGGATCTTGGACGAGAAAGATCAAGTTCTAGATCAGTTATAAATCCCTTGTGAATATTTTAGTGTTGAATTACGTAAACATAAAAGTCAATTCCCTACCGGATCAAATTGCTAATGATTTTTTAAGAAAAAAAATGAAATGAATACAAGCCACCCAACTATAGCGGCGCCCTGTTAGCTTCATTAACGTGCCACCCACTCTTGGGCACTATTTTTTCCTTTTCCTTCCTTTCCCCTGAACAATATGGATTTTTTAAGGTGGTCTTATTCCTCAAACCTAGGAACGAAGCAGGAATAGCTCATCGAGAAACTAATCAAAGAAACATTCTAAGAAAATCCACGATCTATCTTGCAGTTGTTGTTAGATGGGATTTATTACAGTCAGCAGTAACTGGTTTTGGTCAAGACATGATCATGAGTCGTAGATCGATGTAAGGTTTTTGTTAATTTTCCAGTAAAAACAAAGGGCCAAAGGTGAAACTAGAGGACGCCAGTCTGGTCTGTCTAGAGAGTTAATTAATAAAATAGGTTTCAAACAGCTCCATCCCCACCCAGAGAGAGGGAGAGAGAGGGAGAGAGAGAGAGAGAGAGAGAGTAGAGACTGCAATTACCAGGAATTCAATGGCTGCACTTATCAGGAAGACATGATAAGTAGTGAAAAAAGTATCGGTCAGGAAACCTCCAAGAAGGGCCAAAAGAAAAGACGTCCCCATGAAATTCGTGACACTGTTTGCCGATTTGGATGGAGATAAGTGCATATACTCGGACAAATACATCACCAGATTGCTAGCATTTGCTAGATACGCCAGGTTCTCCAATATCTCCACACCTGCATAATCATCATTGTATAATAACATAATTAATGGGGTTTAATTTCCTGAACATAGTAATCGGTCTGCTGTATTTAATCAGATACAGAAAAAGACTTCCATCGAAACATGTTATTGAAGATCAGCGATACAGACCCAGGACGAAGGAAGCAGCCAGCATGCCACCATGGCGGCCACGAAGTGCAGGCCTGTTTCTCCAATCCACATAGCCCTCCCATCTGGTCAGCTGCTGTTCCTGCAGTTCCTGAACCAGAAACAAGAAAAAGAAAGAAAGCCGTGACGATCAGGAGCCAGTGAGAGATCGACAGAAACAGCTTTTTTTTCCTTTTTTTTTGAAGAACACTAATCATGAAGAGAGAGTGCAGACTGCGAACGAAGCAATTAGTGGGGGCAAAAGCTAATTAAAAAACAAAAGAGAAGAAGAGAAAAGAAGAGGAACCCACCATCTCCATCTTTCCTTTACAAAAGGGGTAGGCCGGGGTTGGATCTCTGGAGAGGGTGGAGACTTTTTGCGTACAAAAGCAGAGTGGATGGCTGGTGGGGGATTTAAAGAGCGGAGGGAAGGAAGGGCCAACTTGAGACACAGTGGTCAAAGAGACTTTAGAAAATGACTTCGATACTTCTCTGCGTTCCTAAAGAATTTTTATTTTTTCTTCTTCAAAATTCGATTTCTAATATATTATGGTTATATTTGCAAGCAAAAACACCACTCTCTACTACTTGTATTTATAGTTATTAACAATGGCAGTGTCTTATCAAAGATCGTTACGTCATGTTTGATTCCCAGCTAAGAAGTGGCAGTTCACATGTTGTTTAAAGACCTAAGATGAAATCTTTTCAACTAGCTTTAGTGTTTGAAAAACTTTAAATAATATAAATGGATTCTATAAAAAAAAAATTAAAATCGTTTTTTTTTAGTACATGAAAAATAAAATTATGGTATTTAAAATTTGTTTTTTCCAAGATAGCCAAAATCACTTCGTTAGAATAAGGTCGGAACATGATTCTTTCACACCTTCTTGCAACATTATTATGAGCATCTTCCCAATCAAATTTCCCCTTGTAAACCATGTATGGACCCACATTCTACATTTAGGATAACCTAGCTTTATTAAAACATTGGAATCTTCATCGATAATTTAAAGGTCACTATTATTGTTCTCGTGATTTTAATATTTGTAAACCTTAATTTTATTTGTTAAATAAAATTATCTTTTAAAAAATTATAAAATAAATATAATTGTGAAAACAAAAAAGACCCTACATTGAATGGTCCTCCTTCCATGAGCCCAATACTTGCAGTTAACTGAATCTCGTTGTGAAGGGACACCTTCTCTCTTGCAGCAACACACTCGATGGCCCCATGCATGTGCCTCGGGTGTTTGTTTATGATCGACACCTAATAGCTCATGTTCCTTAAAATCACAAAAGAACTAGTAATGATCTTTTCCTAATGACGCACAATGATTTTTTCCTAGGCAGTCATACAATTAATGGATAAAGAAAATTAAATAATTCATACATCAAGGTTATAGAGGTGGAGATTGATATTCTAGTAAAGAAGCTCCCATAAAATATTTTGTTTTATCCAATTATGAATCAAACCTAAATTAGGAAATCATTGTTAACCAAACTGAAAACCACACACAATATCACCTTACTTTTGACATCGTGTCATGCAGTCTTTTAAAAGATAAAAAAAATATTGTCGCGTCGGTTCTTCATTTATGATTGGATATTTACATGCACCATCATGATTCATTCTCATCACATCCATAAACATATTACTATAGGGTTATTTTTTGCATTTATAACTCCATGCACGTTACTAGAACTAGAAATTGACTCAAGCATCATTTCTACCATGATTTCATGAGGAACAAATTCTTCTTTGTGTGCATAACAATACAAGTATTTCTCTATAAACCTTGAATCATAACATATATGCTCCCACACTGAGTATTGTGATCACTAGATTTGTTGTGAGAGGTTGAATTGTTTTGAAGTTGGGGGTGATTGTTGGTTGTAGAGAAAAAATAGAAAAGGAAGGAGTAAAAAGGGAGAGGAAGAGGGGGTTTGATAGTCAGGTCATAAACCAAAAATCACTAACTACTTTACTGATAAAATATATATGTCGATTAAATTGTCAATAACTTTATTGGTAATAATGTCACATCATTGTACTTTTTCGCTATATTTACTACCAACATTTATTGACGAGAATTTTTCATCGAAAAAAGTGTATGTAAAAGTCATGCGTCATCTTTCATGTATTTTTTTTTCAATGTAATTCTATTTGTATATATGAAGGAAATGTTTTTGTTGGTGCTTATTGAAGGATAAGAAGATGAAAAAACACTGCTAGTAAAATTCACAGAAAATACCAACAAGAAATTCATGTATTCATTGATTTTATAGTAGTGTTCTTCATTTGATGGATGATGATAACACCAATAAATTTAAATTAATAATAAGATAAGTCTTTTAGTTATATATATGTGTATGTGTGTGTAAAAGATTGAAATATTACACCCAATTTATTTTTTCATTGAAGAAATAAGTTTAATTTGAAAAAAAAATCATTCTAATTGTAATTAATTTACCTGTCTATTAAATCCAAGTTACACAAAAAAGAGCAGGATTCTCAAATTTATTAATTAACTCTTGGTTAAGTTCTTAAAGTTAAAGGAAGTGGTTGAGCCACAAATGATCTTGATGATTGATTTGATTGTGTAGATTATTAAACTTGAATGACATCATGTTATTCCTTAAAATAGTATTATTTATATTGAAAATAATAATATATTTTTAAAAAAATAAAAAAATAAAACTAAATTGTAATGGATTAACAAGATTATATTTTAAATCATAAGATTTGCGAGGTTTGATTATATCAATTAATATATAATTTAATTTAGAATTCAGTTCATATTAGATTTTAAATTGATAAATAAAAACTTGAAAAAGGAAAGAAATGAGGAAGCTTTCATTAATCGATTATTTTTATACAATAAACCTAGAGAACAACATTTTTTTTATATCAATTTAATATATATAGACAAATAAAAACTCTTAACACAAAATTTAATTTATAAACTTGAAAAGGTAAAGAAATGAGGAAGCTTCTTAAAAGGCAATCCGTTGAGGTTTTGTACGATCAAGGGCGAATCTCTAGCTGCATGTGATTCTTGAAAAAACAATTTATCTTCGATCGATCAATCAATCAATCGATCTTTTCCCTTTTTCGTGCATGAATATTGGCCCTTCACTCCTTGGATATTTCAACCACCGTCGACATGTGAACTTCCTCCACTTTATTTATTGTTCCGTACGTGTAGCCTGTGTTTTTTAGAACATGTGCTTAGCCAGGGTTAGTCAATTGCTTTTTTTAAGTAATTTTTATTTATTAATGCATTCTAAAATTAAAATATCAGTGTATAAATATATAAATCAAGCTGTCCAACCATTGAAGGAATCTTTCTACTCTATTTTTTATGTGGAGATCTTCTTCTTACAATGAGAATAAAGTCTTGTAAGAACCAGGATGTTGAAATTCATCTCCCCACACCACCACTCCTTAACCTGAAACATATACCATTTAAAAGTTTTTTTTTTTTTTAAAATTTCATTTCTTGATATCTTCTTTCAGAAAATCTCTCTTACATCTGAATTTTTTCGAGGGGAACGTGATTGCATAAATTAAAAGTTTAAGGGTCAATTTTTTTTAGTTTGTAAGGTTCAGTTGAAACGGTGTTGTTTAGGGAGCTTGAGATCCTTTTCGGCTGATCGCGTGACTATTTCAGGCAAACCAAACTGATAAATCTGATCAAATCCTAGGTTCCGACCACCACTGATCCACAGAGTAGTGTCCCCTCCCCTTGATGGTGCCATCCTCACTCGCTGTTTGTCCTTTTTTTTGCCATGGAAGCCCCTGAATTCTTATCTTGAGTTAGCTTTCCATTGATCTCAATTGTTTTTGACACTTTTTTGTTCAACTTTGAATCACCATAAAATGAGTTATAGGTATCCAAATTTGGTGAGGATTAATCCTACCGGAGGGAAATCATCCCTTCTACCATTCCCATAACTTGTTTGATCATAATAACTTCTCATTTATCATGATTAAATCAAGGAAACGGTACCCCCGGTCAAGCATTAAATCAGGGAAATTAGCATCTTTTGTTACACTTTTCGGCAACAAAGCCACTACAAATTCATTCTGGCAGTGATATCAGATACTACTGATAAATTTATGATGGGACTGTGTAATTTTCCGGCTATGTTGGCCACCATTTGTTCCAGGTGCAAGATCCATGATTGAACCAGAGGGGATGATGCAGCTTGCTATAGAATTTGGCTTGCAGCCTCACCATGTTGCAATATGGTTTTGAAGCCGTGGAGCTCTGTTCAGGCACAAACAAGACGATGACCTCGCCGGTGTCTGAAAATGCTTTAAATCATTTGACCTTGAGCATCCTGTACCCAATACTCTCCTGAAACTCGGGTGCCTTGACGATGCATCAAGTTCAAAGTCATCAAATTAAACCCGAGATGTCTATAAAACTCAACATAACGACACTCCCGGATTCAAATCAATATGGTAACTGCATCTTCTTCTTCTTCTTCTAAAACTTGAACATTCTAAGTCATCAAATTAAACCCGAGATGTCTATAAAACTCGACATAACGACACTCCCGGATTCAAAGCAATATGGTAACTGCATCTTCTTCTTCTTTTTCTAAAACTTGAACATTCTCTACATCTAAATGAACAAATGTATAGTGTCACAAGGCTCCTAGCTAAACTAACTTGGCCATCGAGGTCTTTAACCCTTCTAGGAGACTTGCTTTGCAGGTGTTTAGGTTGTCCAAGCACAACCTCCTACACCTTCCAGCTCATAACAGTCTTGGAAAGACGTTAAAAGGTTTTCGGCCAACTCATCAACTGCTAATAAAAGACCAGAGAAAATTCATCTGACCGGAAAAATAAACAAAGCCAAAATCACATGATGATGACAAATTATGACAAACTTCACCACAGAATCCTGCGCATAGAGAAAAAAGGTTGTCATAAAACTGTTCTCACACGCTTATATGATAATATTAACCCAGAAAAACAAGATTCCAAGTCAAACAAAGAGAGTTGGTCATTTCCTTGCTTACATATCGAGGATTTGATGATGATGATCCTTGACATTAAACCGCACTATGGTTGTTGGTTTTCACACAGGTCAGCACTTAAGACCGGCAGCAAGCCAAGCAGCCTATTACTACTGTACAAACCACTAGTTACTAGAAAAAATCGTCGAGTGCTCATATTTAGTGTATTCCTCAGTACCCTTTATAAAACAAGATAAAATGTAATTTCCAACAAAATTAGGCACATTGACCTCATGCAATAATTCTTTCTAAACAAATAGCTGGAAGGATCATAACCTCAAGAAAACTGGGATTTAATTAGGCTCCATAGCGATTGCTAAAAAAAAAGATACACATTTTCACTCTCAGTTTGAGAGCATTAGATCTCTATGAAAAATCTCGTGCAGGAGAGAATAAGAGAAAGTAACCCCCAAAATATATTCAAATATTGAAACAAGGGAGGTAAGATCCTGGCAGGTCCCAATTGACACAACATAGACATGGAGAAGCAGAATTGTTGTCTTACTATTGAATGAAATGTATAAACAAACAAACTGGTCCATCAGTTCGACAAGCTTTACAAGCTCGAAGGCTTGCTAATACGTCGGAGGATGCTCCACATAAAAGTTGATATAAAGAAGAGGATGATACCAGTAACAATAGCATACTTGAGACCTAGGTTCACCAACAAGTTTACCAGGAGGCCAGCCAACACAACACCGCAGAAATTTGCCGATACAGCTGACCAGAAAGGCATATCAAGAATCGAAGCTATGATGGCTCCAGTCCATGCTCCTGTTCCAGGGAAAGGAACAGCCACGAAAAGCATTAGGCCAAGCCATTGAAACTCTTTCACTGGACCAGATTTCTCTTTGGCATTCTCAAATAGCATGTCAAGGAACCGAGATGCGGACTGGTTCCTTCCAGCAAGGAAAGAAGCAAATGGCTTCAAGTAAAGTATGATGAAAGGCACAGGAACCATGTTCCTGCAAATAAAGCCGCAAATGACAATAATTATCTGGGCTTGATTTCTTTTTTCAGAAAGAGATTGTGCTTCTGACGAACACTAATGTATGACAACATAATTAATAACTTATAAATAAATTACGAATTTCTTCAGCCAAACTTAGCAAAAAGAAATACAAAAGAATCAAAATAAATTAAATATTCATGAAACTCAATTAATGTGGCTCTAATTATACTTCGAACAGCATTAATTTTTCAAACGGGTTGAAGGTGACTGTAGAAAGCAAAGAAACACATTTTTTTTACTTTTAAACACCTCTATCTATCAGCATCCATGATGATGATGAAAAACAAAAAAGAACTAACCCAACAACAGATAAGATAGTGAGCATTATAGGCTTGAGTTGCATCCAATAACCAACAGGAATAGCCCCACGGAGCTCAAGCACGGGAAGTGTAGCAAGAGCAAAGACCACAGCTTCATCAGGCCAGCCCAGTCTACGAAGAGAAGTAGCAATCTTTAGACCAAAGCCGGAGGCTTTGATGGAATCGACAGCTGCATTAGCATCCCCAGAAGCTGCAAACCAAACAAGAGAAAGAGACGTCCAAAACGCGACCCAGAAGAGAAATTTGGCAGGCTTTGGCTCAAATGACGGAAAAATCCCCTTGTCTTGGGTTGTATCGAAAAACCCATTTGAAGAAGCTCTAGTTGAAGTAGATGATGAAAGAAAACGAAGACCGTCCAAACGATGAAATGCTAAGAATGATGGCTTTGACTTGAGAAGAGGTTGTTTCTTGTGAGTAACAATGGAGAGCCTTGTCGTCACTTGCCCGCATATGATTTTGAAACGATTTTCTCCGAAAGATACTGATGACAGTGATAATAGTGACGCAGAAGCTGCCATTGGACGGATCAGAGCAGAGGGGAGAGTTTCTGCAAATGTTTAGGATTTTTAATTTTTTGCCTTGCTGAAATTCAAGGAATAAGGGTTAAGGCAAGGTTTCGTCCGACCTTGGTCATCATACAATCTGATGCAAGGCAAGCCCAACCCATATGATAAAATAATATTAAAAAAATCAAAAAAAAAAAAAAAACTCAAGAGTCATTTAAAAAAACTTGTGGTTTTCTAGTATATTTTTCTATCAATTTTGTTCAATATTGGGTCATAAACTTATACTATAAAGTACAAACCATATATAAATTACCTCATTTTCTCTTACGCTTCAAGAACAAAAATCCATAAAATACTTGAATTTCACGTATATTTTCCTACCATTTTTTTTTTTTTGGTTTTATCACATGTTATCCTTTCACTTTTGTTCAATATCAAGTCGTAAATTTATACTATAAGAATAAATCTCTTATGAAATACCTGAATTTCTCTAAGATTTCTAAAAAAACCAAAAACTTCTTATTTGAAAAACACACAAAAAAAAATTTGTACATATGGCCAAATACTACAAGTTTTCAAAGCATATTGTCATAAAACAAATTGCATCTTTCTCATGTTATAAAATGTAAAATAGATATCATAAATAGTTTATGATTATTCATTAGGGTTTTACAAAAATATCAAATGAATTTTAGCATTTTGTGTATTTTTTGTATTTTTAATACCTGAGAATATACTCTACAATATATTTTATACCTCCAAATATTAAAAGTCTATAGTTAAATCCTAATACCTTTAATATAAAATGAACAACATTATTGGTGAATGATTTTTGATATTTTAGTCAAATCATAAAGATGATTGTAAACTACATATAATATCATTTTACATCTTAGAACATGATAAATATGCAAAAACAATTTATGAAAATATATTTGGAAAACTTTTAGGATTTAGATGTATGGACAAAAACAAAAAAAAATGCTTGTGAAATAAGGATTTTTTTATTTTTCTAGAAATTTCAGAGAAAAGCTTTAAAAAATTAGGTTCTAACCCAATAAGGTAGAAATTTTATCATGAATAAAGATCTACTTAGAACCTTAGGTGAGATCATCAAATAGAAAATTTGACATAGAAAATCAATCAAATAACAATGCAATTTACTTTAAGTTGGGTGTATTGGGTTATACATTTTGTACATGCACAACTGGTTTCCTTACCCAAATTTTCACAAACCATTAAATTTTCTAGTGACCATAATATTAAGTGACCACTCTTGAGTTATGTAATTATAATTTTAAGATTATACCAAAAAACTATCTTCCATATCTAAGGAGGAAGACTCATTGTTCTCAACACTATGCATGTCACAACACTACTTGTCTAAATAAAAAGAAAGCTACATCAATCAAAAACGACAATTTTGATAAAAACAAAATATATTTATTTTGATTTTCCTTTTATATTGGTTGGTAGATAAACTACATAATTTTATTCTTCAATCTTCATTTTAATTTATTTGGAGTTGCCTTTAATTTACCTTTTATATAGTTTTTAATAGTTGATAATATATTTTTGGTATTGTATGGTTAAATAAACAATAATTTAGAGAAAAAAAATTAATCTCATTGGAGTCCATTACCCAATTTATAGGTTTGGTTTTTTAACCCGGGTTACTTTATTCACATGTTTGAAAGTTTACTTATCAATCCTATATGTTTTTTTTAAAAAAAAAACTTATGTCATGTTTTTATCGGTCATTCAAGTTGTCTTTAGACCCATTAAATTGACCGATTCATTTTGAGTTAACTCTCATATAATTTAATTAAAAATTTGAGTTAGATATAAAGTCAAATTAATATATTTCAAAATTAAATTACTTGATTGGATTTAATAATATTGTTGGAAAATCTATATTTTTTAAAAAAATTAATCTAATTTGTAGTGGAACATGGGAATTCAACTAGTCACCAAAGCAAGTTGGGTTTTGATAATGGTGCTGAACAAGGTTGTCAATTTTGTTACGTTTCGTCTAGAATGATTAATATATCTCGTTCTAGTTCAAAAACCAGAACAAAGTATAACAAAATTCATTTTGCCTGTTATGGAAATTCAGCTCAAATTCTGTCCAGAACGTTCCGGTTCTGTTCTGTCCATTTCTGTTCGGCCAAATAATATTTTTTTAATAATATATAATTTTACAATATTAATCATATCTCATAATTCGACCGTTAGATTGATATGATATTTTACAAGGAGTCTATATATATTGATATAAATTAGATTAAAATTTCAGAGCAATCAAAAAATATAACAACTTTACGAGATTAACGATTGCTTCTTGTAATATTATCTAGGCTCATGATTTTATTTAGAAAAATCATTTTACTGTATCTTTTTTTAGATTATTTTTTTTTAATTTAATTATTCAACAAAAAGTTTATTAGGAATTGGAAGTTATAATTTGCTTTGATTTGTTTTATTTAAGGCTATCATGGTCTTATAACTCAGGTAACATATTTGAAAGGTTAACCTATGTTGACCCGAGTTGATCCAATATATCATCGTTCAATATTTATTTTAAGATATTAGCTTAATTTTTTTTAGTTAAAATAATTTTATTTTTGAATTTAAACTAAAAAATATTGTTTGCTAAATTAATATCTTTATAATAATAATAATACAACTATGAAATAGAACACCAATACATTTTAAAACCCAAATATTTTATTATAATTAAAAAAATAAAATTTGCAACATTGGTGAATAGTTTCTCCATCAGCGCACGGGCAACTAACCAGTATCACGTTTAACGGCATCATCAATGCATCTTACATGTAAAAGTGAGTAAAACTGTTTTCCCAAGTCGAATAAAGGCTTCTTTTTCTTCTTCTTATTTTTCCCGTACCAACTGAAAACGGTAACGTTGCAATCCGGTTGGAAGCGTGCTTGTTCAAGAGTTCATTCTCTTGACATCACGTGCGGGTCTCCCTCGAACTGAGCCACCGGATTATGACGAGTCGCAAAAGATACAGACCCAACTTCACGCTCTACGACCGACCTGCTCCCTACCCTAAACGGCGTCCTCCTCCTCCTCCTCCTCCTCCTCCATCCCAACCCAACGAAGTCAAGCCAACTACGAAGCCTCCTCCGCCGCCTGCGGTGGTCGTGAGGGATCTACCTCCGGACTGCTCAGTTCTTGATCTGAAGTCGCGATTCGCAATCTACGGCGAAATCTCCCGCATCCGGATCGATCGTGATGGTCATGGTTACATCACCTATCGTTCCAAGGACTCCGCGGAGGCTGCCATCACCGCTTCTCTTGAAGCTTCCTTTGGCATCGCTATTGACTCTAAAAAGGTTACAATTTATTTATTATTCGGTTAATTTTTCACAAAGATTTGAAAATTACAATGGTTAATGGAAGGTGTTGTAGAATTTGCCTTAGTTCTCATTTATTGGTTAGCTTCAATTTTGGATTATTGAAATTAGGGTTTTTTTCAGGTCCGAGTGTCATGGGCAGCTGATCCGCTAGTGCAATGGAGAGAAGGGGTTGGAGCTGGAAGTAGGAAAGACAGTGGGTCACCACCATCATCATCATCCAAACTCTTGAGGGGCGGGATACCCTTAAGCAGACACGGGAGAGGTAATAAGCTTGCGTCAGCCATAGTGAACCCAACAAGTAGTAGCAGTGACGGTTCTTCTGTGTTAGACGAGCCTTTCAAAGGCAGAGAAATTATTGCTTATGATGATATCCTCTAGTTTTTCTTCCTTAAACATTGAACTAGGTTTAATTGTGGTGTCATGTCAAGTGTGCCTAGAAATCACATCGAAGTTTAGCAACTTTAGATGAAATTAGTGGAAGATGTTATGCGTTGCATTGCTCCTTGCTTTCGTGTGTGGCTTCTGTATTACTATTAATAGGTCATCGATGAATGCAAAGTTGCTGTTTTTACTTTCATGTTGAGATTTCTGGAAATGGGTTTCTTTTTCCTGATTGGAATCTAGTCTAGTCTCGATTAGATTGAATGAATTTGAGTTGGACTTCCATTTGAGAGTTTACTGGTTCTCGTGGTTAGGTTTTGCAATTGAGGTTACTTATTTTTGATGTTCCTAGGAAGTTGATATATGTTTAGGGGTGTGTGGACTGGCATAAAGGCATCGCTATTCCCTATTGTTCTTGCAGGATGTGGTGCCTTTGACCCCAAAATTGCTCCAGCTATGATGACCATGATGACATGCTCGGTGCTCCCTGCATTAATTTGTGTTTGATACTCTATTGCCAAAGCATACATGATTCTTTCCTTGATTATCCAGTGCGAGTTTTGGTTTTTTAATAAATTTGGATCAGGAGTAGTGGTCTGTAGGAAATGATTGATTTGATTGCACATGTAGGGCCTACAAGTATGGAATAAGATGAAAAGAAATTCCTCCTATAAACGAGGAGAGAGGAAGCAAACCTTTTCCTTTTCTTTTCTTTTCTCTTTTTTTCTTTTTGGCATATGATGAAGGAAGTAATCAAGACGAGTGACAATTATCTGATCAGCAGTTGGGAAGAAGTGTTTGGTAGCCTGGAAAATCATAGACCAGACAATATTTTTTTCCTGGTTTGTGGTGTTGGGGGGGTATTTTTATACAGTATAAAAAATAATTTTTATTATGTTTATACTTTATAACTATTATAGTGGAGAGGTTTTAACGGTATAATTGCCTAATGATTATTAGTTATGCTATACTTCATATAAAATCATTTTTTCTTAAAGATCAAAATGAGAAGAAAAAATTATGCTCTTACAGGTCTTATCTACGAGTTAATTTAGATTTTTTTAGGTCAGACAGGTCATTTTTTTTTTTTTTTTTTTATGTTTTTAAACTCAAACTTATGTTATTGATTTATAAATTTGATCCATGAGTGGCGACCCGACTCCAGGGTCAATTAGGGACAAAATTCAAATCATGGGTCAAGAGAATCAACACAAGTAACATGATGGTAAAAGTGGTTTCTATTATTTGAGGATTGATTCAGGATAAGACTCGAGTTACGAGGTTAAGTTGACTGTTAACTCAAGTTAATGTAAAGATTAAAATGACCGTTAACTCTCTGCAATGTTATTTCTTACTCTCTTGACTGGTATTAGGATCCAGGTCACAAGTCAAATGGTCAAACCAAGTTGGGTCATAATAATAAGAATAAAAATAATTATTATTATATTTTTAAAACATGACTCAAATATTCACTCGAGGCAAAGACTAGGTTATGGATCAGGAGAGTTAACTCAGGTTGATTTGTGTCAATTTAACACGTGTTGATCAGGGTCAATGTAATAATAAAAATGTTTATTATTATAATTTAAAAAACCAACTAAAAGCTCAATTTATGTATTTTTTTTTAAAAAAACATAATAAAAAAATTTGTGTTTTGACAAAAAAAAAAAGTTAAGGGATTTTTTACTTTAATTTTTTTGGGTCAAATCTAATCAGTGGGTATATGATACCGCAGTTCAACTTGTGGTTGCGTTTAACTGCAACTCCAAACTTGCCATATACCAAACGGGACCCAGTTTTTTACTGCGGTCCCTCTGAAAAATCTAAAGTCTTGCCGCAGCAGCAAAAGCTGCTTTTGCAGCAGCGGCCTGAAATCATACGCTGGCAATAAATCCATCAATGCCTCCCGCGTTCAATTCGTCTTCTCCGGTCCTCACCTCTCCGATCAAAATTAATTTTATTTCCTTTAAAAATTATTACTTTTCCAAAATCGAACCTGACCAGTTCTTTTCTCGAAGGTAAAGATCAATTTCTTGTCACATTTTCAATTCCCTCTGTCATTTATCTGATTTGAGCCTCATCATTTTATTTTACATCTCATTTTCTAGCTTTGATATTGAGTATAATGTGTGTTCGAGGGAGGGGCTTGATTGATCGGTTACATGGTGATTAAAGAGATCTTGTTGTGATTATTCAAGTGAAAGAGTGGATTACTGTCTATACTTAATTTATTAAATTAAATGAATGTGATTTCGAAGATAGATCCATTGAATTTTTGTGATTCTCAATCATTTGTTTAATTTACTTCAATTATTTCAAATATTTTGTTACTATAATTATTAAAAAATATACAAAATTATTCCAATAAAATATTTATATATATGTATGTATATGTGTGTGTATACATGTGTACTTTTAATTAATTTAATAAGTTGACAACAATATAAAAAGTATGATAACCAAACAAACGAAACTGTTTTTCATTAAACTCAATCTCAACCACAGTTTTAACCAAACACTTAAATTTCAGTTACGAACCACAATTAAAAACGTTTTTCATGAAACTATTTTTTTCAACATTAACTACAATAAGAACCACCTTGCCAAACAGACTGTCAATCTTTCCTCTTTTTAAAAAAAAAACTCAAACCGGTCTAGGCTGTCTATTGAATCCCAAGTCAACCAATCATGTCAGTCCATATTTACATGCCAAGCTAGTTCAAATTTACATTGGATAGTTCAGATTTACGTTCAATAGGCTTTATAATTAAGGTTTATAATATTATTACTAAAAAAATATATTGTTTAAAATATGTTAATTTGATAATGATATATATTAACGTAAAATATGTTTTTATATATATATATATTCTACCTTTACCTTATATTTGAATACCTTTGGGTTTTGATTCATTTTAATTTAAATTTCAAGAGACCAAACGAGGCTAAGATGATAAATGATAATTTAATATCAAGGAAGGTTGTTATTCTTTTCTTTTTTTTCAAATAATGAACGTAATCAAGGAAATATGTGATTTAGAATACAGTTTAAATAATAATTATATGATCAAATAAGAAGATTAAGTATTTTTGTAAGAATAACAAATATTTTATTGGTTAAATAAGATAATTATTTTTCTGTTGCGATGGGGTTAATCCTAAGTTTATTATCAGCGTTACTAGTTTCAAAGGTTAACACAGATAAGTCTTTTTAAAACTAAATTATCTCATTGTCATCTTTTACTATTTGATTTATTGGAAATCAATCTTCAAACTCTCTGTTTTTTTTTCTATCAGGTTATCTCAATTATTTTTTATACATATATATTTTTTTCCTCTATGAGTTTTTTTTCCTATCAAATTTGAGCATCATTTTTTTTATTGTTCTCTTTTTTCCTTTTGACAAGTTTTATAAATTGTTTTTTTTTCATGATTTTGTCCTTTTAAATTAAATTGATTGAAAATCAAGCTTATTGATTGAACAAGTTCAAGGATTTTCTAGGTTTTGTGGTCACATGATTACAGGTTAATCTTAGTTGACCTGGTTTTTTTCATTAATTTTTTAAATTATATTTTTTTTCATTCAAAAATTAAGTTATTTGACAATTCAACTTCATGATATTATTCAATTTGTTTTTAAACGTGTTCACTTTGGTATCATAATCGAGTAAGAGATTTTGTATCTTGACTTGAACGAGCTCAGATTGAGTCTTTTTTTTTTTACCCTTTCAAATTATACTTTTTCCTTAATTTTCATTCTTTAATATTTTATTTGCTCGAAATTAAGCGTCATTTTATTTATTTATTTATTTATCATATTCTCATTTAATTTATTAGGATTTCCCGTGCTCTTCTCTATGAGATTACCCCAATTTAACAGTTTTTTTAATTTATTTTAATTTTACTGTTTATTATTTACTTGTTAAATAATATAGGTCTTTTAACTTTGTTTTCATTATCTTTTTTTATCTTTTTATTTATTTATTATTATCGTTGACCTCTTTTCAAGTTTTTTGTTTGTGGTCATGCTACAAATCTAGTTATATAAAAAGCACTAAAAAAGAAGAGAAAAAAAACAAAAGAATCTGAAACGAGAGATTCTGATGGCTCCCCTGAAGCTAAGAATCTTAGACCATTTATCCTTCGAAGTTTTCCATTAAGCTTGCCCAAACACATCCTCTATTTTATTTTATAAACTATTTGGCCCCCTGCTGTACGTGGAAAGTTCAATTTGCATCCTATCGTTCATTTTCTTTCTGTTGATTTTTCCGAAAATTGCATAAACTTTCCGTAAGAATGTTATAAATCTATGATTTACATATGAATTCAGGGAGTTAAGAAGAAAAACAACCATCACATTTAAAAAACGAAAATCAAGACATTAACTAGATTGAATTAGAAATTATTGGTTTCAATTTTTTTTTTATAAAACTCAATTTGGTTATTTTTAAAAGTGAATATCGAATGGAATTGATTTGGAAATACTCATCTTATAATAATAAAAATATAATTTAAAAAATCATGCAATAGTAATGATGATGATGATGATATTTATCGATTTAAAAAAAATAAATATTAAAAGATTTAAATTGTATTCTATTCCTAGATGTTATTAAAAACACATTATTAAAGATAAATTATGATTATTTCACTCTTGATATCTAATTAGTTAATTATTTCCTAATCCATCTAGAACAATAATTAATTAGTCATCGTGGGTTCGAACAACAATATATTGAGCTAGGATAAATATTATAGACCATCAAAAACTTGAAGATTTGATAAAAACTCCTTCCATATTTAAGAAAATATTACAAAGTTCTATAATGTATTTAAGCATTTAAATACTTTTAATAAATTTTTATATGATTTATTGTAATTTATCCATTTCATTATCATGCTTTCAAATTAGCCAGAGCCTTGTCCTTTTTTAGTTTCCTTCAACTGTTTATTTTGTCTTGAAAAAATGAGAAAAGTAAAGGGTAATATAAGTAGGAAAAAAAATAAGAAAATCGAAATAAGGCAATTTTTAAACCAAAAAATTCCAAATTGTGGGTGGTCAATGCTGGTCAAGGGACCATTTAACTATATTTAATCATATAGTGATATTAACTGGTTTTGGTAAACTACAGGGACTACTTTTTATATGCCTATTTAAATTAAATGCGTGTGACGCTTTCAAGGGGGTACTGTTCGTTGTTGGTCTTACAATACCATTTTACGCTTCCTTGTCTCCATGTGTGCGCTCAAATAGTTCGACGAAATGCCTGAACCATGCTCTCTATCACTCACGCGCCTACTTGCTTCATAAATTTGAGCCCTCAAATATTTCCCCCCTACAATTCTACTTCTAATGCTCACAATCTTATCAGAAAAGGAAAAACAAAAAATCTAGAGTTACGCTTTCTTGCAGTGAAGGAGACGAGTGGCGGTGGATTTTTTGAATTGAAAAACAGCAGTTGGGGTTGTGGTGGTGAATTTGTGAGGAGGTGTAATAGAAGGGATTGGGAAGGTAGTGGGGGCAATATTGATTTGGAGACTAAGATTTTGGAGTTTATGAATAGTTCAAAAAACCCAGAGATGTTTCCAAGCAAGAAACAGCTGGTTGATGCAGGAAGAATGGATCTTGTTATGGGTATTTTGAAGGAAGGAGGGTGGCTCGCTTTGGGTTGGGACTTCGATGATAATGTTGACGACGTAGATGTAGTCGATTGGTATTCTTCTTTAACGGATAATAAAGATTGTGGGGCTGCTGGAATTCAAGACAAGGCTATAGAGCGTAACGAAGAGCAAAGCTCTCAGGTTCCTTGCTCGTCCTCTGGTAGATCGATGTGAGGCTTCTAATTTTTGCTAACCACTTTTTTTTTTCGTTGCAATTGCTGTTTCTTATGGCGTTACATTGAATTATACAGCCTAAAAGAAAAGAGGGGTAAGAGATAGCTTGCTGGTTGAATGAATGGATACTCTTATCCTTTTGCTTTTGAGTTAGGTACCGAGTCTTCAAGCTTCACTATATCCGAGAAAAAAAAAAAAAAAAAGACCTCTAAGCTCTGAAAGTAGGTTTCTTGTAACACTTATAAGGGTATTATCAGTTAGTAGTCTAGGATAATGAGCATGACTGCAACATGTAGCTGAAAGGTCTCAATTTTGTCATTTTCCCCTTGTTTGCTCGTTGCAAAATAGCAGTGCTTTGCTGTTCCCCCAATATTTCAGTGTGTAACTTGGTAAACCACTTATCCAGAATTAAAATAAAACTTACAGATATCCATGACTTTCAATAGCTGTTTCCGTGCCATATTCCCATAATTTTTTAAGCTTTCATTTTATCATCTATTCGTAAATATCATGTGTAGTTTTTTATCCATCTATTCTGTGCTCTCAGAGATATAGCGACTGAGGATGATGCTGGGATTGGGGGTATACTGTATCGATTAGAGAAAGAAAGGAATATGAATTTGGGGGTTGCATTAAAAGAAATTGAAACCATTACTCGTGTCCAAAGTAGCAATGTTAACCATGATTGGCTCCATAAAACCACAAAGAATGGGGTAAGTTTCTTTTTTCTTCTTAATTTAAATCAGTAACCAATATTGCTCTTTAAGCTCCACGTCTGACAACTCAGCATATATACAGATTACTTGCTATTGTAGATGTGTTTAGTTCATTAAAGACTATTTAATATAATACCATTTAGTTAATAGAGATATCTTTATTCCACCACATCGAATATAATTTAAAACATCCTATGAGCATATGTTTATATATGAGTCTTTTAGCATGAAAATGATTTAATAGTTGCCATTCCTTATAAACCGAACTTGTACTCCTTTTTTTTCCACTGTCAAAGACAGTTGCTGGCCTCAATGGTAACAATACACCTGGATTATTGAATCCCAAGAGTAGTGTAATCAGTGATTTGAGAGGCGGCCTTGATCATAGCAGATCTTTCTCAAATATTGATGGTTCTGGAAATTCGCTAAATCCAGACACGTGGAGAACTTGGAGCATTAAGAGGGCAGCATTTTTAGACGTGCAATTTGAAGGTATTCCGTGAGCTGTTGTTCAGGAGGTTTGACTGCATTACATTTTGGATCAACTGACTTGTCTCTGTTTGTCAATGTACAGCTGAAGAACTTAGCTCTAATAGAACTTGTACAGGAGGTGAGGAAAGTGTTTTAGGGGATGAGATAATCGAAACAAGAGAAGGTGCTAGTGAAACTGTCAGCAGAAGGAAAGAAAACCGCTCTGATGGATGGATTAATCAGAATCAAGTACGAAGTCGCCTACATGACCTGGAGTTAGAGCTTTCCTCTGTGCTGCAATCATTAAAGTCAAACACTGGTGAAAGTGTATCACAGAAAGTGGTGCCTAAACTATGCCCTTGACAAACACAAATTTGTTTGAAACTAGATTTTATGAATCCTTATCTCTTTATTCTTTTTAAGATTATAAGAACAAATGGAATTCAATGTGGAACTCAACTTATACCTGTTTATTGCTTGTTACAAAGTCATGAATCAACGTAAGTTGATACCATGCGTGAATTTTGTCTGGCTTTTCTTGTGCCTTATTTGGTAAGTAAGGAAATGCATGTTCCGCTTGCTTTTTAGGATGAAGGACCAAGGAAAGGAGATAATGTTAAAATAGATATCACCTGTATGTCGTTTCTTTCCTGAATAGATAACACTCATGTGTCATGTGGGATTTATTTTGTTTTGTCATCAATCTCTCTCTCTCTCTCTCTCACACACCCTTTTCTCTTTGCTGCAAGAAATAATTGGACTCAAAGGTATTACATAACTGGTTTAATCAAAATCTAAATGATAAATAAATTTCATGACCTATACTGGCCATAGCAAAGCTAACTCATCTTTTTTGTTTTTGGGATGTAATTTAAAGGAGTGTTTGCTAGGATACATTTTCATGTCTTTCAAAGAAAGTAAACATGCAGAAGCACAATCTTCATTTATTCTTTGTTTTATTTTCACAATTCAGGTAGCTTCAATCTTGAATGTAGTTTGTTTAGAAACTTATACAAAGCATATCTTCAACTCTTTAAGATCATGTTTTATACTCTTCACCAGGATAATGGAAGAGCCTCTGATGATCTGCTGAAGCTTTCTGATGCCTTGGAGTTCCAGGAAAATGAGATAATAAATGCCCAGGATAAATTACGGTCAACAAGGGCAAAAATAGCAGTTTCAGAAGGCAAAATTGCACTCGCAATAATGTATGCTCAGTTCTCCTAATCAAATTGCACGTAGCCTAGTGAAAAAATAAATGGCACATAGTTTAAATTTTCTTTTCTATTTGTGCCATAAACAGTGACGCACAAAAGGTTGTTGAAGAGAAACAGAAAAGGATCGATGACGTTTCTAGAGCCTTGCAAGTTCTTCGCACTGCTTGTATAGTTTGGCCTGGTTCTGCTTCAGTGGTGTTCCTAACAGGATCTTTTGATGGTTGGGCCATCCAGGTTTGATCCCATCTAAGTTGATTTTTCAAAATTAGAATAAATAATACTGGCTTGTTTAAATAGCAAGGTGATGTTTTGCAGTCATCAAATTCAATGCGTTCATATTTGTTTTTGTACTCTTTGGTTTGCTGAGGTGAAATACCATTTTAACTTTGCTACTCATATTGAGGGACGTAATATCAAAAGCCTAAAGCCTCATAGAATGTTAGGACTTGGGAGATACTTGGTTGTCTGTTAACTTGTGGGCTGCACTGTTGTGTATGTGGATGAAGCATGTTGTGCAACATAGGCGGGCTTTATTCATACTAGTTGGGCTCAGTGAATAGAAAAAGGCTGCTGTTTATCAAGAGAGAGTTGGCTCTGATAAAAGGGTTGTTTTCCATGAAAATATGGATTTGATCTCTATTCTGCTGTGATGTCTAGATTTATTGATCCTTGTGATCGTTTGCATCATGCATTTCTTCCCAGTATGAAACAAAAGATTAGGGGACAACAATTTCCTATGGTTTTGAGAGTTGTGGGTTGGGAGTTGTCAAGGCTGCTTATATTTGTGTTGCTATTGTTACAGACCATTTGTTTTTTCCCATTTCTGTTATTTACTGGTATTTTTATATGTTTTTGCATCAGCAACCAGATCTAGATCTATGCATGTTGTCTATTTGCTTTATATATAAATAATGCAATGGCATGCTGTTATATTTCTGCATCAGCAACCTCTTCTCTTGAATATATATGTCCTCTGTGAGATCATTTCAGACAAGAGTGAAACTTGCATCGCTATTTTGCAGAGGAGGATGGAAAAGTCTAGCTTGGGCGTCTTTTCTTTGTATCTGAAATTGTTTCCAGGCAGATATGAGGTAAGTCATTTTTGCCAGCTTGCATAATCATGTCCCTTAAACAGATTGTATCCCAACACTTAAACTTATGGTACAGATCAAGTTCATTGTTGATGATGAGTGGAAGATTGATCCTCTGCGCCCGATTGTTCACAACAACGGATACGAGAATAATCTTCTCATCATCACATAACAAAACACAAGCCATGCAATGATGGACACAAGAAGACATTCAAAATCCCAAAACAATGAAGGATATACCCCTAGCAGATTGTTTTTGTTTTGCTTTTCCTTTTGACTTTCTCTTGTAGATGTATTGACCGAGTGAGACATGCTTTGTTTTATCTTTCATTCTTTCACTAAAGATTAGGAAATGTAAAAAGCACCGTAGACGGGTTTGTCGGGATTTCTTTGACATGGCAACTTATTAGTTCTTTTCCTATAATGTAATGCTTTTGTAGATTGTTTAGTTTTTGCTTCTGTAAAATTGTATAACCCCCTCGAAATGTTGTAATATTGTAGACACCATTTAAAAGTTTGAAGATGTTTCAGAAATCCCTTTTTTGCAGGGATGGTATTGAAATATTTAAGGCATTTTGGATATATAAGAGATTTTTTTGTCAAATATGGAGATTTTTGTCAAACCATCAAATCTTTGGATGGTCATTGTAATTTAACAATGCTTGAAGGAAATTATTCCTTTTGCTTTCATGAGTCAATGAATTAGTAATGGTCATGGATCCATCCTCTTTAAGTTTTGTACACTTAACCCTTGATTCAAGTTAGTGTATCATGTAGAGAATCAAATTTTTATGTGATGGAGTCTTGTTAATTCCGGTGTGAGGTTACAACGTTTAAAATAAACTTCATAAGACCAAGAGCGAAGCGGCTGCAAGATCAAGAAATAGAAAAATAAACATCTAAATTATGAAAAGCGAAATTGATAAAATAATACTTTAAAGTTTAAATTGTATAAATATAGTTTTCTCACTATGTATATTGCAATGGAAAAAAATAATTCTAAAAGTCAATTGTATTGGAGTGGGATTTTTTTTTTAAAGAGTTTGATGTTATTTTTTTTCCACATGACTGCATTTAATTGATTTATTTTTTTGTTGGTCTCACTTTATTGGTCTTGGCTTTCTTGAAAGATATGTAGAAATAATATTTTTGAAAGAGAAAAGACACTCTGGAATTTTATTTAACTTTTCTATTAAAACATGTAAAATAAGCATTGAAAAAACCAAAATAATAATTTTAGATTTTTTAACTTTTAATTTGGCACAACTCTTGAAGTTATTATAGAATAAACAAATTAAAGGTATGGGTCTCCCTGTAAATTTATTCCTTAAAATTACATACACACATACCCAAAAAAATGAAATTAAAGTGAGTTTTACTCTTAAAGAGAAAAAATGATTGGCAATAAATATCTAAAAGAAGACCACTGGTCAATTCAGCAATCATACATCTCCTCGAAATGGCCAATGAGCATGCCAGTACTTACCCTATTGTCAACATATAAAGAAACCGTACCACTAAAAAATACTTAAATATTGAAATTATAAATCTTTTATATATATATATATATATATATATATATAAACACACATTACTGTGGATTTTAACAGTTATGCACGAGAAGACACATCAGTTTCAGTGGACCCTATCTAATAAGATAAACTGCATTGTTATTTAATTGTTTTTCTAAGTCAGATTTTCTATTTGTTGGTCTTTTCTAAGGCTCGAAATAGATCTCTCTTCGTGAGTAAATTTCTACCACATTGGATCAAAAACCTAACCGTTTTAAAGTCTGAATTTTAAACACTACATCTAATATCCTGTTTTTTACTATTTGTAAGTGTATTTTACTATGTACTTTTACACCCCAATAGTTAAAGCTTACAAAAAGGGAACAAAATGATTGTTGAATTTTTTTTTTGATATTTTGGCTGAGCTCTAATAGATATTCATAAACTGCTTATGATATCCTATTTTCGTTTCAAAACATGAGAAAAGATGCATTTTTTTTAAGAGTATCCTTGGAAAGTTTTAGAATTTCGCCATATGCATGAAAATAAAACATTTTAAAAAAAGTAAGACACATTTTGTTCTTTTCACATATTTTTTATGCAGATTTTATATATATATATATATATATATATATATATATATATATATATTAGCTGGGCTACCCGCCCGGATGGCCTAAATGGCCCGAAAGGGCCCGTCACTTTAAGGCTGGACTGTCAGCCTAGGTGGGTCAAACGACCCACCCTTTAGGTTGGGTTGCCAGCACAGGTGGGCCGAACGACCTAACTATTTTGGGTGGTCAGGCTGGACTTCATGTCTAGCCCGACCCCACTCACTATTCACATGGATGTGAACAGTGCGAGGAGGAGGGGGCGATAGATGGAAGGTGCACCTACATTATCGTCATGTAGAGGAGGTCGGGCTGGTTCTGCAGGTGGTGATGGTGCCGAGAATAATGGTATGTGGTGGTTATAGGAGGAGACATAAGACTGCAATTGAAGGAGGGAGAAGACGACTTCTCTATTAGTTTGTCGCTCGAGGCGAGGGAATTGCTACTATTGTCACCGCAGGATAATGAGGAGTTGTCATTGGTGCCAAGGAGACGTTATTGGTCAGCTGTCGGAAAAGAAAACCAGTTGTTGAAGAAGACAAAGAGGCAATTGCTGGTTTGAAACCGTGGCTGACAACTAAAACGGAAGAAAACTAGGAACTATTGGAGAGGGAGAAGGAGAGGATTATAGTTGCCGGTAGAGAAGAAAGTTGCTGAGGCTGCCGGTATTAAGGAAGAAGAGGTCGTTATTTTGTCGGCGATAAAAAGACTTAAACTATGTCCGTTGCTTTTTTTTGTTCATTCTATGTTTTTTTTGTTTTTTTCCTCCTCCATTTCGTTCTTTCCTGCAGGTATTTATAGCGATACAACAACCCTTCATTTAACCTTTATATGCTGCGATGGTGTTTGCATGTTGCTACAATGATGAAGATGAAGGCAAACATGAATTGTTTTTTTTTTTTTTGGTATAAACCACGCGGTATCCTAGGCGTTGGCCCAGACTAATCCACGTTCGTACCGGGTGGGTCCCGAAGGGGTGAAAGTGCTCCCCAAATGGCCGGCTCCATACAAGAGGAGGGTTTGAACCCCTGACCTCTCTTAAGGGACGAGAGCGCCCTCACCACTCACGCCAGGACCCCTTGGGTGCAAACATGAATTGTTACATATCAGTGCACATAACCCAATATTGATTGCGTGAAAGCTCTATAGGATGACAAAAGTACAAATTGATCTCTCAATTTATAATTACTTTAATTGCGCTCTTAATTGACCTTAAACTTTTAAATTTATGCATTTTATCCCCACCAAAACCTTAATAGCAACTTTAAATTTACACACCTTTTTACATTGATCCTTGGTCTTGGATTTATGCAATTTGACCCTCAATTGACCATTAAACTTTCAATTTTCTTCAATTTAACCGTTGTTTTCATCCAATCGACTTGGTAAAAATTAAATTTGGTCTCCAAAATTTTCAATCTTCTCAATTAAATCTGAATTAGGCTTTTGAATTTGATTTTTCATCAATTAAGCCCTTAATAAAACTAACTTGACCAGTTTAAAATATAACTAAGTCTTTGCACTTAATTAAATCTTTCAATTGAACCCTAAATTAATTTTTAAACATAATTATACTTTAAATTGGCTCATGATTAAATCAAATTGCCTTATAAAAAGTATAATATGTCATTTAACTTAATTTTTATCTATATTTATCCAATAATAAATTATTTTAGCCTACAATCTATATTTTATTTATTTATTTATGGGCATGGTGGGGCATGATCAGGCTCTCGAATCCGTTCAAGATTTCAAACTCGATTTTTATCACAATGTCAACCTTTTTTATTTAATTTAATTTTTTATTTTTAGGGAATAACTCAAAATGGGTTATGACAATGATAATAACTATAGCAATAGTATAATATAGCAATATTTATAATGATAATAATAGCAATGATAATAATAGTAATGATATTAATAACAATAGTAATACCAATAATAATAATTAGGATTTTAATTATTGATAGTAGTGGTGATAATGATAGTGATAATTTAGAAATCATAATAACAATAATGAAAATAATAATTATAATAACTTATCATTCGATATTATATTTATTAGGAATTGAGTTTTATATCTTTTCCATGTATAAAGTATTTCAGATCGAATATCCCAAAGTAATGGTTTGAAGAATTTGTGACTCAATGTTCTCTTTTATTTTTTGCCTTATTTTTTTTTTCAATTTTATCATTTAATATTAGTTTTTTTTTAAATAAAAGTCATCTAGGTTTTGTTTAAACCTATTGAATAAATAAATTCACATCGAGTTAAATTTTATATATTTTATTAGAAACTCGTGTCGGATAAAAAATTAAAATAAAAAACAATAAATATTTATCATCTTACCTAGATTTATAACATTGTAAAGAAATCTTCGCACTCTTAATAATGTGTTTTAACATTTTTAAAAATATAGTTCTGCTTACGGTGGAGCACAAATAAATCATTAGTATATATATATAATGTCATATAACATTTTTTATTCATATTGTTTTAGAAATTAAAAACAAAACTATATTTAAAATGTAAGTTATTATTTAGTCCATGAGTTTTAGTAAAATAGTTATTCAATCATTCGTTTTCAAAAACCTAATATAAAGTCCTAGATTTTTATATTCTCATGTAATTTAGCCCTTGTATTGTTTTTTCAACCATCTCACCTACTCTAGATAAAATTAAAGTTGCATTCTAATGAGATAAATGATTGCAGGTCACATATGGAGCTCCAGTGTATCGTTTACAATTACTAAGAGACTCATGTTCGTGGATGATAAAGCTCCATGTTATAGGTTTATTAGCCCATATCCGATGTTTTAGATGTTTTTGCCGAGTATTCCTCTTATCACGCTGTTGCGTGAAACAATGCATTCCATGCATTAATTTTTCTAGGACCTGGTTGATAATGACTTTTCCAATTTCAGTTTTTATATCTTTGAATTATTAATTATATTATGTTATTATGATTATTATGTTTTTGTCGAGTATTCCTCTTATCACGCTGTTGCGTGAAACAATGCATTCCATGCATTAATTTTTCTGGGACCTGGTTGATAGTGACTTTTTCTATTTCAGTTTTTATATCTTTGAATTATTAATTATATTATATTATTATGACTATTAAATTTATGATTATTAAATCTATATATATATTAAAGTAATTTTACAAGTTGATAATAATATGAAAAATATAGTAACCAAATATACGAAATTGTTTTTCATTAAACCTCAAACTCATCCACAGTTTTAACAAACACTTCAATTTCAATTTTTAACTTCAATCACAATAACAACTACAATACCAAATAGTCCCATTCGAATCCCCTACGTGATCTTTTGAAGTGTACACGTTAACCTTTTGGTAGTGTAGTGGTGGCTAGTGCAAGATGTCGTTGTTCTTCATAGTTTTCATATATATATATATACACAAATCTTTATTTCTTGTGTATATATGATGATTGACACTGCGTTTCAAAAGTGATTTTAAAAAAAATAATTTTATTTTTATTTTTATTTTTTATTTAAAATTAATAAAATGGTGTTTTTAGATCATTTTCATGTGTTGTTGCTAAAAAAAAATTTTAAAAAATAAAAATATAATTATTTTAATGTATTTCTGAACAAAAAACACTTTAAAAAATAACATCAATTACACTCTTAAACAACCACCGTCACCTTTGGCCCTCGTTTTGTCATCCATACAATCATCCCATCTTGGCACTTCTCATTTATATCTGTGTGGTACCATATACTCCCTTGATGTGTCCCTTGATGTGTGTGTGTGTGTGTAAGGAAGAGTAGGTTATAGTCTGATAAGTTAAGGTAAAAGGATGGTTGAAGATGAAAAGAAGGACACTATCTCATACAGGTTATATTGCTTCGTGACATGGCGGAATGCCTTACTCCGCCGCACGCGCCGCTTGAAAGGTGTGTTCGGATGAAATATTGTTAGCGCATCTGTACAACCCGCTTGCAGTGTTTCAAAAAAATAAAAAATAAAAAATTGGTCAATTACCTATACACCCCTGGACCCAGCAATATCTACGAAAAATTCAAGGGTGAATGTACTACAATACCCTGGGTTCCAGGGGTCATTTTTTGTCATTTTCGGGGGCTATTTTTGTAGTTTTACTATGCAAAGAATTCAAAAATACCATCCATGTCCCTAGAAAGGTCAAAAATGACCATGATTCGAGGGTTAAAATTTTTGATCCTAGGATAAAATGATAATTTTCCTGTTGCAATCCATAGTAATTTGAGTCTGTGTGAACAATAAAAAATGCTATAGTGAATTTGAGACGCCTTTTATATATATACCCTAAGAAGTTCACAACAATATGAAAAATATAGTAACTAAATATATAAAATTATTTTTCATTAAACGTCAAACTTATCCATAGTTTTAATCAAACATTTCAATTTCAGTTATAAACCTTAATTAAAAATGTTTCTTATAAAATTATTTTTGTTAATTTCAACCACAACAGCAACAACAACAACATAACCACAACAACAATCATAATACCAGGATTCCATTCGAATCCACTACGTGATCTTTTCGTGTCCACGTTAACCTTTTGGTAGTGTAGTGTTGGCTAGTTCAAGATATCGTTGTTCTTCATAGTTTTCATATATATATATATATATATATACACACACACACACAAATCTTTGTTTCTTGTATATATATGGTTGACCATAATATATAAATTGGATCCAGCACCAATGTCAGTCAAAAGATTGTTTTACTGGTAACAAATATTCGAATCCAGAATGAAAAAATCGTGATCGTCAACATGATCAGAAATGATTACCGATGAACCAATCATAGTTGAGATAATTTGGAGAACACCTTCTCTTCCACGGGCCACAAAGCAAACTCTTTGCGTTTTGTTTTGCTCGGAGCAACGCCTAATCATAGGACGCGTCCATGTCGTTTTCACAAGGACTCCATATACACCGTCACCTTTGGCCCTCGTTTCGTCATCCTTACAATCACCCCATTATCTTGTCGCTTCTCATTTATATCTTTGCGTGTTTACCATATACTCCCTTGACATGTGTTGTGTATATATATATATATATATAGGTGGTTCTTGGTCCTGGTAAGGAAGAGAAGGTTGTAGTCTGATATTTAAGTTAGGGTGAGAGGATGGCTGGAGATGAAAAGAAGGGCACGATCTCTTACAGGCTATATTGCTCCATGAAATGCTTTCAGAAACCACCGTCGCCGGAGCAAAAGCACGGCAACCTCACTGAAACTGATCGGCAGAAGAAGCCCGGAGGATGGAGAGCCATGCCTTTCATCTTAGGTGCATGCCATCATCTGTGATCTTGTGATAATACTTGTTTTTTTAGCAGAAAGAACTCAGCTAGCTAATATATATATATATCTGTGTGTGTTTTTGCAGGAAATGAGACGTTTGAGAGGTTGGCTACGTTCGGCTTGTTGGCCAACTTCATGGTGTATTTGATGAGAGTTTTTCACCTGGAGCAGGTTTCTGCTGCGAACATCTTGAACATCTGGTATGGTGCAACCAATTTCGCACCGCTGGTTGGTGCATTTATCTCCGACGCCTATGTGGGCAGGTTCAAGACCATTGCTTTTGCGTCCTGTGCAGCTCTACTGGTACATTTCTGTATATTAATTGCATGTCTGTTTATGTGTCGACATCTATCTATTTAATGTTCTTGAAAAAAAAAATTATTTTTTATTTTTTATTTTAAATTAATTCTTTTCGTGTTTTATATCATTAGCCGACATCAAAAATAAAAAAATATTATTTTAATATATTTTTAAAAACAAAATAAGAATCGATTGGAATATATTCTTTAAAGATTAAGATTAATTTTATCCTTCGGTTTTTGCATTGATACATGTGTGTTGTTTGGAATTCTGCAATTACCTTTTGGAGAAAAGGAAATATACAGTTTTCATGTATAAAATTCTGGATTTTGTTTCATCTTAAAGAAAAAAGGGAATTATGTATACCATGTGTATGGCATGGGCTTGTTTTCATATTAATCACACTGCGTTTCAAAAGTATTTTTTTTTTTTAAAAAAAAAATTATTTTTATTCTTTATTTTAAATTAAAAAAAATAGTATTTTTAGATCATTTTCCTGTGTCGATGTCAAAAATAATTTTAAAAAAATAAAATAAAATATCATTTTGATATATTTCTAAATAAAAAACACGTTTAAAATCAACTTTAATCACACTTTTGAACAATAATCTCTAGTGTTATTTGATTATTCTCTATAGTCTATATAAAAAAAAACCTTTTGTACATTAAAAATACCAATATTTATACGTTCTTATGATACAATGATGTGTGTGTGGTGAAAAACAGTCAAATATTAATAAAAACAAAAATCTCTAAATTTCTTATTACAAGAAAGAGTTTTTGTTTAGAGATATCAATTAAAAATAATGAGTCCCCTCGTATTTTTTAAACTATGTATTAACGAAAACAAACAAAACTTGTCTGAGGAAACTTAGTTTAAAAATGTCAAGATTCACAAATGAAGAATTACTTATAGTTTAGGCCATGTCGTTTATGGGGAAAAAAATAATAAACCAGTCCCTTGATCAGTACCCATCATGCTTAATTTAGTTGTATTTTGTTAAAAAAGAAAAATATATATATATTCATCAACCTTTCATTCCATATCATCTACTTATTTTTTCTTTTTCTATTTCTTAAAAAAGAACAAAAGTAAATTGAAAAAGAATATAAAATGATTAAATTAATTATGAATGGATTTAAAAACACATAGATGGGATCCTGATTAGAAATATTATTTGGTTGAGAGCCGGAGATAATTTAATTTTAACTTTCCAAGTTTGGGTTTTTAGAAGACAAGATATTTGTGATTGTATAATTTATTGATTGATCTTGGTGGTAGCCGAATCCATTGTTTGGACCGGGATATCACGACCATATTGTATAATTTATTAATTGATCTCACGACCATATTGTTTTTTTCATTATTATTATTATTATTAATCATAGATTGAGTGTGTGATGCATCATAAATTATTACCCATTTCAGTCAACTCTCGAATCAACCGCAGATTGAGACAATTAATCAAGCATTTGTTTTTTCGTGTACTCAATTTATTTTATGTCCCAAATGGATATTATACGATGATAAAAAATTTGTAATTTATACAGCAGGTGTCGAGTTCGATTCAAAACGTGTACTTTTTATAAGAATTTAAGATAACCAAGATTTTACCAGTTCATCTAGATCCACAAAATATATTTTACAGGAGATAAAGTTTTCTCGGATAATTTTTTATTTTATTTTATGCATTTAAATAATTTTAAAAACACAACCCTCGCCACGTAATGAGAAATTTATATATTTTGTACATTTTCCATGACTAGTGAGATTTAATGATATACACATTTTAATATTAATGTTTATCGACATGGGCTGGCTAGGGAATGGTGACCGTGACTTTAACAGCATGGGTTCCTCATCTTCACCCTAAAAAATGCGAGCCCGGAGGAAATCATCAGTCTCCGGCGAACTGTGAAAGCCCCACCAGCATGCAACTGGGTGTTCTGCTGCTTGGGTTAGGGTTCCTATCTATAGGAACAGGTGGGATCAGGCCATGCAGCATTCCATTTGGCGTTGACCAGTTTGACCCCACGACGGAAGAAGGGATAAAAGGGATCAACAGCTTCTACAATTGGTATTACACAACCTTCACGGTGGTGATATTGATCACTTTAACGGCGGTGGTGTATGTCCAAGACTCTGTCAGCTGGGTTTTGGGTTTCGGAATACCTACTGTGCTCATGCTCTGCTCCATCATACTTTTCTTTATCGGAACCAGGATTTATGTGCATGTGAAGCCAGAAGGAAGTGTTTTCTCTGGCATTGCGCAGGTTTTTGCTGCTGCTTATAAAAAACGCAGGCTCAAGCTTCCTGACAATTGTGATGGAGTGCTGCAGGTTGATGGGATCTTTTATGATCCTCCAATCAAAGATCGATTCACCATATCGTCAAAGCTCCCTCTTACCAATCAGTTTAGGTGAGGTGTCTTCATTTCTGGAGATTTTCGTGCTATATATACTGGATATTTATAGTTTAGATCGAGACACAGTGCGTCCACTCCATGTTGTTTGCCACCCCCTAAAACTCTATCCGAAAAACTATCATTCCTTTTTCAAAATCAGCTGTCTCGCAAATTTAGTAGTTGAAGATATCGTAATCTTCTTCATTATAAACAGCAAGACCTCACAGTTCATGATCATCAGAATTTAATAGTGAGCGAGATTGTATTCTGATGTTGACGGATTGCCATTCATGTGCTATACTAAGTGGTAGAAGTGCTTGTCAATGATGGCACTAAGTGCCATCCAAGACAGCATTAGTCCTCTCAGCACTAATTAAGATTAGTGATCATGAGTCAGCTAGTCCATACTGTTTTGAAACGTTGTTGAATTTATTTATCTGTTCATACAGCTGTCGAATGGTTAATGTTGTTTGCCTAGGGGTACTAATAAGATTTGAAAATGAATAATTTTACTCTCTCAGGTTCCTGAACAAGGCTGCAATGATACAGAAAGAAATTGACCTAAACCCAGATGGTTCAAGTGCGAATCAATGGAGACTGTGCACTGTCCAACAGGTTGAAGAGGTGAAATGCCTGCTAAAAATAGGTCCAATATGGGCTTCTGGCATTGTTAGTTTCACTTCAATGGTACAGCAAGGAACATTTACTGTGTCTCAAGCCTTGATAATGGACAGACACCTTGGAAAGAAATTCCAAGTCCCAGCTAGCTCCATCATCGTCGTGTCGCTGATAACAATCGGAATATGGCTACCATTCTACGACAGAATCCTCGTACCAGCCCTTCGAAAAGTTACAAAACATGAAGGTGGAATCACACTTCTCCAACGAATTGGAATTGGGAATGTGTTCTCTGTTCTATCCATGGTAGTGGCTGGACTGGTGGAGAGGGAGAGAAGGGCTGCAGCAATTTCACACCCAGAAGCTGCTCCCATGTCAGTCTTCTGGCTAGCTCCACAGCTTGTGGTGATGGGTTTGTGCGAGGCGTTCGTCAGTCTTGGTCAAATTGAATTCTACAACAAGCAGTTTCCTGATCACATGAGAAGCCTAGGCAACTCTCTCTTCTTCTGCTCGTTTGCTGGTGCAAGCTACCTCAGTACCATGGTAGGCAGCATTGTTCATAAAGTTACAGGAACGAGAAGCCATCCAGACTGGCTGACGAATGATCTGAACGCTGGAAAATTGGATTACTTCTACTTCCTTTTGGCAGGAATGGGGGTTTTGAATTTGTTTTATTTTATGCTCTGTGCTCATCGATATCGTTACAAGGTCAGTGCTGTGCAGGTGGGAGACAAATTAATTAATCTCACTGTGAACTGAATGGGAAAACGAAGATGGGTTCCAGTTCCAGCTGTTGTCGATCTTGCCTGTTTGTATGTATCATAAACATGCTATATGAACACGACTTGAATAAGACTTGTCAGTAACATGGTTGTGAATTCCGTTACTGTTAGTGATTCGTTTTTCAATTGAAATAGAATGTTTCGGTTTCAAAATGTTTTGGCGTGTCGTTTCGAGGTTGTACTGTTTATGTATATATATATATGATTAAATATATTAATTCAAAAAAAAATAGTTCAAGTCCAAAAATAAAATTATTTAGAATTCCGTTACGGTTAGTGATTCATTTTTTCAATTGAAATAGAATGTTTCGGTTTCAAAATATTTCGGCACGCCGTTTCGGGGTTGTACTGTTTATGTGTATATATATATATGATTAAATATATTAATTCAAAAAAAAAAAATAGTTCAAGTCCAAAAATAAAATTATTTAGAATTGTGCAATTTAATCTATAATAAGACACAATAAAATGATTTTTCTGAATAAAATTATGGGCATATATAATATTACGAGAATATCATCATCAATCTTGCAAGGTCATTACATTCTTCTTTGATTGCTCTGAAATTTTAACATAATATATATAAATATGTCAAGAGACTACTCGTAAAATTTCATTTCAATTTAACAGTCGGATTAAGAGATATGATTGATATTGTAAAATTATTCATTATTTTTAAAAAATATTATTTGACAGAAACGAAACGGGCAGAACAAAACCAGAATATTTCGGCTGAAATTTGAACGGAATTTCCAAAACTGACCCACTTGCCGAAAAGCATTACAGCACGCCACCAGCGTGGTGGCGATGATTTAGTGGCGAGCTAGCTGTTACAATTTAATTTAAAATTTATCTGTAATGATAATCTTTAGTAATAATTAATATAACCGTTTTAATTAATTACCATGAACGTTAAACGTTATAATTTATTACTATAATTGTTATAATTAATTATTGAAATCATTTTAAAATTAAATTGGATTAATTGGTTATCATTAATTCGTCACATTTAATTATTTTAAATATAATAGATAACTGATATTTTTGAAAAATATATATGTATAGCAGGTGCAATTCAAAAAAAAAAAAAAAATCTGAAGAACATAAATAGAAGCACTTGTCTATTTTAAATTATTCTGCCACATACTTTTTATTTTCTCAAGTTCTACTATAATTATTCAAGTGAGCACTAAATATAATTAGGACAAACCAAACATCTATCCTCTTATTTTTTTGAAGAAAAATATATCTCAAATGACATGTTTAGGATTTCCCAGATTCCGGCCATCTTAATGGCCGGAAAAACATGTTATGTATTTTATTGATCGAAAAACTTATTTTCCAACTCATTTTAGACCCAAAACACCTAGAAAATAACCTACACCTATACAAACTCATAAATAACCTTAAAAAAACAATAAAAAACTTAAACCAAAATTCTTTCAGAGCTTAGATCTATACTTTTAAGTCATTTTAAAGTTAAAAAAATACATAGGAAGAGCTCCCCTCACTAAATATAACTTTTTGATACCAAAATCGATGATAACACTGATTTTATCTTTATGCTGAATTCAAGTGACTTTTCTCTCTTCCATTTTAAAACATAAACTAAAAAATAACAAAAATAAAATTTTATACTAAAATCAAATTGAACAATACTAATAATCTAAATATATACAACTTCTAAAGTTAAAGGACTAAAATAACATTTTGTGTCAACTTTGAAATCATCATCCATCTACAAACCTTTTTTATTTTTATTTTGGTCTTCTATCTTTCAATTTTATCCTTATCAACAATTTGCATTTAGCCTAAAAAATATGCAAATACGCTTAAAAAAAATAAGAATCAAGTTAAAAAAACTAAATTGGGTACAATATATATACAGACAGTAAAATATGAGAGGGTTAATAGTATCCTGTGTTAGTTTTTTAGTTAGTACTACATGTTATGAGTCCCTAGACATAAAACTTAATACCACTATTTTAGCAAATAAGACCCACGGCTTGTTAAAAAAAAAGAGTAAATACATTGTTTTGAAAAAGAAAACTCAAAGCAAACTTGCACGTTTCAACATGAATGCCTGCAGAAACAAAGTGAAAACTTTGATGCACCAATCAAGCATTTCCTCACCAAAATTGGCAATCCAACGATTGTGTAACATTAAATTGCCTTGTAACCCTGAAAGCTATATTTAACATTCTGCTTTATTGTGCTCGGTTAAATTTCCCACTTGTGCATACGAGACTATTTATACATGAATTGCTTCATTCTTCAACACCGCACTCAGAAATCTATTTCTTCAGGAAATTTGGCCATCTCTGAGAAAACATACTGCATCTCCTCTTTCCATGTCTGCAGATCTCTCAATCATTAGCCATGATATGATTGCATGGCAAGTTAACAGATACTATAAAAACATACCTCGTGTCGAAAGGAAATCCTTATATCAGGTACGTTTGACTTGTGAATGTTGTTTCCTTCTGCCCCCCTCAAAAAATATTTGCTACCCAACCAATGAAACTGCAGTAAAAACCAAAGAAAGGGTCCTCTGAACCGTAAATACAAGCTATGTGGTGTTTTAAAACAAAATATCACTCATAATACTATTACACTTGTAATGAAAATAAATGTCCTTTCAAATACTTACAATATAACCTCAATTAAATAATATTTTTACTTGGTCCCGACTTAAATAATATCTCAATTAATTAATAAATTTTCATGGTTCCAAGGGTATATGATTTATAGAGATTTAACTGCATTTGCATTTAAATCTAAAGCCGTGAGTTTCTCATAACAGTAGATACTTGAATGAACATTTATTTTTTCTTCTCACAAACATGTTTATTACCAACATTGTTCTCTCCTATTGGTCAATTTTCTCACCTTTTCCACATGGGAAAATCCAGATTGATAAACAGAATTTCTTGCTATCTCACATAGGTCACATGCACTGAGCTTCCATACCTGAAAAAAGAACAGAGTTCTACAACACGTACCACTACAGCTGAAATTAGAAATAATAAATAAAGAACTAGCAAACCTTCGCTGCAACACTGTACTCTTCCACCAGCGGTTCTTTTGTTAAATGAATTTGCAAGGGGTCATCAGTTGAGAGAGAAACATTCAAGCCGCGCTGGAAGAATATAGGAAATGGATTGTGATGATAGTTCAGGAAAAGGGAATTATTGCTCAATGGTGACATAGCCAATCCAATCTGGAAATAGAAGTGATGGTTGTTAATCACCGGAGCATTTTCCAATTTAGGGATATACAGCTGCATAAGAAGCAAGGTGACAGAAAAAAAAGGAAAATATTTCTACTCTGGATTTTTTTAAAAGAAAAGGGACTAAGAAGTACAACACCAATCAAGTAATTTCACCAAGGCGAAAGACTAGTGCAAAGTCTTTTGAAGAACATAAACATGTGTCTCTAGGATATTAGATGGAAGATAACTGTTCCCCCCCTAGCAGCAGGAATATTTATTAAGATATGCAATAACACAACAATGCTAAGTGGACGAGCATTCCTTCCTAAAAATACAATGTTTTGTTGCAAATCACAAGCATATTCCATTATTTCAACTGCATGTTTCCCAGAGTCAGGTGGAGCTAACCTGAGCGAGGTAATACAAATATTGCAAAACAGGGGATTTCCGCAAATTGATCCCATGAGATATATTATTGCATAGAAGGAATGCAGCAGCCAAATGGTCAACATCACCAGCCTGCATATTGCACTGATTGTCAGCAGCTCAGCAATCCAAGGAAAACTAAAAGAAAGATCAAGGAGAGCAATAACCTCTCCACAGTGTGGACGGAATTTGATTGTAGGCAATCCTTTTGATTCACGAAGCTAAAAAAGTTGGAGAAGCACAAATCAATTGGAACATGATCAGCAACAAGGGTTGTTACTCTTATTTTCTATTTTCCAAGAAAGAGCAACAGGTGTAATAGACAAACAAATAAAGCAAACATTGCCATCCAAAATAAATAATCGAATGAGTTCTTGACTAATGCATTTGTCCTAGGCAAATCAACCAGTTCTGTAATTACTCAAAAATATTCCTCCTGAAAAAATGAAATTGAGGCAACAATTTTATCTAGCATTCTGGTAAGAGTTGGGGATGTTGCTTGGTGAGATCTTGGGCTTGCAACACAAGCAGCATGTTCAATCTTGTAAGCAGCCATTTCATTAAAAATGCTGAGACGACTGTCTCAAAAGTCTCCATCCCACTTCAGTAGGACCATAATTTGACAATGGCCTTTTTTGGTTATTTTGATAAATGAACTTGATAAATTAACAAGTCCAGTAATATAATTTGCTTTATATATCACCACATATCCTGGAGATCATCATGCAAAAGTTTTAGACTACATGCATCAGCCAACTATACAGCAAGGCAACTTAAGTCAAATTCTTTAATGAGGTAAAAATTCTGGGTGAAACTTTCAATTAATTGTTAGTGGTATACCTTTCTCAAAGATATTTCATTGTGTTTCTGAAGAGACAAGTTGCCAGTAGGAGAAAGGAGATATTGAGAAAGGGTGCAACGGAAAACAGGAGACAAACAAACAATAAAAGGAAAGAAAAAAAGCTAAAAGAGATTATGTGGTTGAAATTTCAACCAGCCCCCCTTAATTGGGTGAAAATCCCTCCCTTTCCCTAACTGAACGAGCCGAAAAGGAGGGCGATTGTAGCAAAAACAACTCCTCTATTTTACCACCAGACCAAACTCACCCTTAAGAGTAGAAGCTATTGTACTACCATGGAGCTTGCAATGATATTGAACTCGTATCAACATTAAAACACCCAATAACTTGACAGAAACAGGCTACATAAAGCATTGTTAAGGAAACCAAAACTTAGCAAGCAATGCGCACCTTGTTAAGAGTATACAAGTTTGCATAACAGTAATATGCATAATAGGAATATGCTGGATTAAAATCATTGGTCCATTCAGCTGGCTTAGGCATGTGTTTAGTTGGACGCCTTTCTGGTTTGCTTTCATCATCAACAATATCTAATCCCACAACCTGCACGAAGATAATAAGAGCATTAATTTGATTCTCAGAGGATGGTCTCTAACATTTCAGCATATTGAAGCAATCTTTTTTCCAATAAATGGGTTGTAAATTACATAAGCAATAGCACAGCAAAGATACAGAAAAAAGATCATGTTTGTTGTTCCAAAGTGGAAAACAAGAACTTCTAACTATATCCACTAAAAACTACATGCCAATCAAATTAAAATGAATACACAATATATTCAAATAAGAAAAACCATGAGATAAATTTACCTGCATTAAAAAAACATGTAGTTGAGGATGAGAGCTCGGATTGATTGTAACTTCAAATAGTGGAATGAAAACATTATCAAGAATATTCTGGAACGAAGTAACTGTTCCCATTTGCTTGTATACATTGTAAAGCCGTGGAAGCTGCTCATTCAGTTTTTTTTTAAGAGAAAAAAGAGAAAAATGTGGTGAGGATAACAGGAAAACCCAATAAAGATTTCACTCAGAGCAAACTCATGAATTGTTACCGGTGAGAACTTGATTCTACAACATTTAAATTAGCCTAGAACAGTGATGTTCCACGTGATACAGGTGCAACATAATCAATTTTATCAACCTACCTCTAATCAATTTTATCAACCTACCTCTAATCAATTTTATCAACCTACCTCTAACAATACATCAACAATGCCACATGATAGTTCAAGACTTCAATTTGCTAAAAAAAATAATGCATTCTTTTGTTCCATAAGCCATTTTTTTCTTCCTAATATAAACTATCTTGTGTTTAGATAAGTTTCTCATGGTCCGAAGTTTTGAGCAAATACATTCTAATGGTATATGAATATCGTGCTCAGGAGTTGCCACTCTAATTAGTTGGATGAATGAATGACAAAACACATAACAATGCAGTTTGCATAAGAAAAGGCACAGCATTAAAAATTACCTGGATCAACCAAACAGCATTCTCACTATAAATTGCATTATTAATGAACCAACTTGCCAGCTGGTCCCATTCACTTTGTTTTCTCCCATATATGGACACTCTATACTCTGCCATCTGAGTTTATTGGATGACAAATTTTGGTGTCGAAAATAAAAAAAAAAATGTTTTTGTCAGAACTTAAGTCAATAACTTAGCTTTCAGCTATTTGTAGCAATTCATAATCATTGGATAAAAAATAATCAAATGATAATGGAAAACAGGTAAGGGTGACACTTGTGACTAATGGCTTGTGGCAAAAGATGCAATTATCATCAATGGGCATGTGCACAGTTGCAAGGGGGCAGGCTAAGCCAGCCCTGGCAACATGAGAAAAAAAGAGTTGATCCAGAGCATGAAAGAGAGAAAAACAAAAGGAAGATTGTAGAAGCAACCAGCAGCTAAACTGACAATTACAGGCTAGCAACCTCCGCAATGATACTTTCTGAAACTGCCATCCTACCTAACATTATGAATTATTAGTGACTGAAGGAGAAAACTCAAATCAGTTTTACATTGTGCCCAAACCAGTAATATCCATTGATGAGGACCAACAAAAAGGATAGTTTAAATATGCCTATATAGTTCTGAAGCATAATGCAAATAATTCGAAACCTGCCCTGAAATAGTATGGTGTAATTTTTGTCCAGTTTTTGTATCAATATTTTGAGCATCTTCATTCACCACTGATATACATCCAAGAACTTCACAAGGCAAACTAAGAACTGTGACATATAATTTCTCCAGACCAATAAAAAACCCAAATGTCAATAGCTACAAAGCCTTATACCATACAGCATCCAATAGCAACAAAAGGTTCATTGATGCAGAGCCAAACACCCATGCAAATACATGCTCAAACTTGAGCAGCTAGAAAATGATTTGCTTGCACACGAATCAAGATTTTGGCCTATGAAATCAATTTCTAGAACTTACAGGGAGCTTACGGACATACATGCAGAAAATGAGGTGGAGAACTTGTGAAGAGATTTTTTCAGTTGTATATAAATGCTGCCAAAAATATAAGAAGAAGAAAACTCCCTTTCCTACTTTGTGTAAAGTACAAAGCGTTTGTGCACATACTTTGAATGACTTCAGAATGAGAAAACAATTGTTAAGGTAGGATAGCAGGATATCAATGCACAAAGAGACACAATATGAATCACAGGTGCTCCTTAGAGTGTAAAGCATTATCTTTCAGAAAAAAGAAAAGGAAAAACTAAAAGAATTGCAAGCAAGAAATTATGAAGCAAAACCTGGTATTTGCTTCCCTCAAGATCTGATAAAACTCTTTTTGTTACTTCAGCCAAGAAACGTCCTATCATAATTCAGTTAAAATCAGCACACTTTTTTCTGTCAAAAATAATCTAATTGCACACAGATATTCACTTCATTAGATATGTTCAAGTGCAAAAAACAAAACACAGTTCCTAAAATTCCAAATATTTAACACAGTTAAGCAAGTCCCGGTAGTTCAAATATGTACATGCAGTGAAGACAAACATCAGAACAAAGACAGTGTTCGCAAAAATGGCCTGGTCGAAGATATCACACATGTAGCAATCTATCAGAATGACTTGGGTAAATGACTAATAACCTTGAATGAGATTATCCTGCTTTAAGAAGATCTCTCTGAGTCTGCTTTGTCCACAAGGATTATATTTGAGGTTGAATTTATCAAAACGGTGAAAGGTGCTCTTATCAGCATGGACGTCCAACAAATCAACATTCAAATCATACCTGACATGCAAGTTTAAAATGCTATGATATCAAAATCATTCCTCACAATGAGGATATTGATAAAACATAACATAAATACCCAGTCAAATAGGATATCAATTGAGCATCATACATACACAGTCAAATCTAAGCTCTCAAAAACTTCATTTAGTGTCATGTATTTTCCATCTCTGAATATAACAACCTGCAAAACCAATGGTACTTAGCATGTAATAAAAGGCATCTAAGGATAACATTAAAGAAAGAAAATAAACAAAAAATTATCTAACTAAATGATGATGCACCTGAGATATTGTTACATATTATATACTTTGGATTGATCAACAAAGAGGTTTCCTATTCTAGGAATATGTTTCAATGATAGGTTTCTTACTGAAGGGTTTGAATTTTAGCTATAGGAAACTTTTGTGAGCAGGGAAGAGATGTAATTTCTGCATATTCTTGCTAAAAAGAATTGGTTCAAATTTGATTGAGCGTCTAGTCTTATTTGTGATTAAGAGTATCAATTACGAGTTTTCTGGTACATTTTGTTTCCATTCTCTGCATAAAAAAGCAGCACCTATTCCATGTTAATAGAAAGGGACTTTGAAAAATATAATTATGCGCATTTTTGTTTAGTTCAAGGGTTGCAGTCCGCAGTGTTCTGCTTTTTCCCTTTCTTCTTACTATTAGTAATCCCGGTTTACTTATCACAACTAAAGCAACAATCTCAAATGCTCCTAAAACATATCCTTAATCAATCCCAACTCCACACACATCAAACCTCAATCATGATTCCAACTTAAAAACCCTTCTCCATATCAAGAAATCATTTCACCTAAAAGCTTTAAGCTGTTAGGTGAGGCCCCAGAATATGATTTATATTATTCTCTAACACACACCCTCAAATGAAAGCCCTTTGGGCTTGAAACTTGAACACAAGCCCACACTACCTTGTGCTTAATTTTTATCAAATAGAATGAAAGTAGTGGGATTCAAACTCTCGTGACCGCTGGGTCAACAAGGATCTGATACCATGTCAAGGAACCATCTCACATAAAATCTCAAGTTGTTAGGTGAGGTCCCAGAATATGATTTATATTATTTTCTAACACTCCAAACCTAGCTCTCACCAGGAATATTTTATGGTACACAAAAACTAAATTGTCCCACATCAATTTCGTATCAAAGATAAATTGATCCCTCCTCTTTTATTCTTTCTCCAACATCCAGGTTTTAAATTAATTACATAAAGTTTGAGCACAATAAATGCTACAGGTGGCAATATAAGGGATGTATAATCCTGTTAAGGTGTCTTATATGGAGTCATTCATTCAATCAACCCAAGTTTTATTGGATCAATTGCATCAAGTACTATATCATATCACAATAGAAGTGCTATATCAAGTATTGGTGTTTGTTGGATAATGTAATCATGATTAAAGAATCTGCCTTATTTGCTATATCAGCAAAGTGTTATTTCAGCAATGCTTCCTCTTAAGAGGCAAGATATCTACAATAACTACTGCCAATTGGATCCAGTTCTATAGCAATGTAGATGATGAAAATTTAGTTAAAGAAATAGAAGACTCCTTAAAGAATATTGCAATTTAATTTTTAAAGCAATTGTGATTACAAAACTCTAAGAGAAAAGTGTTGCACTGATAAGGAAGCAAACTAAGCAGTTTGAATGGAGAAAAAAAATTTAAAGCTGCATCAAATCTAAGACAAACGTAGCCGGAATAGCACATACAGCCAGCAGATGGCAAAGATGGTAAAAGCACTATTGAACAGAACAATCAAGCATAGTCAATAGAATGGAGAGCAAAACAGAATCACAATATTGCCAATGCAATTGCTGGTGACAAAGAGAATATGATGCAACATCTTCCTCTCACGACTTTATAAAACTTCAGAATTATCAACAATTCATTCCAAGGTCTCCTCGATCTTTTGTAAGGACAAGATCAACTGAATCAGCATATGTCAAAATGTTGAAGAGCTTTTATGACCACACTAAAAAACTCAATATCAAATTTTCTGAAGGAAAAAGGAAAGGAAGAATTGATGGCACACTTTAGAAAAACTCATGTACCTTGCAAAAATCAAAACCAAGTTATCTTAGAGTTGGAACATAGGGTCTGTTTGACATGACTTGTGAAAAATAGCCTTTGACTTTTGGGTCATGATTCAGAAGTTATTTTAAATGTGATAAAAATTAGTCAAATTAGAAGTATGTTTTGCTAAGGAAAAAAACTACTCTAAGCAACATTTTGGAATAGTACAAGTTAAAATAAATAATTTCGAAGTTAAAATCTTTAACTTTTGATTAAAGCAAAATTATGATTCAATTTGTAAACCTTTTTATTTAAGTCAAATTGACAGGTTTTATTGACAGGTTCAGTGTTTGAATTTTAGTTATGAATAATCTGTCGCTAAAGGCAGAATTGTAATTTTATGAATATTCCCCTTCTTATAAATGTGGTCTAGTCCTATTTACAGATTAAAATATTAATTAGGATTTTACTATTATGTGTGTTTTCCTTTCAATTTAGTTTAAGACTATTAGGCCTTTTGGTGCATATAAATCGAGCACCTATGTTGGTACAATAAGTATTTCTGTTTTCCAAGCCTGATAAAACATCACTAGGACAGAAATTTAAAAGCTGAGCTGTCCTGCACACTTTCTTTCTTTTTGCCTGCTACAATGATCTCGGATTACCATTCACCTTTACAGTAACAGTCTCAAAACCTCCTAACACATCATTAATCAATCTCAATTCCACATAAACCAATCCCTTACCTTGATCTCCACCTAGAGTCCCTAAATCTCCAAACCTAGCTCATCATGAATGCTTTGTGGGACATAAATCCTAAGTTGTCTTACATCACCAAAGCAAACAGCTTAAATGATCAAAATGATGGGAAATTGGGATATACCTCATCTGGTTCTTCTCTAAGTTTGGATTTGATGAAACGCAAGAGATGCTTCTGGTTCATGCAAGCAGCGTGATGCACATGTGTATCGACTTTTCTGATATTGTAGAAATCACGGTGGGGTGCACCCTTCTGATCCATGGATTCCCTGTCTGCATTTATTAACAGATGAAGGCGGAATTTCTGTATAGTGTGCAGATATAAGTTACAAGCACAAGCTGAAGTTAATAGCACAAGTCCATAAGGAGGTTTGAAGAAAATACCTCCTCAAGAAATCGTAGCCTGAGATGGCATGCAGAGCGAACATTTCCGATAGACATGATTCTTAAGACATGATGCATATCAGTGAAAAAGGCGGTTGCACTAGCAACAGGGAAAAGTTCTACAGTATCTGGATTAAAATTTAAAAATCCTTGATTAGACACATGCTAAAAAGTTAATAAAGTAATAACTTTTGAAATAAATAAAAAATACCATCTCAGAACACATGATCTTTAAAACTATGCAGAATAGCCATGAACCAAATGTTTTCTTCATGAGTATAACTACCTTCAAGTCATTTTTTCAGTTTGGGTTCTGGTAGCTATTACTTCCGAGTTGGATTCCATGGCCACATCATACGATGTAGGCTCAAAAGAGCTTTGAGTAAATTATTTTCAAGTTTTTTGAGGCATTAGTAAAATTTGAACCCTGTACCCATGGAGTATATTTTGAACAGAAAAAAATTGAGTATGGAAGGGCTAATGTTTTACCACAGCATAAGAATTCAGGGACTACCATATAACCAGAAAAAACCTCCAAGACCCAAAAATAATTTAGACAATTACTCTCTATAGATAATCCTACATGGGAAATGCTACACAGCCAGTGCTAACATATGGATGTGGTAACAAAACTTAAGAATCATTTCAGCAAGAATTACCCATCTGAAGCACCAGCATGAAACATGTCAGATCAACATGAAAATCTAAAAAAAATACAATTGTGTGATTCACAAATGTATTACAAGTCTAACTATTGCAAACCTGAGAAACATCAGTCAAATTCAGATAGATGTTCCTTTTGTGAAACAAGTTCATTGGTTGGTTCTATAGGAGCTTTGTCAAAGACATTTTACAAGAATAAACTTATAAACTGGAAAATATATTGGGATTTGAATCCAAAGATCACAATTCAAAGGCCCATCAGATACCGAATTGGATCAAATAATTCTGTCCTAGGATAATAATATCAGGAGACTGTTTACAAGCATAGTTTGAAAAGGTGGTTCAAAGCCATTCCCAATTTCTTACACTTCAGTGTATAAACAATGGTTGATCAAATGAATAACACTCTTACTACATACCATGTTCACTGGCATAAACATGAACAACTCCATCTTCCATCCTAAAGCAATGCTGCACAAGAGTTTAAGATAACAAATGATCAAAAGAAAAATTAAAAGAGCTTTGTGGATAGAAGAACAGCTTCACTAGAGTACAAGGGGGGAAATTTTAAAAGAGAAAAAAGATGTACCAAATGATATTTGTGGAGAATTTCAAATCAATAGCTGAAAGTAACTTACTGAAGTTGCTGGAAAACGTTCAAAGTGATCGGTATTCACCCCTGATGCAGTAGATTCTTCCACAGAATGCTTCATCCATGGAGTGACCTTTTCCGCAAAAAGATAACTATTTCTCAGATCCAAACACTCGCGAATCATCTTACGCACTTCTTCCTCCTCTATATTTATTGAATCTGAGTAGAAATATTTAGGGAGAAAGAGAACATATGTCAATATCAAAGGTTAATTTGTACAAAGATCCCCTGAAATATTGGCTGTTTGGATCGCCACCCCCTAAACATTTTTCTATTATTATTGTTATTTCAATAGATGGATTGTTTGTGTTTGGATTTGCACCTCTTTTGTTAAGTTCCGTTCATAAACCCCATCAAAAAGCACATGAAAATCAGGTGTACCACCCAAAACCATTAAAAAAATCCCTCACCTTTTGTTTCATGCCTGTTTAAAAAAGTCAAAATAATTGTTCAAACAAAAAGGAAAATATTTAAAACACCTTAAGTCATTGAGAAAGAAGAAGTAATTCGAATAAAAACAACAAAGATGAGCACAGAAGCTTGGTATCTTATTCATGGGCTCAAAAAAGCTTTCTTGAATCTCACATTGATCTTCAATCACCTTGATCAAGAAAGATTGGTTAGAATTTTTTTTATTATCGCATCAGGAGAGAAGTATATGATGAGAAAAGAACCGACTCAACAAGTCACCAACCAATTAGCAATCTGCATTCTCCGTCAACTCGAGATCAACAACTTGTCCACATAAATCATTGATGCAAACCCATATGATAGATTTCTTAGGACTATTTATTTTAGAAGGAAATCTTGGGTTTGTGTAAATAATTTTAGTTTTCCTATGCTTTCCTCCTTTCATTAGGATTTTCCATTTTATTTGTTTGGATGCCTATACATAAACATTCTATTTAGACATCAAGTTTAACAATTACATATTAAGTAATGGCATTGTATGGATGAGCTTGTACCACAGGAACTGCCACTAAAACAAGAATTGGAAAAGGTGTTGCTTTGAGATTTAGGAAAGACATCTTTTTGCCTGACATTATTATCCCTCTAAAGCCAGATTAAGAAACACACTTAGATTAATGACTGTAAATCGTTGCAATCCTTGTGAAGAGAAAATGAAACTTTAATTGCAATAATGTAATAATAATTGAAAAAACCACTTCATCAAAGATTGTGATCGTGGCAGTAGTAGATATAGTTATGTAGCAATAAGTGGTGGTGGTAATGATTTCACCATGATGATTGTAATTGTAGTTATGATAATAACAATAGTAAGAATAATCTTTGTATCTATGGCGGCAGTGGTGGCGATAGCGACAGATATTGTGTTATTTATATAATAAGAATAAAATAAAGAAAGCCAATAAACTATTCAACACATAATATAGAGAAAACACTCAATGAAAGCAAAACAAAGATCTCAAGAAAGGACTGGAAAAAGGGTACCAGATAAAGAAGTTCGTTGAGGTAAAATCATGGTATCAATAATGGGATTGCTTCCCACTCGGTGACCTGAAGTTGCATGTACCTTTCTGTCACCATGTTGTTCAGCACCAACTCCAAGATTTTGGCTGGGAACACTATTCGTACTGTCAACAGAACTAAATTGTAGAGCAGTAGAATTTTGAATTTTTGAATCAATATCCTGCAAACCCATTAACAATAGATATTCACTTATTTGAATGTGCTTTTTAAATGGCACTCCAAAAGTTCAAAAAAAAATCACAAAACTTTAAGAAATCAATGCATGGAAAGGAAAAGGACATGTAGCAATTTTTCTAATATTATTACATATCACCCAAAAAAGATGTTTTTGTTGACCTATCTTAACCAATATTATCACAGAGCATGAACTCTATTGAAACATCTGATTTGACTAAAATATTCTTATTGTAGATTTAATTTAATTTGGCCTTTGTATCAATTAATTCAAAACAAATAAAACTCCTTTCCCTCCCACTACATGACCTCAAAGTGTTTACTTTTTACTTTTTTTCATTTTAGGTTCCTTTCATTTTTCTTTCAATTACCTTCAAGTCATAATCTAACACAAAAATCTCATGAATGTAAAAGACATGATTTCCTTACTTATAATGATTTCCTTTTAACAAGAGTTTTTGTATTTTTGACTAGCTAATGTTTTTATTACAATTTCTCAATTTATTGTCAATGTCTTCAAAGAAAACTCAAATTTTGTTGACATAGTGGTTTTGGGGGAGGCACTCAAACACAATTGTGTGCCTATTCTTCTTTATGTGTTGAACACAAGGTTTTATTAAAAAGTCCCTAAATTCACATGTTTTAGGTCATATATAATTTCATTAGAAGAAGCAAAGTACTTTTATGAAAACAAACATCTAGTATTTTATTTTTTTATTTTCATATGGACTTTCAAGTTGTCCAAACACATCGCTTTCAAGTTGTTAGACAAAGCCCTTCCACCAAATACAATTGTTTTCCACTTCGAAGACTCCATGAGAAGCGCCAATAAATCAAAAACCAAGAAACATAAACTATTTATTGACACTCAATCACATCTTTGCTTTTTCAAATAGAGTTTACTTGTGTCCTATACCTAAGTTGTCCCAGAATAAACATGTTTGCAATCATTTTGTATTTGCACATCCAACTTTATGTGTAGATATGAGCATCTGGGTTTTTGAATAATAATATGGCTATTTGAATAATAATTTGGTTATTTAGATTCGTGTGAGACATGGGTGTCGCTTTAGATGGGTAGCAATTGAAAGAAAGGATCTTGAATTTGCTTGTGGTAAATTGGGCCTTGGTATCTAAGAAAATATAAAGGAAAAAGTAATTTTACTTTTAATTTATCATCATTTAGCTAATTGAGTAAAATCATGATTTTCACATCATTTAACAGGTTAAATAGACAATTTGATAGAATTGATGTAAATCCAGACACCCTATAATTCACATGTCAAGGACAAAAACGTTAATTGAAGGGATGTCAATCTAAGCAGGTAACACTTAAAGGGTAATTTGTACAATGTAGCCCTAAAACACTACAGTAACTAAAAGAAATTCATTTCCTTTTGTACCTTTAACAATTAATTTTAGAAAGTACCTTTAATACACTAACTAACTTATTGTGTCGTTTTTTTCCCTTGAAGGTTGACCATTCGTATATTATAGGAATATTAATTACTTTAGCTAAATGAAATCTAACCATTATCAAGTCCATTATAGAAGGTTGCTTCTCATTACCCCCAAAGCTCACTGCTGCCATTACCTGGCAAACTATACCTTCTTTTGTTTTTATTAAAAGCCCTCAATCACTTGAGCTTTGTCTAGGTCCAACTATCCAAGATAATAATGTCTCTTTCAAAATTGAAGAAAAGAAATCTTGTGTAGGATAGGAAGATCGACAAGAGAGGTGAGTGCTACTTCTATAAATGTGCACCACCATTCAAGAGCCAAATGGTCAGTAGATAATTACGAACTAGTTGTTCAATTGTAAAGCACGACTTACAACCAATGTCAACATCTTTCAAATGGTATTATTTGTGAAAAAGATCAATCTTTATTATTTTAGTTACAGCCACAAAACGTGAGAGAGCTTGTGTTCAAACCTTGTACCTAAGCTTGACTAACATAGTAAAGGGAGTTGGACAAAAAGTGGTTGAATGTTTTAGATAATAGGACCTTTAAAGTCCAAGCACTTGATCAATCTAGCCCAATACAGTGCATGAGCAGTTCCTTAAGTAGTGGTCTTGTGATGATAAAGACACTCTATCTAAATGACTAGTATGATATAACTCTATATTATTTACACTTAAACTCTCATGCTCAATATTTTAGGATTGTTACCTTTTTCAATGCTAGTTTATGGATGTATAAGATTGAGTCCGATAACATATTAATAAGGTTATTTAGTATTCATGCTAAAACAATTCTAGTGAGATATACTTAGGTATCCATATTTGATTCAACCAAAGTACCTTTATTATTTTAGTTACTGATAGAATTATCTTAAACTTTTATAAGATCTAAATGCCTTTAATTCTATTTTATTAAAATGTAATAATTCATTAATTTTTATTCCATTTGATTATTTATTAACATAATAAATATAGATTTTTAAAAACATCTAGCTAAGATGCCAAGAAAAAGAACCAAATGAAAGAAAAAGGGAGGAAAATACATGGAAAAAAAACTTACTTTTCATGATATGATTTTATGACAGCCTGACCATCTCAAATGAGTACCAACACATAATTATAAAAGGAAAAAAATGAGGATTTTTTTTTCATTTATACATATGAATCCTCAAATCAATTAGCTTTGTTTATATCTGCCTGCCTCTAGATGTTTATACAATTAATATCTTTAAAATTATTAAAATAAGCAACCTATTTGAATGTAAATGAATAATCAGCGGAAGCTAATTATTTGAAAAAACAAATATGATGAAAAATAATGCTAAGTTTGTCAGTTAACAAAGTTAATATTTTCGCTTCAACTCTTATAAAACTCTTGTATTGCTCATTAAAATTATCTCAATAAATTTCATTTAAATATTTCTTTTTAAGTAAACTAATTTTTCAACAACTTGAATAATGCATGTGCATGCCAAAATTACCAGTCCAAGAGAAAAGGGATGCTGATGGTTTATTTTCTTTCTAAAACAGTCACATGATAAACACGCATTACCATCTAACCAATAGCATGAGCAACAAACAATTGCATTATACTCTTTGCAAATTGGATGCTATAAGTCAAGAAGTAAATATTAATAATTTGAAAGATTGTAAAGCTTGAACCAAATAGGCACATACATTTACATAATCAGCTGAAGAATCCACATTCTGAGAATAAATAGTGGCATCTTCGTCAGCAAGTGCCGTTCCTTCATCTTCAGAATCCCCAGAATATTCAAAGGCACTGCCACTTGGTGACAATGGAGTCCTTAGCCTGCCCATAGATGTCAGTCTTGTAAGAGAGCTAGAGTAGTTCAGAGTCTTGTCATCACCTGCACGAAGCACGGAGGGGGAAAAATAAAAGGTTTGCCCAACAACTGAAGAAAATCCAATAGAGCCTTTTTCTCCCTAAATTATTACAATAAATTATGCCAATCACACCAACGATAGAAAAAATTAACTAAAGGTTACATGTTAAGTGACAGTAAAGGTTTTCACTGTGGGCAATAATCTCCTCAATCTACATATAAATAACTAACGAGTCTCACGAAAGAAACATAAGTAATACCTTGTCTTGGAACCGTATGCAGAGGCGTAAGCCCTGAGGGAATGACATTGAGGTTATTGTCTTCTCGGTGAAAACCAAGGCCAAACCTCATCGATTCCTCATCGAACCAGTCATTGCTCAGCACGGCATTTGGCATGGAAGACGACATCCTCCTATACCTTGGAATTGCAGTATCGTCACCCCAGGAACGCGACACACATATTTTCCGGTCAATAAGAATCAGTTCACCGTCTGATCCATGCTCTTCATCATCATCATGATTTTTATCATCTACTACAACGGTTTCCTTGTCCTTTTCTTTGAGATGAGAATTGCGGCGGATGGTGATGAGGCGATCAAGGACTTGATCAACGGAGCGCTTGTGAATGAAAAATGCAGAGATTGCCATAAGTGAGGCACCAACTAGAGCCGCCATGGCTAGTTGCAGAGCAGATGATGGCGGTGATGGTGATGAATCCATGATACTGTATCGGAGTGAGTAAGAAGGGAGAACCCTAAAAAGAAATGGGAGTTGGCGGTGAGGTTTTATTTTCGGTTTTATTATACATTTATCCCGCCGCATGTTATAATTTTAAAATTGCGTATTTATTTACATGAAAAAAATAAAATATAAAATGAAAAATATACGCAATATTTTAATTAAATAAACTAATAATTGTTTATGTAAATAAATAAAAAAGTTATTAGTCATGACAAAGAAAATAGTTGAGAGATGAATACACATCAATGTATTTGATTATCTAAAATGATATTTTCATCTGATTATATTTATTAAAATTATTTATTTAAATTAATAAAAGATAAATTGATCTATTTATTTAAATTATACATTTATTTAAAATTACTAATTTGTGCAATTTGACCCTCAATTGACCATTAAACTTTCAATTTTCTTCTGTTTGGCCTCTTATTTGGTTAATTTCAGCCCCTAAAGTCATTGGTCAACAAGTCTAAATTTTGTCGAATTTGAGGGTGAAAAAAATATTATTAATGTGCTAAAAATTATATTTTTAATGTGCTAAAAATTGTAAGAAAAACATAACCACCTATGTAAAGTCTTTCAATAACTAATGGATCAATGAAAAAAAAAACTAAAACACTTATACCCTCTGGGCTTCATTTTTTTCCATTTAATGGTAACATAATAATTATATTGTAGCAATCCACAATAAATTGTATCTTGAGCTACAGTGAAAGTCCTGTGAGTTGTTTACATTAATAATAGTATAACATTTCAATCTTTGAATGTGTCATACGAATAAAGGGAGGGGAGGGGGTGAGGAAGGTGTATGAAGTTTAAAGCCATTGGGATCCAAGAAGAAGGTTTTATTTTTTAGTTGTATTGTGCTGATTTTTCAACTTTAAAAAAAAGTTAAAATGTGAAATTTCAAAACAACTTTACAATCACAACAAGGTTGGAGTGTGACTTTTCTTTCTTCTTCTTTTCTTTGTATTTTCATAGTGTCTCCATTTACACTTCAGTAAAAGTCAAGTATTTGAATTAAATTTCAAATACGCTATATAATTAATTTCCAAAATTAATTTAAATTACTATGAAATTAAATATGAGAATTAGTATTAATGCACAATAAGTTAGAATATAAGAATGCAAGCAACACATCATAGTTACAAGATCTGGCATAAGATCAACTTGAAACAAGGCTAAAGCTGGGTGTCATGAAATTGACTCTCAATCAACACATCATAGTTACAAGATCTGGCATAAGATCAACTTGAAACAAGGCTAAAGTTGGGTGTCATGAAATTGACTCTCAATTTGTTCCATGTCAACCTAACCTTTGAATTTTTTTTTTAAATAATGTCATTTTAATAATAAAAAAAAGCCTCACCTAGACTACATCCTAAGTTAGTGAATCAAATTAATTTTATAACTATAAACATAAGTACTCAAAAGATACTTGTAAAAAAAAGAGAAAGACAATAAAGTTGATATATTCCTTGAGGTAGAACAAGTGAATATAGAAGTGAGTGTGAGAAATAAGTATTTTTGCTTAACATATTTTAAAAAAAAAGGTAAAATAACATGGATTGTACATGTTGTAATTGAAAAACATGACATTCAAATTTATCTATAAATGTGACTTTTCAAAAAAAAAACATATAAAATGAGTTGCACAAATTACAAAAAGAAGATAAAAGAGTGAACAAAATCCTAGAAGCACACCTAAACTCTAATTATAACATCATTAGTAAAAATCAAAATGATCTATACTAGATGAATCAAACGACATTAGAGAAGGTCACCAACAAAAAAGATAGTCTGATCATCGTTGGTGATCTTCCATGATATAATTAGAATTCTCTACTTAATATCTCTTCAATAATATTAGTAGTGTTGTAAATAAAACTTCAATGTTCCTTCATGATCTTTTTTCTGTCATCGCTCCTCTATTTTCATAGATTATAATAAAAAGAAAAAAAGAGAAAATAAATAAACAAAGAGATCATTGAGATACATTGAAACTCTGATTATGACATCAAACAAAATGCAAAAACGATATCGACGAGATAAATTCATAGACAAAAAATATCACCAATAACGACCAAAATAAGCCATATTTTCTGTCAAATGTAATTAAACTACCCACCACCACCTTTATAAAGCAAGTGTGACACACTCTTGTTACTGTTAATAATATTTTTTGATGTCGTTTAATTTATCTAGTTGAGATATTTGCATAAATACAAGTAATAATATAGTAGAATTTTTTATAATTTATTCAAATATCATGTTTCTAAATAATTATAAATTTGAAAACCGTGTTTTCCAACATTACATGTACAAATTTGTTATATCGAGGTTTCTCCTTTCAAATTGTGTAATTATATTTTTAAAACATGTTAGTTTTTTTTTTTTTTTTAATTTGCGAGGATCATAGGTGCAAGGATGGACGTGTTTCTAAAATAAAAAAAAGCAAAAAGCAAAAAGCAAAAGAAAATACCGAAAGGACCTTTTGCAATCTTCCACGTTTTGCCCCCACCAATCCTCTAAAACCCAACAGGCATACTCTTATCTCTCTCTAAAATCCCATTCCGCCGCTTCCTATTCCCATCTTCACTCCTCTTTAAAACCTCCAGAGACATCACCACCGCCACCACTACCAACATCACCACCGCCACCACTACCAGCATCACCACCGCCATTCGGTGGTGCTTTCCGATCACAAACAAAAAAAATAAAAAATTTAAACCCACCCCTTCCCCTTTCATCCATAAGCAAATGGCGACCACACCTACCTCAGAAATGACGGACGGACCCGTCCTCAGCCTAATCACCAAACGCCTTCGCGCTCTCAAGAAGAAACAAAACCGAATCCTCCAGATGGAAGAGTCCATCGCTCAAGGCAAGCCTATCAACAAAGAACAAGAGGACGTCCTCCGTTCTAAACCCTTTGTTTCCGCCGCAATTGACGAGCTCGAGAAGCTCCGCCAGCCTCTCTCCGTCGCTGTTTCGGAAGAAATTGAGCTCGCTGCCCATCGACTCAACCCTAAATCTGACAGCTCAGTTGTTCCGGAAGCAAGTAATGAAATGTTGGAGGATCTGTTGCACTTGTTGTATTTTGGGTCGTTGTTTGATGTCAAACCACAGAACGATTTCACTGCCACCATGTTGACTCGGACACATGAAAGAGGTTGCTGCTTGACTTATGATTATGTCACTGATGATGCTACGGATCTGCTTGGCGAGAGGGATTTGGATATGATATCTATGTTGGGTGGTTTATTGATTTCGCGTCCCGGCAATACTAGCTTATCTCACAAGAATGCTTTGCAGCGTTGTATGGAGCACGCGAAGTTGTGGCTGGCTAATTCAGACCAGCCTATCGATTCCACCACTAATGTTTCCTGTCTGTAATATCTCTTTTTTTTTTTAATTGTTGTTTACTTGTAATTTTTGCTGGTGTATTATGAGGTGTTGAGGCTTTTTTTTTGTCTTTCAGATGCTGAATTGAGGGAGAGGCTCAACAAGATCATGGCTTCCGATTATTTTACCACCACACCGGAGATGAAAGCTCCGGTGGAAGTGGCTGCTGCTGCTGGCAATTACGTGCCTTTCCAGGTTCCTTTCTCAGTTCCAGTACAAGTGGATGATTCCGTTGCACAATACCAGCCAAAGGTTCATTTACTTGTAACTTTCATTTATTTTTTGTTTTGTTCTTGCCATGAATATTTGCTTGTTATGCTGTTTTGTTATAAGGCTTATGATTGATGTGTTTATTGATATGTAATATGAGCTGTTATGGTCGTTGTGCTATCTCAATTTGCCTTTTGTTTTATCTTATCTAGTTTCTCTTTTCAATCATCAGACACATGTTGCTTAGGTATTTATTTTGAATGTCTTCTTGTCATTCAATACTCAGGCTAAAGGTCTCTTCTAGCATTTAGGTTGTCACCACAATAAAAAAATAATTAGGCGATTTATATAGTGAACTCTGCCAATTTTCTCTCCCTTCTCTGCTAAGACAGTGATTTGTAGACATAGATACTTATTTAGAGCATTCAAAGTGATGGTTTTGGGCCCAAACATCTGAGGTGTCCGTGTTTAATTATGGTGATCGCTTATGGGAGAAAGCCAGGTTTGATATGAAGAATGTTTTGTCATGATCAGTTTATTGAGGTGCCTGTCAGTTGATCATCACTATATAATCAACCATGACATGGTGATGTAGGAGCAAAGCGAAAGTAGCTTATGAAAATCTGATAGTTTACTGCTGTGCATTACTATAGCAGGTTCTTTATATAGGGGATTTCTGGTTTAGTTTATATGCTATTTATTTATTGGATTGAACTATTGGGATTTTGTTATTCTCAAGGGTCTGAATCATGGGTGTACTATCTATTCGAGGACTGTTATTGATGTGATGAGTATGATTAACATTTTGAAGATAAAATGAAAACATCTTAAACATAATAGCAGGTGGTGAAATGATCGAGGACTACTAGCCTCACAGGCTCAAGCTAATAGATTCAAGGAGCCTCTCCTTAATTGAGAGCATCACACTTCACACTTATTAAGAAAAGGCTGCACTGTGTTCAGTACTGTAATTATTAAATGTCACAAGCATATTTACAAGCCTGAGCTATTCCTAATCCTAATTAAACTTTGAGTGATAAAAAAGAAACATAAAAATTCCTATTTGACTAGTCATAATTTATAATGGTACTGTATATTTCTTATCAACCTAGTCATATTTTGGAATACCTAATCCTAATCTTTGCAGGAAAGTAATCACTACTAAGCTTCCTGTCATATGGGCTATCATAAACATCCTCTTTTCTTTCTTTGGGGTACATTTCTATGGACAAGTGCCTGTCATTTTTATCATGATTGGTGTTGGCATTGATAGTTGAAAATGTTAGAACTTGCCATGATGCGGTATCAGAAACATGTTTTCTAATTTCAATTGGTATTAAGAACTAACTTTCAAATCAGATTATTAACAGGTAGCCAATTAGAAAATGGAAGGGGGCTTTGGATGTAGTGACCCATTTACATTTGTGAAGAAAATTGTAAAAATACAAAACTGTCGATTACTTCCAATATGCTACTCTGTCCATCCTGCTAAATTAGATTGAACTATGTGATTTATTGTTGGATGTTTGTTAGTTGTGATTTACAATTTCTTAAACCATCCTTTTGTTTGTTTCACTTACAATTTCTTTAGTGAGCCATCCTATCATTCTGACTGTTCCTTGAACTTGTTTCTATTCAAATGGAGTATGTGCTTTTGCTAGTTTTTGTTGATTTCGGAAAGGTGCAACAGATGTTAATTCAAAATTGCAGTGGTACTTGCTTCATTGATTCTCAATTGCAAATTCATTCAGGTTAATGGTGATGCATAGTCTGTGTCTGAATTCTTAGAAATTTGCGTACCCAAGCCAAATCTCACCTCAGTATGCAGCTATTGTGTGATTTGATTACTGTTCCTTTTCTTAGTTCAATTGGTTTCGTGTCTGTTGGTTGGTGTACTATTTTCTTTGGGGGAATCTTCTTTGTGCTGTTTTGTTCAAGCTTTATATATTTTTTGTAGACTTTCTAATGTTATTTTTTGTAGGAACAAGAGACAGAAAGTTTCCAACAAGAGACAGGTGATGAGCAGTCTAGCTCTACTGAGGAACCTCAGAAGGTGCTTGCACTTAGCATGATATGATCTCCCCCCTTGCCTGCATTTATGTGCTGACTGAATATTGTTGGTCTCTCCATTGCAGGATGAACAGGAGACTGTAAATCTAGCAGAAGTTGTCCTAGATCAAGAAGAGCAAGACAAGCCATCGACAGAAGTAGAAGTAGATCCTAATCAGAGAGAGTTGGAGCCTGAGAAACAATATGTCAACCGAAGGTTCTACCAGAACCCAAGAGGTGGTCGTGGCGGCGGCAATGGTGGTCGTAGGGGCTATTCAAATGGCCGTGGTGGTCGAAGTGGTGGCAGAGGTGTTGGTGGCTACCAAAATGGCCGCAACCAGTATTATGACCAGCCTGGAAACTTTCATCAGAGGAACTACTACAATAATCGAGGAAGGGGTGGCAGAGGTGGTGGGCACACTTACAACACAGGTCAAAGTGGTCATGCCCCTGCTGATGCTGGAGTGGAGTCATGATGACACCCATTGTGTTTTCCCAGTTTTCTAGGTGGGTGGTGAAAACATTTCTTTTGCTTTATGTGAAAAACTTGTCATGAATGCAGGGTTAATGTTGATGAATACACCTCCTTAGACACTCCCTCTGACTTTGTAGTTCAGTCAGCGAACTTCTATTTAAAACTTGAAGAAAGTGAAGCTCAACTTGATTTGCCAAAAAGGGGGTTAATTAGCGAATCTTTTAGCCGCATCTTGTTGATAAACTTGACTAGTGCTGATTAGTTTAGGCAGGCTTTTATGGCTTATGTATGATTCAAGTGGTGCATCTGGTTTATTAGCCACATCTGGAAGGTTTATTGTTACTTGACTATAGTCGACTAGCTGCCCACTTTGATTGGTCAGTGGATGTGATCCTTCTAGGGGCTGTTTGTTTTACACCGAGGCCGTGTTTATTTTTTTATTTTTTTTGGCTGATGGATATTTTGATATGCTAATGTTAAACAATCATTATTATAATATCAAACAATATCTTAATCTATTAACTACAAACCTTGATAGCAACATACCTATCTTTATGCCTTGGTGTTTGTTTGGTAATACAGTGCAAAATGTTTTTCAAGTGTTTTTTTAATTGGAAATGCAAATTTGTTTTTCTCATCACATCAAAATCATTACAAATTGCTTTAAAAAATATTTTTTTTCAGTGAAAAATAATTTGAAAAGTAGAATTCATTGCGTTGTTAAAAGGTTATATCTATTATGTTTTTAGTATTGTCATAATTTAATTTTTGTTTCCTTTAATATTATTCTTCAAAAAAAAAAAGTAATAAATAAAAAACAACAAGATACAAAGATTGATAGATTGACTGGAACAGGGTGGGAAGTGCTTTGAACGCATGGAAAAATCAAATTGAGATTTTGAACAAAATTAAAAGTCCAATTATATCCTAAAGAATCTAATATTGAAAGACAATGTGATTCATACTCAAATTAAATGATTATTGAATAAATTTATATAAAAATTAAGCATGGTGATTTAATTATATTTTTAATAGGTTAATTTGATTTAATCACGAGTCCAATTATATTCAATAATTAATTTGAGTCAAATTAAAATAATAAATTAAGTGCTAGAACTTAATTAGACTTTAAATAGGTTAAATTAATTTTATTAGAAACTTAAATTGATAAAAAAAAAATGAAGTTTGAAAGACTAATTTGGGTTGAATTAAGAACATTAGAATCTTAGAGCATCAAATTAACTTTTTCAAGCTTGATTGAGTGAAATTAGGGATGAATGCAAGAAAATTAAAAGTTTAAAGGTCAATTAAAGGTCAAATTGAAGAAATTCAAGACTAGGGGTCTTTTTGTAAAAAAACATTTAAAATCAGGAACCCAATATGGTTGAAAATATGGTATGAAATTGAAAAAATTAGAAGTTTGAAGGTCAATTAAGGATGAACTTCAAAATATCCAAAACCAAGAACCAACCTAAAAAACATGTTAGAATCAGAGAGTCATTCTAGAACTTGGCATGAGTAAAATTGAATTGATTCTTAAAATAAAATTCAATTAAGAATCTGATTAACAAATTGAAAGATTAAGGGTTAAAATCAAAAGATAAGATTGTAATCTAATCTAAATCAAAACACTAAAATGATGTCGTTTCATTTAAATAAAACAAAGCATTTTAGTCTTTTCTTGACCAAAACAATGTCATTTTGGTAAAAAAAAAAAAAAAAAAGGTTAAGAAAATATTATCATATGACATGTCGTATGGTTCATCATCTTCTTCCTCTAAACCAAAAAAGCTGATTAAGAAGCCTTTCTGTAGAGATATTGAATGCACCACCCATGCTTGAAATAAAAAGACAAAATACTCTCTAGTAAACTTGAACACGTACTACACCCTTAACTATATTTTCACTGATTTGCCGTCTAAAATATAGCCCAAAAGCTAACCCAAAGAGTTTGACTTGATCAACTTTGATAACATAATATTAACAATACCATGTTGTTGTTTTCTAGCCAACGACTCCAAGGAGTTAGCCCAACGGTGGAGGCTTGGGACTTGCGTGGGGTATTCCTCCCAGGTCCTGGGTTCGAAACCTGAGGGCGAAGCTTCTTCTGTGAGTCACCGTCCCTTAGTAAGAGCCTGGACAGCCGGAGGTTTACGCATGTCCTGGGCCCACAAAGTGCGCTTTCCGGGTCATGTGGTTCCCCCGTTCCGCAAGGATATCCAAAAAAAAAAGTTTTCTAGCCAACTATTGAGATGAACTGGGCTATGTATGTAGTTCAAACACCCAAGAAAACTTCTAATTTCTTTCTATGTTTTAGGCCCCAACATGTCTTAGATTGCCTTTGCTTTGTCAGGATCAAATTCTCTTTCCTTGATTGCTTACTATAAAATCCAATACCTTTTCAACTTTTACTCAAACCAACATTTTATTGAATTTTATCTTAATTGGTATACCTTTTAAATAGCTTCCTTAATACTTGCACATGATCTTCTTTGTTTGACTTGGCAAGGATGAGATCTACATAGACTTCCACGTCTTGATGCATCATATCATAGAATAAAATAACAGTTCATTTTTGATACATGGAATCAACATTCATTAACTTGAATGACATTACTCTATAACAACGTTCCCTATAACGTATCAAAAATGAAATTTTCTATCTTCTTTTGCTATTCTAATGTGATTATATCCCAAGAACTCATCCATGAACAAACATGTGACATTTTTTTGCAACATTATCAACCAAAACTTCTATGCGAGGAAGAGAAAAGTCATCCTTCGGTCTTGCTTTGTTCAAACAATCCACACACAACCTGATATTGCCATTCTTTTTGCTGCCAAGTACGCAGACGTTGTGCTCATCAGGATTGGCGTTGATGAACTGGAGATGATAATGCTCTTTTTCTTCTGCAGCTTGCTAATTTGATCATATATTGACAAAAAAAAGTACAGAAAAACAGTTTGTGACACAGCAATTCAATGTGACCACAATGCTAGCATTTTCACTGGTGAAGAAAGGGAAAGTAGTTGAAGAGATAGCTATCAAGTAATCATCTCATTTAAAAACTTAAATTGTTAGGTGAGATCTCAGAATATAATTTATATTTTTCTCTAATACATTACCTCAAGTGAAAGATTTTTAGGTTTGAAACTTGTACAAACCCACATAATCTTGTGCTTGATTTTTATCAAATAAAATGAGGGTGATGAGATTCAAATTCGTAATTGCCAGGTCAACAAGGCTTTGATACCATGTTAAAGAATTATGCTTTTAAATGAAACTCCAAAATATAATTTATATTATTCTCTAACAGTAGCTGGGTCAAGAAGAATGAACTTGGGAAACACAGGGTATGATTACCTTACCTCTAACAATTAATGCCATGTCCATGGCAAAGCCTTGCTGGAGTGTGTTACAGTAATGATATGGAAAACAGAGGTTACTGCACAAAATTGATAGTCTCGACCATTCATGGAGACATTAGCACTCTATAAAACTTGAAATTGAAATACCTTCACCACAAGTTCCATAAACTAGAAAAACTATCATGCATGACACGTCCGAGTAAAATGACTACAAATCTAACATATTTGTCCAGCTCAAGCACCACTTGAGCAGAATCATGACTACCTAACAAAAATCCAATGAGAGCTGAATACAGCAGTTTTAAGTTTCAACCAAACATATTCCTGCACTGCTAGGACACAAAAAAAAGAGAGGAGAATTGGATAGACAAACACTTACAATTCAATCTGAAAGCCATTGATGCATCCCTTTTCACATTCAACTTCGAAGCCATGAATGATAAAAAGTGAAATTAGATCAATAGAACACAGCTTTAGATCAGAAGGCCACAGTCATCTCGTGGCAGCTTGGCCAATAGTTAAAAGATTACAGGCTCATCCTTAACAATAATGCACAAATTCGAAAATGCTTTCAAGCTTTCTTTCCTACTATGCACAATCTTACATTAGGACAGTGGAAAACATAGCGTATTTACATTTAATTAACATAAATTGATGATCAGCGTTAATGAAATTAACTTAAATTGATGATCAGTGTTAAATGGATAACTTGACAACCCAAGCTTTGATATCTGAATTAATTACCAGATGCACCTAGGGCCTTCTTGAGGTCAGATTTCTGTTCCACGGTAAGTCTTGTTGGAAATGTGACATCAAACTTGATTTTAAGGTTTCCTCTCTTGGTGGGCTCTTTTGAGATGGGCATTCCTTCATTTGAGACCAGCAACTCCTGACCTGGTTTGACAATATCTGTTACTGAGATCGGGAGATATCTTCCATCCAAGGTTGTCAGTTCGATGGTTTTCCCTGTGAGAGCTTCCAATAACGAGATTTTCTGGTTGACCACCAGATCATTTCCATCCCTCTTGAAAACAGAATGGGGCTTCTCATCCACAACGAAAATTAGATCAGCTGGAGTGATTCCAGGTTCTTGATTTCCTTTCTCAGGAAAAGTTATTTTTGTGCCCTTCTTCCAGCCAGGTTTGATGTCTATCTTTAGGATTTCTTCGACAGTTTTTGGCTTGCTGCAAGAAAGTTACTAATACATCAAGCGACTGAAAGAATAACGATGCCAACCAAAAAAAAAAAGTGGCAAATGATAGCCGAATGGGAGAAAAAACACAAACAAACAAACTGGTGGGGTAGAAGTCAGTGCCATAAAATTCTTGATGCTCACATTTCACATCTCTGTAACTAAGATGGGTCTTGTGAACAATATATTAACTTCTAGAGTTCATTCCATCTCATTTCAAAGTGCCTAAAGCTATGTATGGCAGCAACATTATTCAAAATAAGCCAATTGAATTTAGATTTTTTGTGTATCAGCCCTGAATGACTTGCTCAAAGCCTTAAGGGACAGCTATCTCTGATTAACATTGACCACCATCAACCCATCCAATTCAAGTTTTCAATTTAAGAAAGCACTATGCCTGTGATATCAACGGGAAATTGCAGTTATACTACTTTGGCACCATATATAACTAATGACTTGGACTAATTGATGGATTGAGATTGTGCTAGCTCACTTCAGAGATTCATACTATTTTAGTTTCTTGGGCCATTTTATCTCCCCAGAATTCCCAGAAAATATAAAAACAACATCTCGCCTCAATCCTAATACAAGGATGATATATATCCCTTTTATTTTCTGTAAAATATTAGCAAAAGACAGAAAGAAAAAACTACCAAGAGATATATATTCTTTTTTATTATTATTTTCTGTAAAATTTTAGCAAAAGGAAGAAAGAAAAACACTACCAAGAGATAAGTAAATCTAAAAAGTGCAAAAACACTAAAAGAAAAGGAAGAGTAGCTAACCCGAAATCATCAGGAACAGAGCGAGAAATCCTCATCTTTCTTCGAGTTCCTTTATAAAGCTCTTCCAATGTGCAAAGCAACTTGCTTTCAACAGGCGCCGCTTTCCTGTTAGCCTCAGCCCCGTAATTATTACCGTTATTATTCCTAAAAGACCCCTTTCCAACACCACCGGATCCGCCACCTCCTCCGAAGAATTCAGCGAAAATATCCTCCGCATCACGAGGATTGAACCTGAAAGAAGCGCCTGCATTGTTAGTTGGAGGTGGGATTTGATCAAAAGACTTGATCCCTTCTTCACCGTAGAGGTCATAGATCTGACGCTTGTTAGGGTCTGATAAGACATCATAGGCTTCGGAGATAAGCTTGAACTTGGCTTCTGCTTCTTTCTTGTTCACAGGGTTCTTGTCTGGATGCCATTTCATTGCCAGTCTCTTGTACGCCCTTTTCATGTCTTCTTCAGTCGCGTTCCGGTTCAGTTTCAGTATGTTATAGTAATCAACACCCATTTCTTCTTCTTGATTTTTACGTGGTTTGACAGCAAATGCAGAGAGGGGGACGAGTAGATTACAAAGGGTGTTTTTGTGGGGGGTTTTTTCCTTCTCTTTCTTGCGCAAGAAAACCGGCGAGTCGGCGGGGTGGGCAAGGCAGGATTTTGTTGTCAACGCGTCCCGTGGGACATTTTTTAACGAGTAAAATATAATTTAGTACTTGTTTTTATTATACGTCTTCAATTTAATCCTTTTTGAGAACAAAAAGGTTAGTCCCTTGAATAGACCTCACCTTTTCTTTTTCTTAAATATCCAAATTAGCCCTTTTCGATCGTGCTATTTTAGATTCTTTTTAATTGATTAGATTAAAAAAAATTCTTAGAGAATCAAAATTAAGTTACAATAAAAAATAGCAAAATGATAGAGTTAAAAACAAGTAATTTATTTATTTTTAAATAAGAAGTTATTATTTTGAATGGAGTTATTTTTTTCTTAGATTCCCAAATTACCCATATCAAATGTGCTTTTCCAATGTTTTTTTGTGATGTTTAAAACTTTGGCTAAGAATAAAGTATATTTTTAGGAGAAAAAGCGGTAAAATTATCAACAAAAACTAACATGATAGCTAAGTTAATTTTAAGAAGTTGATCTCGTTACTAGAAAGATTTCTGACCTTTTAGATTCATATCTTAGTGGATCAAAATATATATGTTGCTTGGCATTGCGTTTCATAAAACCCTTTAAAAAAATTCTGTAATTTTTATTTTGATTTTTTATTTTAAAATATTTTTTTTAGAGTTTTTAGATTATTTTCATATACTGATGTCGATATTTTTTAAAATCATTATTTTGATACATTTATAAACGATATCACTTTTAAAAACAGCTTCAACCATACTCTTAAGCAAGCACAAAGAGAAATAATTAAAAACAATTCTCTTAATACACCAAACTAATCAACATGAGGAGCATTTTAAAATCATCTAGAAAAACACCAGGTTTCAATCAACATGAAAGCTGGCTCAAAAACACACCATCGAAGAAAAAAAAGGACCAAATTAACAAGAAGTACGAATTTATAAGAAGTTGATGTTGGGTTTTAAATTGAAAGGACCGATCGATTATCTTTCAAAAATATCAGGGACGAGTTTGTGTGGCAGCGTCGAAAACACTGTACCGACAAAGCATATGGAAGGACAGCCAAACACTATATTTATATTTTTGTTCTCTCTCTCTCTCTCTCTCTCTCTCTCGTTGGCGCTGAATGAATGATGACTTCTTTTCCCGGTAATAATTCATCGATCGGTGCATTAATAATGTGTGGTGAATATTCTTCAAAGATGGTGTGGGTGGGTCGGATTGGATCCACGTAATAATTATGATGATAATTCATAAAAATAAAAATGCATTGCTGTGGTTGAAGTTTTATTTTTTTTAATCTATAAAACGAAATTTGCTATAAATCTGATTTTTATTGAGTTTGATAGTCATCCACACGATTTAAATAGATAGATAGATAGATTTAATATATAATAAATAAATAGATATATAGATTTAAATAATATGAAACTTAATAAATAATTTATAAATATTTAAGTTTTTTATTTAATATATAAAAAAAGTGACAGCATGTGCCCTTACCATCTTTTAGTGACAGCCCCGTCAGCGTATCGAAAAGGTTTGATACACAAGGAGGAGTACGAAGAAAGATAGGAAAAGGAAGATTCCCCGGTATTAATATTTATATGGTCGTTAATGTAGAGTCAATCAAGGTCCAGATTGTTAATTTTAAAATTTATGGGATTAATTAAAATATATGTAAATTGGCACGGATATTTAGGATAAATAAAAAATTAGTAAAAGGAAATAGAACGTGCAGTCGTGTCATACATGTAATAGCTGGAGTGCGGCTGACTCACGCAGGAGTAAGGGGCATGTACGTTTGTCTCTCTCGCTCTTTCTTTTATTTATTTATCTTGTCAGATTTGGTGAAAACAGAAGCTAATTTGACTAATTTTTATTTTAATATATTATTTAAATGATACATTTATCAGAATTATTTTAAACCACCTCTTCTCCTATGTGGGTGTCTGGGTGATTATGTTTATCACTCAGTTTTTAAAAAAATATTAAAAAATATTTTTTTTTATTTTTATTTTAGTGTTTTTAATTCATTTAATGTGTTGATGTCAAAAATAATTTTGATGTATTTTTAAATAAAAAAACTTTAAAAAACAACCTCAGTTACACTCCAAAATAAGCATGTATTCAAATTTCGAGAGAGAAAACCATTATAATAGGTTTTTTTATTTATTTCATTTTAAGGGTATTTTACCTAGTAATAAAGATTAAGTTGTTTTTTTTTCAAATCATTTTAAAAATGTATTGCTATGCCCGTATAAAATTAATTTTTTGAAATGTTTCCAAAAAAAAAAAAAAAGGCAAAAACATGTTTTTGCTGCTTTTGATTTCTTTGAACACGCAGCTAGATTCCCATTTCCAAAAGTCACTAAGTTAACCAAGAAGAAGTCTTAGAAAAGTTGACTTTACATAAAAAGAAAAAAGTAGCCAGCCCCGTCACAAAATGGTTGTTTTTTTTAGCAATTTTTCTAAAAAAATATATTAGTAAAATATAACGGTTGAGAAAAAGTTAACATGATAGCATAGTTTATACATATCACAGTTAAAATATATTATTTTTATAATTTGTCACTATTTAAAATAACGATATTCAATAAAAAAAAATTAAATACAAGGTAAATAGGAGAGAAGAAATATAAATAAATAAAAAGATAATAGAAACACACTAAAGCTTTTTTTATTATGAAAATTTTTGACGAGACAAGTCCAATGATACCAAGGTAGATTACTATAATAGGTCACCCTTGTAGTAAAAAACAAGTGAACCATCTTTCATTATTTAGCGGCAAGTGTGAACCACTCTAGTCGCCAATGATAATTTTCTTATCGTTGAATTCTTTTCATTATAACTTCTTTTATGTTGTTATATTTGTTTATTAAGATTTTTCTAATGATTCTAGTTGTCCTCAGAACGGATGATTTGCTTCAAGAGTTTGTAAAAAACAGATTGGAGGTATAATCATAAAATTATAATTATAATTTTCACGAGTTGTCACATAGTATTAAAATCTAGTAAAAAAACACATCACCTCTAGTGCACTCTATCTAAAATAAGTTGCATTGTTGTTTGATTGTTCTTCGAAGTTAAATTTTTATTTGTTGATTTTTTCTAAGGTTCGAGGCATATCCATCTTCGAGAGAAAATCTTTACTTCATTGGATTAAAACCTAACAATTCTAAGACTCAAATTTTAACATCGCTTTTATTCTTATATCTTTACACCCAAGAGCATACTCCACGATGCTTTTATACCATTAAATATTAAAATCTACAACTAAATCCTAATATCAGAAATGTAATGGACCATATTGGGGTGTAGTTAGATATTAGACCATCATTTTGGGTATGGTTTGCTGCATTTGGTGAAGAAATAAAACATCAAATGCTTTTGAAAAAGTAGTTATTGAGCAACTTTTTCACATAAAAAGGGGAAGATGAATAGTGAACCAAACTATACGTGTGGTTTGTTGCTTTTGGGCTTTTCATATTTGTTTTTCTTGTCATTAGATTTTAAACATTATCATCATATTTGTTTTTTTTTATGAAGTACTTAAACCTTTTTTACTTTTTTTGAATTCTTTTATTCCCCCTAACATTGTTTAAGTACTTTTTAGTAATTGAGAACTGTTTTATTGATTTATGATTTTTTTTTATCTTCACATTTACCTCCCTTCCCCAATGTATAAAGTGATCATAGTCAAGGTTAATTCCCTAAAAAAAAACTTATTAGGCTCAAATGGGGACTGAAAGGGATATTTTAGGTTAATTCCCTAAAAAATGATCATCAAATATGACATTTCCTCATTCCACACACGTACATCTAGAATTGGTAAGTTTTTTTTCCTTTCATGCAAAATGGTTTCTAAGATCTTGGATTTAAAGTTATTTCATGGTTTTCAGATTGTTCTTTAGGTTTTAAGTGCATGGTCACTTTTATGGAGATCACTTGATATTCCAGAACTCATTTGTTAAAACAACACTAATTTAACTTTTGTTTTCATACCAAAACTTTGATTTTCCAAAAATATTTATGAAAACATGAGATCACGTGTAGTTTTGGAGAGAAAAATGAACATGTCAAAGAAGTGCATTATTTTTGTAAAGAAATAAAAGATCAAAGACATATCATGAGTATAAGAAGAACACATTATCTTTTTAAACATAAAAGCTCATTGGACAAAAAAAATTTATGGTGCTATGAGCCAAATTTCCGACTAGACTAAAACAAGTTGAAACGAGCAATTTTTATAACACTTGTGCAAACAAAGACAATTTTTAAAGATAATAGGAACAAGCTTCATTTTATTTTTACTTTGGTATATCCCACATTCAAAAAACTCATTGGTATGGTGGGTGGGCCACCCCATTTTTAAACTAGCTCAACGATGATCGCCTCTTGAAATAACTTATTCAATATTTCTTTAAATTTTTTTGTCCTATCTCTTGTAACAGGCTCATTTGGGACCAATAATAGATCATTTACATGATCAAACTTGGTGTTAGGTTGATCCTCATCTACTATCTTAGAAAAAGTGCATCAATAGATTCTCATCATATACTATTTTTGTTATTTATTATAGTAAAATTCGAGATAAGTGATGGGGCATTATGTTCTGGTATATTTGATAAATTCAGAAACATAAATTTAAAAACATGATTAGCCATGTGTTCCCAAGAATTTTTATTTTTTCTGGCATTTTCTTAAATATTTTTGATATAATGATATCCAAAATAAATTTTATAAATAAAAATGATTTAAATGCATTACCAAGTGAATTTTTTTTTTGAAAAAAATCATCGCCACAATGTCAAACAGGAAGCATAGTTTAACTAGTGCTGTTAGATTGCCAATGCTATTACCAGGAAGACAAATGAGGTCATTCTAGAACATCCCTCTGGTAATAATCTAAACTCCATTTCTAGTTCTTGACTAACAAAGATAATCTCGTACCAAGTAGCACAACACTTCTTTTCACAAAAGGTACTTCTGAAGCTGTAATAATTACTTTCACTGCTAAGTCAGTTACACAAGTTCCATAAGATAAAAACACTGCACCAACAGAAACCAATCAAAACATATCTCTTCAACGCGAAAAACAGATGTGAAGAAGATTTACAACAAAATCATTCAATGAAGCTATGAAGGAATCATATGCTATAGTAATATTCCAAGCAGACTAGAATTTTAGATCAATTGAGGCATTGAACAACCGGCACCGTATTGACACTCTGCCAAGACAATAGCAAAATCATTTTTGCTCGTGGCTTCTTCCTTTTGCTGGTGAAATGGCATCCTGTTACCATTGAATCACCAAGTTCTTCCAAACTAAGCATATTTCAGAGGCCAAAATAGAATGTATAGTGCATGTAATGGCGAAGTTGCACGGATATACAACAAAACTGTGATCCCCCGCCCAATGTAGATCATAAAGGAAATCCTGGTTTTGCAGGATCCCCGGCCACTGATACACCAAAAGAAAACAAGTCAGGGAAACGTTCGGAGGCAAACAAATGAGCAATTCTATCAGAAATGCAGATGGGAATTGAAAATCGAGAAACCATTGTTAACTGGGGTTTAATTAGCTGGACAAAAAACATCAGAGATTATACAAGTCACATAATCTAATTAGAACATTTTTTTTTCAAACTCATCATTTCCTCCGAGGCATCAGTTATTACATGACTGGTAAATGTGTTCAACATTGAAGCTTGCAAGCATACTCCAGTTCAACAGGCACTTGATAACAGTAAGCATGACCATCAAAGATGATATTGATTAAATTTTAGTTTATAAAAGAGTAAATCATTTCTTCCCTATCCCATGATATAGAATAGCACAAGCTATGCCTTTCTCGGTCCACGCTCTTATTTTTTTACAAAACCTATATTGTTATAGCTTTTCAATGTTCCTTTTAGAGATTATCAAATGACAATCCAGCCAATTCACTGAACTTTAAAACCATTGAGCCTCCATTCTGATGTAGAACGATAAAAAGGTATAACCCCACCTCCATCCAACATGCCCGCTCACAATTTTTTCTGTAGCCATGTTTACTATCACTCAATGCTATGCGAGTATTCAAACATTTCAATCCCATAAACTTCGGAAAGCAAATAGACTAAGTTGTCTTTGATGACAACCAAGCAAATACAGGAATCTTGGCAAATCTAGCATCAAGTACACCTACACTAAATATCATTTATCATAGGCAAGAACCTCATTAATCTTTTATGAGCTGAGGTTCCAATGCTAATACTAACCACATAGCAATGAATTGTGAAATAAGAACAACATTCACGAGTAACAAAACTAGTTCAACAACTACTCTTTGCATTAGAAACACCAGACCAAAGCAAAAAAAAAAAAAAACCAACAACAATTTAATGCATCATGAGCTTACCATTGGACGATGTAACTAGAATAACATGCATATCTGCATTGTTTGGAGGAAGCTGCAATCGAAGTGGATAAAGCTTTGCATTCAAAGGACTACGAGTACACACAACGATATCCTCAAGACCCGTGTCCTCCTTCAATTTTTGAGTCAACTCATCAACTCCATTTCCCTTAAAATTCAATGAGTAACCCACCGTTGCATCATCATCAACCTCACCACTCTCATCAGCCACATGATAGTATATCGTCCTCCCTTCTGATCTCCTCGGCGAAGTCACAATAATATCACTCGACTGTCCATTTCACAAGCAAATTACCACTAAGCAAAGAAGGAAAAGAAAAAAACTAACTAAATTCAATCAAATCAGCAAATCAAGATCAGAATTACCTCCTGTCTTGAAAAAATTCCGGATTTGATAGAGAGAGAAGATGGAGAGGTGGGCTCGAAATCCAAAGAATCAGCATGAGACATAACTCTGTTTGGATCAGACGCATGACCGGTGGGAGACTGAAGCACTTGAATCTCCAGAACATCAACATCCCAAAGGATCCAATCTTGGGTCGAAGTCCTGTGAGGGACGTCATGAGTAACCGAGTTTCTCCAAGGTGGCAATCCCCCATTGGCTCTCAAGAAGTTTCCATATCGAGTCTTGAGCTTCATCTGACCCCCTTCTCTAGTGGGCTCCCACTCGACGGACGAGTCAAGGCGTCTGGGAAGAGTCTGGAGGACCTTGCGACCCGTCATCCCCAAAAGAAAAGGCTGATTCGAAGCAGTCAGGTATTTGCCGTAGCATGACTTGAGGCGGATGATGAAGTCAGATCCAGGTACAAGTTCAACAATCCATTTGGCGTTCTTGGAGGATCCGTCTCGGTCTTGGTTCACGGACTCCTCATCATCATCTGCGAGAAGGTACTTGTCATGGTGGCTGCGGAGACGGACGGCTTTTGCTTTGTGAAAGAAATCCATCCCGGACCGGAACTTGTTGGAGGCGGTCTGTGAAAAGTTGTTCAAAAGAAGAAACAAACTAGTTATTAACGAAGAGTCGAAGGATAAGAGAGAAGTGGGGATGTGCTGAGCTCGGTTTTTGTTTTGGCTTCTGAGGTTCTTCTTCGATCTGTTCTTCTCGAATGTCGAAAGGGATTGGTGTTGAAATTACTTAAAACGGTCAGCATTAGGCGGCCTCGGTAATTTGGACACGGCAATTACGTGGCTTTTTCGTGTCAGATATTATTTCTGGTCAATTTCGGACAGCAGGTGTGTGTTTATGTTTACCGAATGATTATGAATTATTTATTATTATTTGTGTATGTATATAAATTGTTTAAATAAATAATTCAAACTTAAACCTAATTAATAAGACCAAATAAATATCTTTAATTCCTTTTTATCTCGGTAGAGAGAGAGAGAGAGAGAGAGAGAGTCGTCGGAAGGAAGGTGGCGGCCGGCTCACATTTCCGATTCGTGACAAAGACGTATAACTACCAAAACGGTGTCGCTAATGAGCTGCCAAACGATAGAAATCAATGAGTGCAAACTTGACAGAATCCCACCTCTCTCCTCGGCTACTGTTTCCGTTTCCGTTTCTTCTGGCCACCTTTCTGTAGTGCGCGCGGGAGGTTGATGTAGCGGCTGTTTCAAATTATCCCTTAAGCGGTGGGTTTTTTTTAAAAAATAAAAAATATATAGTATTTTTAAATTACTTTTCATGATTAATTTTAAAAATAATTTTTAAAAGATAATTTTTTTTTATTATAATACATTTATAAATAAAAAGTAAAAGGAATCTCAGCCACCATTCAATTATTCAGATTCAAGCATCGCACATTAATTATTGACTCGTGATTCAAATCCACCTCCTTTCATCCCTTCCGAGTCATTATTTACTTATCTATATATGTCATTTTCGTGTACATTAAAATAAAAATTAAAAATTAAAAAAACACCTCACTTTACGGTAAAAGAGACCAAAAGGTTATTTTGTTACATTCTTTGTTGTTCTTTGTGATGAAACAAGAGCTAAATTTCAAGACTTGGGAATCAAGAACGGAAGAAGGAGAAGGATGTTGATTTTTAGATGGTTTTTTCTTTACTAAGAAAAAAAAAATGTATTTATGTATTGTAGACCTTATATTATCCGGTTAATCTCATTATATTACTATACTTTATGTCTCTATTACATTAAAAATAGGTTCAAATTAATCATTTATTTGTAATTAAACTCCAAATAAGATAATTAACAAGATAAGCAAGCAAATTTACCGAATTTAAAGAAAAGAACAGCGTACCTTAGTTGAGGACAAAGACAACCTTGGAGACATTGACTTTACTAGGGCGAATCTCGGAGTCCTCCGGGGCGACACGACCGATATCGGAGACCCGGCTTCCGATCCCTTATAATCATCCGAAATAGCATCAAGAACATCATCGGACACTGTAGAGAAGCTCGACATAGACGACAAGTATTCCGCCAAGGAATCATTTCCAGGCACTTGTACGGCCTCCACACCCCAGAGAATCCATTTTCTTGTCGGGCCAGTGTGTGGCTCATCGTGAGTCACCGAGTTTCTCCACGGCGGTGTCCCTCCGTTACCTCGCAATAACTTGCTGCACCAGCTCTTGAGCTGAACCTGAAACCCGTCTCTTACCGGCTCCCACTCCAGCTTCCAGTTGTCTACATTATTTTCAGAAAGTTCTGTTTGGATCACTCTGTTCCCTGTCATACCTAGTAAAAAGGGTATGTTAGAAGCTGCGAGGTATCTCCCATGGCAGCTTCGGAGACGAATAACATGGCTTTTTTCACCGACTAACTCCACGAACCAGACGGCTGCTTTGCGCGATGAGCCGCGCCGTGTTTGGCGAACAGTTTCAAGGTCGTCGTCTGCGATCAAGTACTTGTCGAGGTGGCTCCGGAGCTTTACCGCCTTTGTTTTGGTAAAGAACTCCATCAACAATCGAATTACTGCAGTCCTAAGACCAGCCCGTCCTGCTGCTAGCTTGTTACAGAAGCGTTTTGATCCAAAAATTAACAGCTGCTAATTATGGATGAAGGTGAAGAGAAACAGTGATTGATCTGATAAAAAAAAAAAAAAAAAAGAGAGGATGATTGTGCTTGGTCTTTGTTGGATGGATTCAACTAACTACAGTTACTATCTAAATAAAGTGTTTTTCTTTCTTATTGTGCAAGGTTATGATCGCAGAAATGAGGGTGCAGTTTCTTACCTTGACCTCGTTGATAATCAATGAAGGTTCCCACACGCAAAAGTCTTTGATTACCTTCAACTGGGAAGGACTTCCTCGTTGAAACTTATAAATTCTCATATTTTATTTATAGTTTTTTTTTTTAGTAATTAGTTATGTTACGAATAGTCAAATTCATGGAAGAATCCTTCCCCGTATATATTTGAAAGCTATTACTTTATCTGCAATTAAAAGAATTGCTTTGTTACTTTAAGGTTTTTGATACTATATTTTAAAAATATTTTAAAAAAAAGTTTATTTATTAGTTTAAATTAATTTTTTTATATTATTTTTATATGCTGATATTAAAAATATTTTTAAATATATATATATATATATATATATTATATTAATATATTTTTGAATAAAAAATATTTTCAAAAAAAAATATCAATCATACTACTTTTAAAAAGGCACTTCACTTGACTGTTTATATAAATAATGAATTAATTCCTCTTCATCTTTTTCTTTTTTGCTTTACCCCCTTTTTTTCTCTCTTCTTATCCCTTTTTCATAATTTTATTCTTTAATATTTTTAAGTTTTTATTTATCATGTAATTTGAATCATTCAAATATTTCAATGTTCCAATATATTAAAAAAAATTATGGTCTTGTTTTTTTTAATTCAAACTATATTTTTAATCTTTATTTGGGTTGACATTAAATTTATCAAATCAAGTAGGACATGCAGGAGCAATTATTCACGATTTGATTTTAAATTCAACCTCAATAAAAAAATAAGAGTAAGAATATTTCAAAACCCATGCAATTATCCGAATTTAATAATAATATAAAAGAGTTTTAGCATTAAAATAATTTTGATACCACTTCATATAAACAGGTAATGTTTTAAATCGATTTTTTATGTATTTATTTATTTATTTATTTCTTTATTTAACAAAAAGGATGCATCGAGGCAAGAGAGCAGCAGAAACGCTAGAGAAGGATGATAAGAATAGACTGGGCTTGTTCACGCGCATAAATGCTATTGTTCACGCGCATAAAAGCATGCAAATTGTCAATGCTGGAATAGAAGGAGAGGGCTGGTAGTGACGCGTGTCTTTGGCCCCCACGCCCGAGGTCTTCTGCCTCTAGAAGCTCTTAATTTTTGGAAACCACAGACCCTTCGAGAGAGAGGGTAAAAGAAACCGTGAAGATTTGGTTCTCTTTTTTATTTTTATCCGCAATTTAAAAATACTTTTGAGAAAAAATTAAAAAAATATATTTTTATTTTTATTTTAAATTATTTTTTTAGTATTTTAGATATTTTAATATGTTGATATAAAAAAATTATTATTAAAAATAAATAAATACTATTTTAATATATTTTTAAATAAAAATCATTTTAAAAAATATCTTACATCTCCGTGTTACACTTACTGACATACCCTTAGAATTTTGATTTTGTCCGGTACAGCATTGCATTTCTAAATCTAATTGCCTTGTTTTACCATTTATTTTACAAAATAGCATTTTGGAACCGAGTTTAAATTAATTTTGCCACCTCCTCTGAATTTATTGACCTACTATTTTCTCTACCAAAAAAACAATACAAGAAGCAAATCAACCTTTTTTTAAAAAGATAAAATTTTAAATCATTTGAGAATTAGAAGGTTATCTGGGAGCGTGATAGCAATTGTTTTTTACTTGAAAATATATTAAACTAATTTTTTTATTTTAAAAAAAATATTTTTGATATCAGCACATCAAAATGATATAAAAATACAAAAATAATAATTAAAACAATAGTGTTTTTGGAAAAACAAACAAATAGACACTTGTTTTTTTATTGATGTTCTTCAACTTTGATTCATTTAAAAATTGATAGCAATTTTTCATCCAAAACTAATTATGAAAAGTTCATGTAATCCATGCATACAACATTAGACGATTGATAAATGCATCAAAAGAAGTTAAAATCTGACTCAACATACAAATTAATCTCTCCATCACCATCAACACTCATGATGATGGAAGATCTAAGAACACTACACCACGATCAATGATTCAAAATACCTATCATCTTGTCTACTAAAAATTTACTGGTGAGGAAACTTTAAAGCTTTAATTTAAAAAAAAATTAAAATTGAAGCCATGGCCGAAGCCATTACTGGTGAAACACTATGGACTATGAAGCAAAATATTATGACAAATTATCAAAATTGAAAAAAATAAATAATGACCAACCTTTATTTTTTAAGTAATGTGGTGTCATATTTCTTCTTTTTCTTCTTCTTGGTCTCCTATCATTGATTTTTTTTTAATCTAATCTTTGAATATTGTGTTTATTGAGATTTGAAGTTGATACTTTGAAAAATGGAATTCTTGAAAACATATTAATAAAAATATTTGCAAAGGAAAAGAATACAGCAAAAAAATGAGTATAAAATATAATTGAAAAACACCTGTGTAGGATGAAATCTAGAAAAAAATAAAAAGGAATGATTACAAAAAACTAAATTGTAATTAAAAGAATGTGTACAAAATTTGAAAGATTAAAAAATCATAAGGAGAAAAACTATAAAATATTTGTAATTTTTATAATTTGAATAAGTATCGACGATATTAATTTTAAAACTAATACTATTTCAATTTAATTTGCAATCCTTTATTCCTTTATCACATTGAATTTGAGTTCAATTCATTTAAAGTTTAATTAGAACTAAAAATTAACAAAAAAATAATTATAAGTTGGCATTCACTATATAATTGTTGAGGTGTGTTTGATAAATTCTCACTGTAACTGAAATAACTTTCAAAAATATATTTAAAAAAAAACACCAATTTATTTTATATTAATAAAACATTTTTAAAAATATAACTAAACACAATCTTGATATTGCATATAACATAGTCGTTTGAGTAACATTTAATTATTATCCTATGAAAAGAGTCAAAAAAATATAGAAAAAACATTAAATAAATTTGTCAATAGAATAATTTTAAAATGAATATATATTATTTCGGAACACGAGATATATAAATGACATATTTGTATTTATTATTCTTGAAATATCATGGTAACAAACTTTTAATTTTAAAATTACAAACTAAAAATCTCTCTTTTTTCTTTTTAATTTTGAAATGATTCTAGGTCGACTTGCAAGTCGATCCAGATTTTATAGACAAAGCTGTTAATTTCAATATTAAATATAAAATAAGTTAAGAAAATAACATCTATTTGTTTTTTTGAATATATAAATCTAATAGTTATATTTATTAAGGTTAAAATAAATATTTTTATATGTTATATCATTTTGCCCACTACAAATATGATGTATAAATAATCAACATTGTGATAAAATACAATTATATTTTTTTCATCACCTATCGTATTGGTTTCTTCATTTCTTCATTGTGACCAAAATGAAAATGAGAAAACAACTCATAAATTGCCAAATCTAAATCTAAAATGAATTGTTAATCGCAAATAAAATGGCAATAATTTGAAACTATTAAGGGTTTAAGAGCGCGGTTGATGTTATTTTTTAAAATATTTTTCATCAAAAAAATATCAAAATAATTTTTTTTATTTTTTTAAAAATTATTTTTAACATCAGTATATTAAAATGATATAAAAACATCATTTTTTTTTTAAATTAAAATAAAAAATAAAAAAATTATTTTTAATGGTTTTTTAAAAGGTATTGATAAACAAAGCGTTAATGCTGGAGTCAAGGTCATCACTAGGGCACAGAAACGAAAGTGATGTAAAATTCCAAAAAGACAACTCAAATTTGTTTCCACTTATCTTCACGTGACACCTACCCTCACTTCTCTCGATACCCCACTTGTCTTCTCCCTCACTCTCTCATCTCCGCCACCAACCTCGGCAGTAGCCTCCTCCACTGAAGCCACAAGAACCCACCTCAACAATCTCAGTCAGAACTTTAGTTCAGATCAAGAACCCATCTCGCTTTCTTGATCATCATCATCTCCGCCACACCAAACCAGAGCAATGGCTCAACAACCCCACCATTCCTTTCTTCTTCTCTCCATCTTGACGCTGATCTGTTCTCTTTATAGCATTATTTCAGCAGATCCTCAGTTCCATGAGTGTACTTCAAAGCAAGATACATACTTGAGATCTTCTTCTCCATGCCCTCCATTCGCATCAACTCCTCCTCCTTTCCCCTTCTCTTTGTCACCTGGCTGTGGCCACCCTTTCTTTCAACTAAAATGCTCTTCTCCTCGCTCCACAATCTCCATTAATAACCTTTCTTTTGCTCTCCTTCACTTCGACCCCAACTCCTCCTCTCTTCTTCTATCTCCTCAACTCGCCTCTTTAACATCCTCAACACCGATAAGACCTGCTGCTGCTTGCTCTGGTGATCTTTCTTCCATTCCTGCCCACTCCATCAATCTCTCCGGTTCGCCATTTCGAGTTTCTGATTCTTATTGTTCTCGGCTTTCTGTTCTGCGCTCTTGTTCCCCACCAAATCTCCCAAACTGCAGCCACTGTCCCTGGGAGTGTAAGCTCGTCAAGAACCCACTTAACCTCCTCCGTGACTGTGGATCTGGTACTCATAGTCTCCAGAAGCAGGGATGTCAAACCGACATTTTAGAGTACCTTGACAATTTCTTGAAAATAGGGTTCCAAGTTGAGTACGATGAGTCCCAAGACCCTTACTTCTCCAGCTGCAGGGAATGCAAATCCAAGAAAGGAATCTGCGGCTTCAACTCCTCAGACCCAGAAAAAAGTTTCCTTTGTTTTCAGTCCAGAACTCCGTTTTCACCTCCATGGATTCACCAAAATGACCGAAACCGAGTCGTCATTTTGTGCTCCGTCTCTGCAGCGTTATGTCTTGTAATTGCTGTTTTGGTTTATGGAATTGTTTTTAGGTACAGGCGATTGAAATCATTGAAAACAGAAGACGACCCAACGACACTGTTCCTTCACCGCCACCGCTCTGCTAGTCTTCTCCCCCCTGCGTTCACCTTCGAGGAGCTCGAGTCCTCGACTAACAGGTTTGACCCCAAGCGTAAAATTGGAGATGGAGGATTTGGGTCTGTGTACTTAGGCCAGCTCTCTGATGCCAGAATCGTTGCCGTTAAATACCTCCACAGGCACAACCAAGTTGCAGCCGCTGGCAGAGCATTTTCAACCAAGTCATTCTGCAACGAAATCTTGATATTATCTTCCATACACCATTCAAATCTCGTTAAACTTCACGGGTATTGCAGTGATCCAAGAGGGTTACTTCTGGTGTATGACTACGTCCCCAACGGCACTCTCGCTGACCACCTCCATGGAACAAACAACTTGCACCGTAAAAGCTCTTTAACGTGGCAAGTGAGGCTTGATATCGCATTGCAAACGGCTTTAGCTATAGAATACTTGCATTTCTCAGTTAAACCACCCATTGTTCACAGAGATATTACATCATCCAATATTTTTATAGAGAAAGATATGAGAATCAAAGTGGGTGATTTTGGGCTTTCAAGGCTTTTAGTCTTGCCTGAAACATCTTCCTCTTCATCTGGGTATGTTTGTACCGGGCCTCAAGGCACACCTGGATACCTGGACCCGGATTACCACCGGTCGTTCCGGTTAACAGAGAAGAGTGACGTTTACAGCTTTGGAGTGGTTTTGCTGGAGCTGGTTTCAGGGTTGAGGGCAGTGGACCAGAGCAGGGACAAGAGGGAGATGGCTTTGGCTGATCATGTTGTATCCAAAATCCAAATGGGTCTGCTTCGTCAGGTCGTGGACCCTGTTTTAGGTGTTGATGGGGAAACTATGAAAGGTATCGAATCCGTGGCTGAGCTGGCCTTCAGGTGTGTGGCGGCGGACAAGGATGACCGGCCAGATTCAAGGGAGGTTGTGGAGGAGCTGAGGCGGATTCGAAGCCAAGCTATTGGCATTAAGTAAATTGTCACGGCCCGAATCTGGACCACCATAACATATCTGCATTATCTGGTGGCCAGTCATGCACTAGATATATTACGAAGGAGTTGACATGGCTAAAGGTTTTGATTAGTGCTCTGGTGTGGGGAGATCAGTTTGGGGGGTTTTGATTGGCCTGACTACTAAGTCATAGTTTGGCGTTTTATGTTGTCTAGTTTGATGAGAGACACCTACAGTTTATGATGAAGAGTGCCTTGTAAGTAGAGTTAGCTGTCTTCACAGTTTTTTGTCAATTTTGCTCTCTTCACTGCAAGTCTCTGCATATTTTGTATAAACTGTTTATAAGTTGGTTCAGGAAGTAGCAAGTAATGCTAGAATTGTTGCAAGCTCTTCCATTTTTAGCCCTGTTCTGAGCAAGTTAACACCATGGTTATGGTGTTACTAAACTGAAATTGCACAAAAAGTCATCTTTCTGATGTAACAACGATGTCAAGTCTTAAGTTCTGGTGAAAATGTTTCTATCAGAGAAGCCTAATCTGCTGTGACATACAAAAACATAAAAAAAACCCTCCCACCTTCCACTTCCAATCATCGGATGAAGCTAATGGCCACAACAAAAATGACTTCACAAGCAATCATTTCTTCTTTAATGCTCTGATTTAATCCTCTTGCCTTTTCTTTTGGACCCTCCTCAACTATCATTAGCGTAAAGTGTATGATACGATTGAAAAGACGCTCTATTATTATTATTATCCCATCAGTGTCAAAAGAATACTCATCAAGGAGCCCACTGATCAACCAAAATATTGTCTGCCTTTATTTTTTCTCACACCATGGTAGCTTTATATAGTTCAGTCTTCAGACAAACAGACTCATCGATTCACCTTTTCCTTTTCTCTCCCATGATTGAGATGGAATCGTGGGATGTCGATAAAGGATAACTAGGGTATTTGAGTAATGTAACGATGGAAGAAAGGATACACATTTTTCATCAGTAATTCACTCGGTTATGAAGCAAGGCCAGAGCCGAGTAGAATTCATGTACGGAACAAGATGTCCAGATGCATAGCTGGTAGATCGATTGATCTTTCATGCCACCTGAACAAAATATGCAGCTTCTAAGGCCCTAGCCTTCTCACCGGCAACGGTGGCTTCCTCACTGCCTGTCATTGCATAGCCTCTCTCCTGCAAAAGGTCATGAAATTGTCACTCGTCCATATCAATTTTTTTTCCTTAAAAAAAACTCTGCATACAAGTCAGGGCTATACCAATAAGCGCCACATGAATGGGGCTCCTTCCCTCTTCTTGATCCGCTTCTCCATTACTCTAATTGCTACAATTCAAGAAAGAAGTCAGAGGAGCCACAATGATGTTAAATTGCAGAGATAGGAGGTTTGGGATTCCAAACGTTCATACCCTTGGCGGCTTGTCCAGTATTTAGTAACATGCTGTACCAGACTTCATTAAATACATCAAGTTGTTCATCTGATGCCCCGAGCATCTAGCACAAAGGACAGTAAAGTTCATATCTTTAAATTCAAATTTCTAAATACAGCATGCACATGAATCGACTTGATAATAATACCTTACAATAGTTGGCGTCAAAATCTGAATCAAGTAAATCTAATGCCTGCTTGTCATTACCCCTACCATACTCGAATAAGGCTTCTGCAAGCTGGGAAAAAGAAATCCTTGCATATTTCAAAAACACCTTCAAAAAGTATCGGAGGAAAGCAATTGCAGCAGATTTATGAAAAGTAACCACCATGTTAACATAGAATCAAAGGAAGTTTTGTGGATGTATGAGAGAAAAATGGGAATCCAACCCACAATTGTTACAATTTTCTGATCATTTGTTACAAACAGAGAAAAGTGGAAAAGGTTATTTATTCTAATTATGGTCAACATCCATACCCCTTCAGAAAGGGGGTTCACTGCATCATTGGGATGAGGTCTAGTTGCATCCAAAGGTACCTTATCAGCTACTAACATGAAATTGTATAAATGGAGATAAAACATGGTAAGAGAAGCAGCAATCAGAACAAACCCGAATCACTTTCTGCATTCTTTGTTGCTTCTTAATGCTCATCTTATGAATTCTGCAAAAAGATAATAAGATTACAATAATGTAGGGCCATGCATGAAAATGTATAAAGATAGAACAGGCTTCTACCTCAATTTCAAGCCCTCAAGTAAATCTTCAGCCTTTGAAGGTTCACCAGTTTTTGCCAAGGCCCATAATATCAACACATCAAGGTGCCACTCTAAATACCAGTTGGCCTGGATATTGTAATGCACAAGACGCATCACTTAATAATCAGACAACAGAGCACCATAACATGAAAAATACATGCCCATATGCGTACCGATGGTATTTAAACATAGTTGCTTGTGAAAGCATGGAAAATGTATCTCAAAACAAATTATCATTGGAATATTTAGAGCTTTGATTAAAGTCAAAGTATTCAGCTGTTGTAAACATCACTCCTTGGGAGAGTTAAAAGAAATTTTGTTCCATCCACTCCTTTGGCATGTAGATGGAAGCTCCTGATTCTTGTATTATATGTTTGATGATGAAGAGACAGTATGCACAAACATGATAACAGAACAACAAAACAACAGCATTCAAGGTGCTGATAGCTAAAGCACAATCCAGGACTCGTTTCAGCACATCTAGCACGGAAGACACAGCTAATTTTCCAGCAAACCTGTAAGGATTCATATATCTAGGAGAGAAAACTGTCAAATCCAGAGAAAGGGGGTTCTTTTTCCATAAGAAGAGCACAATTTGCATGACCTTTGATTTCTGAAACTTAATCTTTTCAATAACAGCTATATTTTCATGTTGTTCATTTCAGTTATTGTAATTATAGTTAAAATTACGGGGCTGTTCTATTATAAAGAAGTTATAACAACAAAAGATTATTAATTACTAAATTCAGACCATATGAGGATACAAAACTCTGGAAATATGCCTTCACGGAAAATTTCAAAATGACTTATATGATCTCTCAAATAGAATAAAGTTGAGATGATCATTCATATATGTTTTTGCAAAGTTTCATGAGAGAACTATATTCCAACAAATCCAATTGTAAGCACACATTCATTGATTGCCTAGTTACTTTTTCTAAGGTTCTTACACTAAAACACATAACTTACTTGATCTGTTATGCAGGAAGCTAAAGTCTTCAGACGGTCCTCAAAGATATCAAGCTCACCCCTTAGATATACACGCAACAACAAACCCAGAGCATTCAAGTACACCTGAATGCACAATAAAAAAATAAGACCACTTCCACACAAAATGAGGGTGAAATTTCAACAGATAGCAGAATAACATACTTCTGGAGGCGAGGCATCGGCGTTTTCCAACTCCTTCCAGATATGATGGTCATAAACTTCTAAAACTTTTCTCGCCGAAGCATGACCTTCCAAGTAACAAAGAGCTACGTGCCACCAATTATGTGTCAGCCTGTAGATTGAAACAATTATGCCATCTCAGGCATTGAAGAAAGCCATCAGGAAATTTATAATAACATATAGCATCTCATTTCTATACTATAACATTTTATACATACATAAATGATGAGCAAGAACTCCATGAAGATGAGCATTCTTCCATGAAGTCTACTGCTTCTTTGAAATGGCATTGATACTGAAGGACATGACATATCTGCACAAGAATTGACACTCAAAAGGATGGTCTATTCTAGCTCTTGCTATCATAGAGTACTCAGTCACTCCAAACCAAACTCATACTCCTGATCTCCCTTAAAAGACGAGTTAAAAAATTTCCATGACAACAAGCATAATAGCATGTTCCACTATGGTGGATAAAACATAAAAAGGCAAGATATCATGTAATGCAATATACTAAGATGATTAGAACTCACAGCATGTTGCGCCCAGTAATCTTGCTTGTTGATCTCATATCCCTTTCTTGCTGCTTCCTCGGCATCAGCCATTCGGCCCAGCTCCAACAACGAAAATGCAAGCATGCCATATATATAATCTTCTTCTTGGTTTTTGGGTAGAACCTGTTGAGATGAAAAGTCTCGTTAACCCCAAGTTGGTTGTTAATAAAATATACCTTATTCTGGACAGAGATGAACCTGTTGCACAAGGTCCAGGGACAGGTCAGGTTTACCCATGTAGAAGCATAAAACCTGAGCTCTTTTAAGAGTAACTAAATTTCTTGGGTAATCATTGAGGAGCTGTACAGTAAAATGCATGCATCAAATGAAATTAGAGGTTGTATGATTAAAGACCACCACAAATTATTTAATGACATAGTGTTCAATTAGCACTATAATTTAAATTCTGTATCTACGGAAAAAAGGACCTCAGCTAAACTAAATTTAAAGACAAAGCCCCCCCCTTTTAAGCCAATAAGGAACACTAGGGATTTTTTCTCATGGCCAAAATGCATAAACAGATAAAAGGGTAGGCGTACCTTCGAATGAAATTGAAGAGCAACATCATCATCTCTATTCTCACAAATCAAAGAATTAAGAGCATCAAAAACTGCTTTCTCATAAGAGGTGGCCTCTTCCTGTTTGTTAAAAGAAATTTCACAGGTGAAACATCCCATCAAAAGACAAAGGCTGTACGTGAGTACAAAGGGCAAGACACTTACAAGCCGAGAGTTTGCAGCCTGTATATGGAAAGAAGCTTGGGAGGGATTGGCAGAGGAGCAAAGGAAATGAGCTGCCAAAATATTGGCTAACACGCAGTCTTTGTCATGAAGTGCAGCTTCCAAAATCACACGCCTCTCTCTTCCATAACTAAGAACCTTCATTGAGCCAAAAATCAACACCAACCCAAACAAGAAACTCCCTCTTTCTCTTTTTATCTGGCAATCCAATCAATAAGTGGAGATAGAGAAAAGAAGACAGACCTGGTGGTAATAAGAGTTGATGGCAGAGATGCAATCATCGGAAGAAGTGTTGACCTCGTAACCCCATTTGTCCAATCTAACACCACCTTCCATTTCTTCCCTGTCTTTCTTTCAAGAATCACAGTGTTTCCGTTGCGATCATGTAACAATGGGGTCTGTTTAGGAGAAATAAGGCCAGTTGCGACAGGGAAGTGTGTCGGGGACTCCAATGACGAATCCTTGTTTTATTTCCTTTTACGTAGTGGGCATCCACCTATCCATTTCGCAACTATAACTTCAGTCCTTGTACTTTATTGAAACTGATCAATCAAGCCATCCAGCACCACATTTAAGTTTTTTGAAATGAATTTTTCTATTTCAACCTTTTATGATTTCTTTTTCTCTTTTCTAACGGAAAAGTAAATTGTGAGAAATATGATGAAAGTTTTTGAAAGATTAAAAATATATGAATTTAATGTATAGTTTTTGGAATCACAAGGACTAATTATTTAGTTTAAACAATATAATTTATCTTTTCTAGCAAATATGTCTAGTGGATTGATATGGAAATCTTAGGTGGCTGGTAGTACGCAATGAGTGATGCTAGTAAGCCAAGGTGCATGATAGTTGATGACTTTTTTAAAAAAAAAATGGTGTATGTGTTGACTTTTTGATGCTTAAATCGGTTAATTTAAAAAAACAAATATTAAATTATATTATTAAAATAAAGACTTTGAAAATAATATATTTTAGATTAATATAAAATATTGAGAAACCCACGTGGTGTCTTGATTTTTTTTTTGAAGTGTTGGGCTCAGATAAGGTATATGAACTTATTGAAATTGAAAAATAGATCAATTAGTGGGTCTATTTGATATTATATTTTAAAAATATTTATTTAAAAAATATATATATATATATATTTTTTTAAATAAAAGTTTTTTTGGTGTTTTTAGATCATTTTTATATGCTGATGTAAAAAATAATTTAAAATATATCATTTTAATACAATTTTAAACAAATAATATTTTTAAAAATAATATCAATCACACTCCCAACAAGCATGATATACACACCCAACAGATTGAGCTGAGGCATGGTATACACACCTAACACAACCCGGGCAGCATGCCCAACAAGGCTAAACATGTCACTCCAATTATAAAGGTTGGTAGTCATGTCGCGCCCCAACTCTAAAAATGAAAATTTTGATCATTATAAAAATAAAAGTGGATATTTATTATTATAAAGCTCTATTAGTTATTCCTTAATTGTGAATAAAATAGGAATATATGTACATGTTTTAAATTCCTATTAGAAATGCTACAAAAAAAGGACTATTCTTGAGTGATATAAGAATGTACCAAACTTTTCTTTGACACTTTTTTTTCCCTTTATTTGATGCTTGCCTCACTTTATGAGGCATAATTGGTTTTTATTTGCATTCTATCACATGCTTAAATTATGTAATTAACCACCAGTTTTATAAAAAATAACTTACATTTGTTGCAATTTAAATTGAACAAGGATCAAACAAAAAAAACAATCATTTTTTTTCTCTTTTTAAAAAACATGGAAAACTATAGTTTGTCCTCTAAAGTTTTAAATCTACTCATATTCTATTGTTTTTCTAAATTCATATTTGTTAGTGTTTTGGTCCTTTTATATTGAGAAAGGAGAAAGAAAATCATTGAAAAAAGATAAAAGAGAGATAAGATGTTTGGTTGTTCACATTTCAACAATGAAAGTAATTGATTTGGATGTCAATGAGTTTTTTTTTTATCAAAAAATTCCATAGAAATGGTTTGAAACTGTATATCTTGTTGAGAAAAACAAATAGAAAATATGTCTTATATTTAATTTAAAAATAATATCATACACCCATTAAAAAAAAAGTCACTCTTGCATATTTGACATTGTAAGCTTAGACACATATGACTCTATTTTTGGGCCAGGCACTCAACCCATTCCTCTTGGCCCAACGTTTGATCTTTTCTTACATTACCCTTTAATTATTATTATTATTTTAAATAAACTTGACTTTGAATAAAATAGTTCAAATAATAATTGAAATATTATCCAAGTTTGTCATAATTGTTAGATAAGATTATATTTTCTTATAATGATTTTAACAATTACTTTATGAATTATTATAAATAACTTAAACTTAAAAAACTTGTAAGACAAAATATGCTCATGAATATTATTTGGAAATAAAATATCTATTTTTTATTATAAATTTTACATAATGTTTTCATATTAATTTTTTCTTTATTTTTTTTTATCTCATACAAATTACAAAGTTATGCTTTTTTATTTTTTATTTTTAATTGAGCTTTTCTGATCATGATAAGTTTTTATTTAAAAAGCAATGATTATCATTATATATATATATATATATATATATATATATATATATATATATATATGTGTGTGTGTGTGTGTTGTGTATTTTCATCAAAAGTAAATAAATTAACAAAGAAATAGATTTTTATGAATATTTATTTTAACAATTTTTAAAGCGAAAGTTGACCATAAATTTCAAGCAAAATCAACTCGTGCCTCCATCATTGTTCATAGCAAGTAAGCTAAGATTATTTCTCCATAGTAGTCGTTAGATCCATCACTGGGTGCCGAGCCCTATCACTACCACTCCTCCTAAACCTCAATTTCTAGCATTTCAGATAACAATGGCGGCTACTTAGGAAGCGTTGCTCTGAATTTGGCCAAAACCTTGGCAAACTCAACAAGCTTCTCCGTCTCTGGTAAGACATCCTTCACAGCAGGATTCGAGGAGAAGCTATCCGCCCATTTCAGCAGGCCAGGAGTCTTAGATTCATCCATCAGCTTCACTCCGTTGATCTTCTCCAAGGCTCTCAGCCACCCCAAAAAGGAACCAAATGCAATGTCCAGGTACCCGATCTGATCTCCTCCGAAGAAACCCTTCCCCTTGCTGCACTTGCTGAACGCACCCTCCAGCAAGGCCAGCCCTTCTCCTACTTGATCGATCAGCGCCGTTCGAGCCTCCTCATCTTTAGCTGTTACAATGTTTCTCATCGCCGGAAACCACTGCGTAAATTCAATATGATCAGGGGAAGATCAAGACAACACTCGGATGCAAAATAATTTAGAAATCGAGATTCAAAACAGAGTAGATCTTGGATCTAAACTGTAAAACTCAAGAATGAATCTAGAAACTGGAAGATGGAGATCAGAGAGGTACCTTCTCGTCGAGATAGGCAGCCCAAAACCGAGCAAGGGCACGATCGTGAGGATCGGAGGGGAGGATGGCAGGGCCAGCAGACCAAACCTCGTCAATATACTCCACTATCACGAGAGACTCACAGATGGGCTTGCCACCATGAATCAGAACTGGGATTTTCTTATGGACAGGGTTTGATTCGAGAAGAAGCTGGCTCTTGGATCCCAGAATTTCCTCGAGAAACTCGTACTCCACGGATTTGATATTAAGGGCAATTCTTGGCCTCATCACAAAAGGGCTCGCCCAGCCTCCTATGAGCTTCACATCACTCTTAGCCATGATCGATAATTTCAAGCCAAAAAGAGTTATTGGATTGTGATATGGACGAAACTTGTGGAAGACGATGCAGGTATTTATATGGAAGTGGTGTGAAAATTCAATGCAGCCTTGTAGGTGGTAGTTGAAATTGGTGGTGTGCTTTCCTGTATTACAATACCAGCATTTAGTAGGAGCAGGTTCCTCTCAACCTAATTTTTTATTTTAAATTAAATTATTTTGATATTTTTAGATATTTTACTGATATAAAAAATTACTTTTAAAAAATACAAAATTATTATTTTAATTTATTTTAAACAAAAAATATTTTAAAAATCAACCACATTTACATTTACAAAAAGTCAACCAGCGGGATAGATTGAATTATTCAGCGGTGGACTGATAGCGATTATTTTTTTATTTAAATAAGATGGTATGGGCCCACAACTCCAAATCTATTGGAGTTTCTTTTTCAAAGTAGCACATAACAAAAAAAATGAAAATCGGTAAATTAATAAATGACAATCGGTAATTTATATATAGTTATTATTTTGACTAACATTATACTGCACGTCATATTTTTTTTTTATAACCTTATAAGAAATATAAAAATTCTTGGAATCCAAATGTTTGATGTATAATAAACATTTCTTTAAATAATGAGATGGTGACATACTAGATGAATATATATTTTTTTTTAATATTCAAACATTAATACATTAGATCGACAAAGACCAACCATTTTTAACTCAAGAAACACTTTGATTTGGTGCCTGAGTACATGACAACAACATGGAATCAAAATCAAAACAAATAAGAAAGCCCAATTCAAATTAACCAAATATTGGAGATCTTAAATGGAAAAAAAAAAATCAATTAAAAAATATCTAAAAATAACTCAAAAAACCTAGTACGGTGGCTCACAATATGCCGTGGCTCAAGCCATTGTTTTTTTAAAAGAAAGAAAAACTCAAGACTTGGGTGATCGGCTTGGCTAGTTTTATGAAGCCAAGTTGGTTTAGTAATATGATTAAAAATAACAATGAATAATAAATAAAAAAACCTGGAATAATCCTGGTTATTTTTAAAATTAGTTAAAAATCACATAGAAACAAAAAAAAGCATGATATTCAAATAATTTTAATATTAAAGGATAACGTTGATAAAAATAATATTAAAAAAGAAAAAAAATCTTTTATTTCAAGCTACGTTGCGATAATACAATATTGGATGACTTTTTTTAAAATATTTAGCAGTTAATATAATTTAATTCAAAAACAGAATCCTAGAAAAAAATAGCTAAATCCAAGAAGAAGAAAAAACTAATTGAGCTGGACCGTTTCAACAAAACCTCGTAATCCGGGCATACCTCCCTCATCCACATGATAAGATTCTTTCATTTAATCCACAGCATACAAAGTCAAGTATACGATGTCGTTTTCCCACATGAAATAGATTATGGTAATTTAAACAAGACATCGACTCATTGGTTGACTCGGTGACACGACAACCCACCTTCCTCAGGTTCGATGCCACCAATTGCCAACCACCGACTCTAACCTGTTAACGCCAAGGTTCCATCCATAAGTTGACTACTGACTGGGTCCGTTTCGTAAAAGAGAAATTTCATTAAATTTCTCATAAAAACACGTGGCATGCAAAGCCGAAAACAATAAAAGAAGGATGGGACCGTTGCGATTGCGCCACACCTTGTTAGGTATACAGCCGGCGTGTCAACACCAATTCCACACCAATCAGACAGCAGTTGTCAACCAACAGCAAAAACATCTTTCAAAGATGTTGTGCAGAAGCACCCCAGCAGAGGGAGAACGTAAACAGCACAGGAGTAGAGCGATTTTACGTGTGAGTTGATGTGAGAGACGGTGAAAAATGTCGAGCCTTCATTATTTCTCTGGTCACCACATCATCGTATACATGCTGGCTGCCTGAGCAGTAAGAACCGGTAAGGGATTGGTCACCACAAAAAACCCTGAAAATAATGCATTCATCAACTTCGTAAAGGAAAAATATTAATATGGATTATGAGATCTCATTGTCATTACGTTTTCACAATTTGGTATAGTAGATTACGTCCATGTCAGCATACCAGTCATTGAACTATGATGCACGTGCTAGAGAATTGCATGCGTATGGTCACGTGTTAGCACCAATATCCTATCAAGTTCTGGTTCTAAGCTGATCTCTGAATACCCCAGGTTAAGCCCAGTCCATGCTGAGGAAAGCATTACTAGTCATGGTTGATTATTTCAAATATCAGTCGTATAGGAGTCACGATGATGTTACCAGGTTCACAGATATCTAAATCAAAGCATGCAAAACAGAAAACAAGCAACAAATTGCAAGAGATAGATAATATAAAGGAGCATATTAAACACAAAGAATCAAAATGAGAATCATTACCATGATTTTGAAAATGAAATGTAAGAATGAGCCGATCCCACCATGCCACCATGTGTGCAAGAGGAGACAACTTGGTAAGGAGTAGTGACTGTCTTTGTTGATCTAAAATATGTTGCCTAAAATGCAAAGCAAAACTATTGCCTTTTGTTCTTGGTTCTGTTGAAAAAACAATTCTCTATTGCTTCATCACAGAGCTCAAGTGCAGTTTCCATGTTCCCTTCTTCGTAGATTATATCCACAAAAAGGTTGTATATTTCTGCATCAGCAGCCATCCCTTTACTTCTCATCTCTTCAAATAGTTCTCTGGCCTCTGAAATTTTTTTCCTCTTGAAAAAACCCTTGATGATGGAATTGTAAGAACTAGCTGTGAGATTAAACCCCTTCTCAACCATTTCTTTGTGCAAAAACCATGCTTCTTTCATATTCCTTGCTTTACAATGCCCTTTTATCAAAATATTATAGGTGTTGCTATCAGGCATTACTCCTCGTGCGCACATTCCCTTATAAATCTCTGTCGTGTGACGCATATTATTTCTAACACAGTACTGCTTCATAAGAGAGTTGTAGGTGGTGGTATTTGGCATTATACCCTTCTCCAACATCCATACTAGTAGCCTCTCACCATCTTCCAGCATTCCTGACATACAAAGCCCATTCATAAGAACATTGAATGTAACAACTGTGGGTTGAAGTCCTTTATCCAGCATTTCCCGCAGAAGCTCAAGAGCCTTAACCATCTCCCCTGTCTTACAATAAGCATCCATTAAAGTGGTAAAAGTGATGGTATCAGGATACATCCCGGCCACCTCCATTTCTTCCATCAACTTTACTGCTTGCCTGATATTTCCTGATTTACAAAGGCCGTTAACAAGTGAGTTATAAGTACAGATATTCAATTGAAGACCCTTTCCGCACATTTCATGTAGGAGCTCATTTGCTGTATCTACCTCCCCAAGCTTACAAAGGCCATCGGCAAGTGCAGTGTATGTGACAACATTTGGAGTCAGCCCACTTTGGACCATCTGGTTGTGAAGGGAAAAGGCCTTTTCCATCTCCCCTGACTTGCAATAGCCATCAATAAGTGTTGTATATGTAACTTCATCTGGTTCCAATCCTCTGCTAAACATTTTGTTGAAGACTTTATCTGCCTCCATCATCTTCCCACATCTACAAAGCCCACACATAACAGCAGTATATGCTATAAAATCAGGAACAATTCCTTGCTTCTCCATTTCATCAAACAACTTATAAGCAGCTTGTATATTCCCTAACTTGCAGAAACCATCAATTAGAGTTGTGTAGACAACGGTGTCAGGAACTATTCCTTGGTTTATCATCTCCCTCAAGACTTTTTCAGCATCATCAACTTTACCACTCTTACACAGAAGAAGGATGATGCTGTTGTAGGTATATAAGTTTGGCTTCAATCCCTTCATTTGCATTTCTTGGATGAGCTTCAGCACCTTTTGCAGCTCCCCACCACGGCAATACCCATTGATTACAGTACTATAACTTACAACATCAGGAGCATTGCCTCTAAACTTCATTTGAATGAGCAAACAATGGGCTTCTTTAATTCTTCCTAACCGACAAAGAGAATTAATCATGATGTTACATGATGCAGTATTCCAACAGATACCAACCTGAGGAAATTCATTGAATACCTTTATAGAGATCCGAAGCCTATCAAAATTGTCTGATAGGCGTGTGAGATACAAGTTACAAGAATCTGTAGAGATAACCACTCCATAATTTAATAACTTGTCAAAAAAACTTCTTGCTTCATCAAGCATCCCAAGTTCAATCAGGACTTGAAAGAAAATATCGAATACATGGGGATCTGAACCCCATTCCTTGTAAGTGTATATTAACCGGTCAACAAAATGAGTAAATGAAACACCAAAATCCAAATTGGGTTTTGTCCAAAAAGCACAAATAAGATCACGAGCCAATTTTAAATCCTTTGAAGCCACAGCAATCTGAACAATTATGCAACGGGCTTCAAGGTTTGCCTCTCTGCGCAGGCATGCCCAGTCAAAGAAATCTAAAACCAATTTATAATCATGTCTGATGTTCATGAGAACCCAAATTAGGTGGTCAGATCTGAACTTGGATTCATATGGCTTAAGAATATGCCGGAGGGGCTCAGAGTGACGCAACTTTATTGCATTTGAGATTTGATGCACAAGTTGGGTATCTAGAATGGTGGGCTTTTTTGGAGAATAATTGGGAAAAGGTCTGGTGTTGGATGAGGAATGAAGACTTTGGCTCAAATATCTTCCAACAAGGAACGGTAAACGAATTGGAGGGAAACCCAAGCAGGCATGACAAGAAAAGTGTGGAAAAGAATGTCCCAAGAAAATAATGGCACACCTCCTCATGTCTATCAGAGAAACCCATCATAAGAAAATTTGAAAATCTGTGGGTGACAGTACCTTGGCTCCCCTCCATGTGGAAAAATCAGGACAAGGAGTGTTCATCACTCCATCACCTGCAAATTAGCAACTATCAGCCTCAACTTAAAACAAACAATCTGGTATGAGTTAATACTGTTTGATGTTTTGAGAAACGGTAACAATAACTTTTCAAATAACCATTAGCATAAGAAAAATTTCTAGTTATGATAGCAAGAAACCAACTAAAAAAAAAGAAAACACCAATAGATGTTCCACTTGCGCAAAAAATACTAAAAAACAGTGCACCTTCATTTAAGGCCTCATTTTTGTTCTGTTGGGAAAGGTTGAGCTTCCATATGTCTCATTCGAAACCAATAAATATTTGCTAACCCCCGCAATGTTAAACTACACACCAAAATAAAACCTTTATGCACTAAACTTGGACTTCAATGAGCCAACAAGAACCAACCTGAAATAAGTTTGGCATAACAAAGACATACATTGGTCCCAACACTAGCATTTTGTATCTGCATAATTAAAAACATCCTGCAGGTATGCTTTTACAACTCTACAAAAGAGATTAGAGGCATTCTATCGAACAGCTGGTGAACGGTATCAAAGACCTCCAGCAAAAACAAAATACTAAGTGAGATGACATAAAAGCAAGCCCAGGTATCATTTCTTTCTTTTTTAATGATTTACATAAGATAATCTCAAATTTGTAATTCAATTAGAAACTCAAAAACAAAAGGAAACTAAAAAGGAAAAAAACATATTGTTTTAGGAGAAACGCATTAACTAGGAAAGGCTAGATAGAATGATAGATACCTTGAAAGAAAGAAGAGTGATGATTTCGATGCTTGCTTGAGCTATAACTCTTTCTCTATCGGAAAACGTCAATAAGCTCTGCCCTCCAAAAATCGACAACTGCGAGTATCATCACCATTTTTACATGTACATAAGTTAACCCTGAACTTGGGAAAAGTTTACATATGTTTGCCGCCCAAACAATAACGCATGTTTCAATTGGATCCTACACTATCGATTATCTCAACCAGGTCCTCCACGTGCATTTAAATTTTCACCAATCAGTCTTCTCAAATGTACATTTAACAATCCATTAGCAAGTAAACTCGGCGTCGCCTGATATTTTGTTTTGTATTAAAATTGTTTTTTAAAATGTTTTTTTTGTTTAGAGAATTAAATTTTATTCTTGTTTTTCAAAATTATTTTTGATATCAGCATATAAAAATAATCTAAAAATACTATTTTTTTAATCTAAAATAAAAATAAAAATATTTTAAAAATACTTTTAAAACATATTATCGAATTTGATTAGATATTGATATAACCTTTATCGAACTCAAGTGAGATTTGACATGGTTAATTTTAAGAGCTTATATATATATATATATATATATATATATATATATAAGACCACATTATTTGATCTTTTTAGTCCAAAATGTCATTTTTTTAATGTAAAAAAAA